>QEPC01000229.1:206073-233826 GCA_003113815.1 Sphenodon punctatus | reverse complement strand
AGAGAGAGATTGGCCACCCAGTCCACCCACTTGTGGAGACAGAATGCAGGCAGGGCTTGACAGACCATTGGTCTGATACAGTATGGCACTTCTTATGTTCCTATCTTTTTATGCTCTTTTTAGATCTGCAAGAAAGTTTCCCGCCGGCAGATGGAGGGGACCTTGTCGAGGCTCATCAATCACATTGAGAAGATCCATGGCATCAGAGTGAGCCGGCAGGGTGACATTGATGAGGAGTCTCGAGTGGCAGCCATGGAGCCTCAGCGCCAGAAGAAGGGGGGGAAGGCAACCCGCAAACGGCGGCATATAAGCCCTTCCCCCTCCTCCAGCCCCGATGTGGAGACCCCCGGGCCCAGGGAAGATGCAGATGCCAAGGCCCTTCGGGACAAATTGCAGCGGTCCACCCAGGACTATATGAAGGCGATCCAGAAGTCCTCTGCCACCTTTGAGAACAGCCTGGTGGAACAATTGCAGGCAGTCCAGGCCGAGGGGCAGAAGGTGGAGGCATATGGCCAATAAGTCTCCGCTGAGATGAACCACTTGAAAATGTACCACCAGGCAGTCCCCAGGTGGCATACGGATGTGGCAGAGGCTGTTCAGTTTGCCATGAGCCACGGCTTTGAGCTGGACGAGTCCCGGGTGGCCAGCCCTCAGCCCTGTGATGCGCCCCAATGGGTGTTTTCTTTCCCCCAATTCCCGGGGGACAGGCCCAGAGTTTCCTTTACATGTTTGCTTTTGTTTTTTAAAATGTTATTGTTCCTGTTGTTGTTGTTATTGTGTTATTGTTATATAAATAGTTTTAATTAAATTTGTTATATTTATTGCTACATGCTTTATTTGACCTCCAATACTTTATCCCTATGTGCTGAAGTTCTGGCTGGCAGGTGGTAGAATGTCATACAGCTTGTCAATCCCTACCAGCAGCACCAGTCACCCCATGTAGCGTAGTTATCCCCCCAAAGATGTGCTGTGCCACCCAGCATCAGGGTCTCAACTAGCAGACAGGTCCTCCAGGGAGGTGCAGGGTTTGTGTTTGTGGGTGTGACAGTGAAAGAGAGACAGGCTCCTTGGCAGCGGGCAGCAGGTGGTGGGAGTTGGTGGTCAGAGGGACTTTTAATAATTTACAGCAGTTTCAGCAGGCATAGAGTGGCAGCTTCTAGATATAGTGGATATAAAGATGGCTCTCTGTGAGTGGAATGATGGGCCCCAGAACCCTGATGGTGGGTCCTGGGGCTAGAGTGACTGCTTCTAAGTTTTGGGCACAGCCCTCCCTGGCAGTAACTTGGCCCCAGAACGTTGACGGCCCCATTGGCTCCATGCAGCCTAGCCTCCCCCCCCATCCCCCATGTCCAATCACAGACTGCGAAGCCAGTGGTCTGAGGCGAAAAGGGATGATGATTGGGCAGGCTGGCTGCTACTCCAAGCCTCTCCACCCCTGGTGCCTGGAAGTCTGCTCCTCAGCTGACTCCCCCTCCCTGTCACGTTTGACCTTCCAGCGACACTTTTTTTGCTACACGAACTCAACCGAATGTGATCCGAACTGACCGAACTGTTCGGTCATATCGACGTTCGGATCTAGTTCAGTTCGGCCAGTTCGGGTTCAGACTTTGGTTCGGGTTCAGCCATCCAAGCAGGCCTAGTTCGGGCTGAATTCCGAACTTCCGAACCGCGTTTGCCCATCCCTACTGCCCTCCCATAGGGAGGGGTTGACCACCCCAGTCAGCGACGGCCCCATTGTCTCCCTTCAGGTCTTAATCAGCCAGGACTATGTTCTCTCTCTCTCTCTCTCTCTCTCTCTCTCTCTCTCTCTCTGTGACAATAATTCTTCATTGGCACACGAAATTGATACCGATACAAAAAATAAAATCTTCGTTTGAAATCAGTAGCAATACAGATAATGACAACAATAACGAAAAATGAAATTTTGTTCTTAACAAAAATGAAAACTACACATTTTAGTAGTGAAAACAATAACAAAAAACAACATGGTGCCCTGGTGCACACCCCTATGATTTTTTATCTCCAGCTTCTCCTGACTCCAAAGCCTGCCTGTCATATTGGGCTTCATCACCCCTACAGCCTCAGATGGGAAGATTTATTAGCGTTCTGAAATCCCATTACATAGAAAGCTGGGCTGGAAGCCTGGCCACCAGGATGTCATTTTACTATACTTGGTGTTAGGAAGTAGACCTGGGAAATATGTGGTCTTAGGGTTAACATTAGGAATTGAGAAGCAGGCTTGGTACAGACCCCTATGGGGCTAAGGGAACATGAATATTGTCCAAGAGGCTGTATTTTGTGTAGTGAAATGTCCTGAGTAAAGAAACTGGGAGTGCTTAATTTCTGGAAAAACTGAGCAAAAGACCACCTTTCAGTGATGAAGAGTTGGAATGAACAACTAACAGGATCTTCAGATTTACTGAGATTTTCTTAAATTCTTATAAGGGTCACTCTACATTTGGCAAATGAATGATAATGGCTTTCAGTCTTTCAAACGCTGCCCATCTGTTTGCTGCATTAGAATGTAAATTTTAGGCGTCAAGAAAAATATCTTCCCCCCCATCACTCTCTATGCAACTTGATCATTTCCCCCCCTAAATATTAGTATTCTGTAGCCTCTGGAATAATTCTGAATGCAAACATCTCAAAATAAACTCGATTACAACACATAGCCAATGATTCAATGTAAATCTGGCACTTCAGCTATTGCCATGGGCTTGTCCTGAGGTTCTCTAATAAATGTTAAGTTGGCAACAACAGTTACTTTTAGACGTTTATGCAGGGACACATCTGATGAAGGGGTGTTAATTAATGAAGTGTGCTAAAAGTGATAAGGCACACAAATATCTACAAAGATAAACACCAAATATTTACCAAAAAATTTCTCTGATATGTTTGGCCTGATATCTTTGTGTATATATTTTAGAAAACCAAACATTAATGATAATGAGGAAGCAGTATCTGACAGAATCTTCCCTTTGTAACACCCATCCATAATAGTAAGGTATTTCAAGGTGACAAAACAAATTTCCAAACACAGATTAGTAAACACAACCATTTGGAAATACCAATATTTCATCAGGGACTGCATAGAGACACCGCAATAACTCTATCGGAATTAACTTGAAAATCATTTATGCTTGCAGAGCCCTGTGTTAAAAGTGTTGAATAAAGGGATAACATTCATATCAGTTAGAAAAAGCTTTACATTTTAACAAACATCATTCCAAAACAGTCAATAGAGCAAAACCTTGGCACTAGCATAACTACAAAAACCACTTCATTATCTCTGTAATGGGGTCTATATGACCCCAAGTTACTTTAATATTTTGAAGGAGAAAAAAACAACCTCCTGGAATACATGCAAAATATACTCTCTCTCTCTCTCTCTCTCTCTCTCTCTCTCCCGGAGATCCTCCAGGTATCCCATGGGGTGACTCTGGAGCCCCAACTGGGACTGCTACAGAGCTCGGCTGTCACTTTCAAAGTCACTGTCACTTTCAAAGGCTGCTTCCCCCAATAGCTCCTCTCATGTAAGAGACACCGAAGGGGGTGGGAAGGACCAGCATGCCTTTGAAAGTGACAGTTCCTGACTGATACTGCTGCAGAGCTGGGCTTGACAGTGCTCTCAGCTGGCAGTTTCAAATATGGCTTCCTGGCCACAGCACCTATCAGATCACTGTGCAGGGGAATCCGCAGCATACCTTTGAAATTTATTAGCCCCTTCTGGAGTGCTGAGGAGCTGTACTCTGCAGCGCTCCTGGCTGAAACTTGTCAGTTCCTCTGGGTAATGTATTTATTTATTTATTTAAATATTTATACCCTGCTTCTTCTGCTCAAAGCAACTCAAGATGCCTAACAATCAATAAAACACAACGGCAAAATACAACAGTAAATAAATAGATTTAAACAATAATACACCGTAAACTAAAATTAAACTAAAACTGGGGGGGAATAATAAAACCCCTACCACCCTAACACCCCCCCACCCATCACCCATCTCCCTCACCAAATGCCCAGTGGAACAACCAGTTTTTGCATTTTCTTATAAAGTTAAGGCGGTCTGGATTGAATCTGGCCTCTCCAGTAACGGAGTTCCACAGCCTAGGTGTGACCACTGAGAACGCCGTTTCCACAGGATTCCTGGACGACCTCCAGGAAGGTGCCCCATGCCAACCGCAGGGGCTGCTCCAGGGCCCGGAGAATGAGGAGGTCTCACAGGTAATCAAGGCCAAGGTTGTTTAGGGCTTTATAGGTAAAAACCAACACCTTGAATTGGGCCCGAAAAATTATAGGCAGCCACTGCAGAGAACAGAGCACTAGTGTAAAGTGCTCATGGTGACCTGTCCCCGTAAGGAGGCGGACCGCCGCGTTTTGCACCATCTGCAACTTCTGGACCATCACCTTGGGTAGCCCCATGTAGAGCATGTTACAATAGTCCAATATCGAGGTAATGAAAGCATGGATGATAGTGTCCAGGTCTGAGTCTGAGATATATGGCTGAACCCCCCTCTCCAGATGTAACTGGCAAAATGTGCTCCTTGCCACAACATCCACCTGGACATCCAGGCAGAGCTGGGCATCAAGGAGCACTCCCAGACTGCGAACCTGGGGAACCAATGGGGGACGAACCCCATCAATGACAGGGGACATCACACGCATCGCTTTACCCACTAGCATCACTTCTATCTTGTTGAGATTCAGCTTCAGTCGACTTGCCCTCATCCAGTCCCCCACAGCCGCCAAACATCAAGTAAGCACCAAGACTGCAGGATCTGGGTCAGATGAAAATGTCAAATGAGAGGTAGAGTTGGGTGTCATCAGCATATTGATGACACTAAACATCAAAATTTCTCACGACCTCACCCAGCGGCTGCATATACACATTGAACAGGATTGTAGGAGTGGGACTACCGGATCATCCAGTATCCGATACTGCCGGTATTTTGGTGTATCGGCAGTATCAGATTAACCTGGTAATCCAGCCCATTTTCCGGATTCCCCCCCATACCGGATTTTTTACATTGCAGTCATTCAAATGAATGGCTGCAATGTAAAAAAAAACACAAAAATCCCACCAAACACTTTCCCTCCCCGAGTCCAGGCTGCGCAGGTGGAAGAGGGGACACCCCCCACCCACCCTGCCCAGCCTGGATTTAAAAAACATTTTTTTTTCTTTAAGTCCCAAGTGCTGGCTCCGGGCCGCCGCCTGCGACCCGGAGCCTGCACCAGCATCCAGAAGCAGGTATTAGTACCAGTACTAGGGCTGTCTCTTATACACATCTAGATGTGTATAAGAGACAGCCGGTGACCCAGAGCCTGCACCAGCATCCAGAAGCAGGTAAGTACCGGTACTGTCTCTTATACACATCTAGATGTGTATAAGAGACAGCCGGTGACCCAGAGCCTGCACCAGCATCCAGAAGCAGGTAAGTACTGGTACTAGGGTGATTCCCTGTCTCTTATACACATCTAGATGTGTATAAGAGACAGGTGGTAGGGTGATCCCTGGTGTGGGGTGTGTGTTAAACCACCCCCACCCCAGGGATCACCCTAGTACCGGTACTTACCTGCTGCTGGACGCTGGTGCGGGCTCCGGGTCGCCGGAGGCGGCCCTGAGCCCGCACTTGGGACTTAAAGAAAAAAATTGTTTTTTAAATCCAGGCTGGGCAGGGTGGGTGGGGGGTGCCCCCCTTCCACCTGCACAGCCTGGGAGGGGGAGGGGGGAGAATTTTTTTTTATTCCATTGATTTCAATGGGGACAGTTCCCCATTGAAATCAATGGAATAAATTCGGTACCGGTATACAGGGTGCAATCCGGGAATTCATTTTTTTGAGAACCGGTAACCGGTAAAACCAGTAACCGTTATTCTGCCTGGTGTCCCACCCCTACGATAGGGGACAAGATGGAACCGTGCAGGATTCCACAAGAGAGATCACAGGGGGATGAAGAACAATTCCAAAGCACCACCCTCTGAGTTCTTCTGGCCAGTAATGAGCAGATCCAGTCAAGAACAATTTCGCCCACACAAAGCTGGTCCCACAGGCGAGTCACCAACATCTTGTGGTCAATGGTATCAAAAGCAGCTGACAAATCTAATAGAATCAACAGGGTCAATCGAACCTGGTCCAGTTCTTGGCAGAGGTCATTGACCAAAGCCACAAGCACAGTCTCAGTACCAAAACCTGGATGAAAGCCGAACTGTGAGAGATTAAGGAAACTGATGCCATTCAGATGCTCCTGCAACTGTTGAGTCATAACCCATTCAATAATCTTCCCCAAAAAGGGAAGATTAGAGAGAGGCCAATAACTGGTGAGGGTGTCAGTGTCAAGCAATGGTTTCTTAAATAGAGGCTGCACCACAACCTCCTTGAGGCAGCTCAGCCCTCTGCCCTCCCGAAACGAGGCATTGACCACCCATGTCAGCAACAGTCCTAACATCTCCCAGCTGGCCTTAACCAGCCAGGATCCAGTTTGCAAAAGGTGGCTCTGACAGCCCCAAGAACAACCTCAGCATCAGAAATGTTCCTGTTTTTGGTCTTTGGGAACCCAATTGGTCCTCAAGTAGCCCAATGGCTGCTTGATGGGGTGCCTGAACATGAGAGCATTACCCATGGGCACTAATTTTGCTACCCGTTGCAGCTCTAGTAGCAATAATAGATGCAGCAGGTGAAGCTGCATTGAGCCCACAAACCTGGGGGACCCATATGAATGAAGACTTCATACGCGTGCTGGAGCGGCATGCCCCAGCGGGGGGGAGGGAGTGGGGGGGCATTACTATTTAACTACACCCCTGTCCATACTAGTCACCACTGCTACTTATTTTTGAATCTAGTCTGTCACTGATAGTCTTTTTGGTCGATCCCATGCCCCCCCACACACACACATCCATAGCAAGCACATTGTGCTGTGTGGATCTGAATAGAGGGGTTTTTAGATTGCAGCCTTTGGGTGAAATCCTGTAGCTGTCATAAGTTGACACTATCCGACGCGCACATCCAGAATGCCCGCGTTCAGGTACAAGAACATAAGAACATAAGAAGTGCCATACTGGGTCAGACCAATGGTACATCTAGCCCAGCATCCTGTCTCTGACAGTGGCCAATCACGGTGCCTTGGGACAAGCACCCAACAGGTCACAATGGGGGATACATTCTGTTAGGAACAAGCAGAGGGGGCGATGAGACATGGGTAGAGGAGGGGATCCAGGGTGGGGACTGCCCGCCGACCCCGCCGGTAAACCCCCTAGCTTGCCATCACCCAGTGAAAACCCCGGCGCTAGTCCCCGACGCCAGGAAAACCCCGCAGGGGCCCCACCCCCGAAACCGGAAGTAGAGGAGCAAGCGGAGAAGGGAATCCCTGCGGCTACAGAGAGGGAAGGGGCGGGGCCAGCAATGGGGCGACGCCGCTCTGCACGCCTGCAGGCGCTGCAGGGGCGGGGCTAGGAGCATTTAACGCCGGCAGCCACAAGGGCTCAGAGCCGGCGATCAGTCTGACTGTGAAGCTGGCCCCCGAGCGTGGTGCAGAGAGTTGTGTGTAGGCTAAACCTTTTCTGAGAACCTGTGGTCGTGGTGAGAGAGAGAGAGAGAGAGAGAGAGAGAGAGTGAGTGAGTGAAGTAAGTGCTTGGAGATTGTGTTGTCTTTATCCTATTGTTGGTACCGTGTTGTGTTGTATTGTGTATTGTTGGGGGCACGGGTGCTATCCCTCAAGGGACCCCTTGCGCTTCTTCCCTAGGCGTGGTGATAGTTCCTTCCCCTCCTGTTCCCCTGCCTTAACTCCCCTTCTCCTTTCCCCCACTGTGCATCACAACGTTCTTACCCGGGGCACTGTCTCCTGCAGGGTGTGGTGCGTGGGTGTGCTAGAGTGTGGGCAGGGACCTTGTCCCCCCGTGGAGTGCGGAGGGGGCACGCTCACATTCTCCGCTGATCCCGTTCCCTATGATGACATGGCCTCGCTTCTCACGGAGCTAATTGGGCCACCTAATACCCTGAGGGAACTCTTTAGGCGCGGAACTGTGAACGCCTCCGTCCCACTGGAGTCCCCCGACTGCGAGGTGTGTGTGTGGTGGGCGAGGTCTGTGGGTCCTCTTATCCCTTACCCCCTCAAAACCCTCACACATTCCCTGTTGTTTTCCCCCAGCTCCCGTCATGTTCCCTTATCCTGTCTGGTTTTTCACCCCTGAGTTTCATGGAGTGTCCCCTAGTTCTAGTACTGAGAGGCTAAATAACTGCTCCTTGTTTATTAGTTCCACACCACTCATAATTTTATAGACCACTATCATATCTCGTCTCAGTCATCTCTTCTCCAAACTGAAGAGCCCCAACCTACCTCATACGGGAGTCCTTCCATGCCCTTGATCGTTTTTGTTGCCCTTCTCTGTACCTTTTCTAGTTCAGCTATGTCTTTTTTGAGATGGGGCGACCAGAATTGCACACATTATTCGAGGTGCAGTCGCACCATTGATTTGGATAGATGCATTATGATCTCCTCAGTTTTATTCTCTATCCTCTTCCGAATAATTCCTAACACTCTGTTTGCTTTTTTGACTGCTGCTGTGCACTGCGCTGTGGATTTCATTGTATTGTACACAACCACCCCCAGAACTTTTTCCTGAGTGGAAACTCCTAGCTTTGTACCCTTCATTGTGTATGCATAGTTTGGATTATTTTTCCCTATATGCATCACTTTGCACTTGTCCACATTAAATTTCATTTGCCATTTAGATGCCCAGGCACCCAGCATTGTCAGATCCTGTTGCAGTTCCTCACAGTCTGCTCGTGTTTTAACTACCTTGAATAACTTGGTGTCGTCTGCAAAGTTGATCACCTCACTCTTAACACCCTTTTCCAAATCATTAATGAATACATTAAACAGCACTGGTCCCAATGCAGATCCTTGAGGCACACCACTTTTTACATCTCTCCATTGTGGAAACTGACCATTTAGTCCAACCCTTTGCTTTCTATCTTTTAACTAGTATGCATGTGCAAGGTGCACATAATGAGCTACATGAGGCAAAGATGTGACCCCTGCTGATGTGACCCCCTCCTCCCCAAGCTGCAGCCCGGGGGAGGGAGCAGGAGACATGCCTGCTCCATCCTCTGGGCCACAGGGTTTGTGGGCTTTGGGGGGGGTCACATTAGCAAGAGGTTGCACCTTTGCTTTGCGCAGCTTGCTGCACAGCATGCATGCACACCAGAGTATCAGTCATCAGGGAGATCACTGCACCTGCGGGTGGTTTATACCAACCACGGAATTGAACCCTATGTGTTTATCTCAGCACTCAGATTTTGATACTTCCTAACATCACTTTCTTTTTTTCCTGGCCATCACTCAGTTCCAAACAGAAGAACTGATACTAGGAATCTAATATACAGAAACACTATCTTTCTAAAAAAGAGAAAAAAGAAATCAAACTAATTTACTTGGAAGTTTATACAAAAACTGAGATTTGAAAAATTGATATTCATTCCACTGAGAGTTGTAACACAACTATAATTACTGGCAAATGCCTTATTCCATTTGACTTCGGAATATTCATAATGCACAATATAAAATACACATGCATAATCCAGGAGTATATGCTCTATCTTTGCATGCTAATCTAGACTCCATTGTGAGATCATTATTTTCTTTTTCTGTCTTATTATCAACCAATATCAGAAGGCTCCATTAAAAAATAAACCTGCAAGTTAATAAATGATTACAGTGCAAATTTAGTGGTCTGAATAGAAATTTCTGAAAGATTAGATATTCAGAAGCACTGGACATAAGGTAGAAAATAGAGTTGAAATGAGTATCCAGAAAAATGCATATACCTGTCAAATTTCTGGTACCTGAATCATATCTAATATTTTGGGTATGTTTTGGTACCCAAACCAGTTTTTGATCCGGTACCCAACATACAGAAATACTGACATGGGCAATAATCCCAAGCAGGATCCATGTGGGATCCATGTGGGTCCCGCATAGGGATGTGCGAACACCGGGGGGGGTGTTCAGTGTTTGGCCCGTTCGGGATTGGCCTCCTGAAACTGTTTGAGTTCTGGCTTTTTGACCCAAATCTGTTCTTGGGGGGCCAAACCCATTTGGACGGGGTACAGGGGGGAACCCGGATTTTCCTCCCCCTCCCCCCCAGGCTACATGGGTGGAAGGGGCATTGGGGCTCATGTCCCCCCTCCCACCCTGCCCAGCCTCATAATTTTTTTTTTAAAAACCCACCCCAGGGATTACCCTACCTGGTGGTGCTGGGGCCCTGGCACCAGGTCTGGCGGTGGCAGCGGCAGCAGCAGAGGGTCTGGCAGAACTCCGAAGCACCGCTGGACACACTGCTACTACCGCCAAACCTGGGGCCAGAGCCCTTGCACCACCAGGTAGGTCAGGCTCTGGCCCAGAGTTTGGCAGCACCAGCGGTAGCAGTGACAGGTCCGGGTCCAGTGGCGCTGCAGAGCGCTTCAGGCCTATTAGAGGCCTGAAGTGCTCTGGAGCACCACTGAACCCACTGCCGCCACTGCTGCCGCTACCGCCACTGGACCCGAGGCTGGAGCCCTGACACCACCAGGTAGGGCGATCCCTAGGGTGGGGGTTAAACAAACAAAACCTTTTTTTATGAGGCTGGGCAGGGTGGGGGGGAGGTGCGCCCCGGCACCCCTTCCACCCACACAGCCTGGAGGGGGGAGGAAGGAGGAAAAACTGGGTTCCCCTGTGTCCCCCACCCCAGCTCGAATGGGTTTGGAACCCGAACTTTGTTTGGCCAGTTCCTGCAGAGGGCAGTTCGGATTCGGGGTGTTCGCGAATGGGCCGGACATCCCAAGTTCGGGCTGAACGCCAAACCCCTAAACAGTGGTCACACATCCCTAGTCCCACACGGGTTCTGCATGGCACAATGTAATCTTTATAGCGATGTGTGCAGTTTGCATGGTTGTGCATATGCAAGGGATGTGCACAGCACACGTGGGGCATGGGGTCGACCCTAATGGGTATACCAAAAATCCCCAAATACCAATAAACAGTATACCAATATCCCTACTTTTCCCCAATTTTCTCCCGGATTTCATCACAGATAGATTTCAGAATGTGGGGGTGAAATTCAGTATGTCAGTATACTGATCGTTGGGATTTCGGTATACCTGTTGTCCAGTATTTCAAGTATTTCAGCTGTATTCGGATACCAATTATGATACCTGAAATGGTACCCAAAAATGCAGGTACTACCCGCAGATACCAAACCAGGTACCCCTTTTAGCTCTAGTAAAAAAACAAAAACAAAGGGGGATATCCAATCTATACTATTCTGCCATTGGGGAAAGATTGTTCATGACCATCAGTAGGGAACTTCCTTGTTGTTATGTACATTATACCAACACTAGGTCTGTTGTTGAACAGCTCTGATTAGATCCAGTTCCTTCTTCAGAGTCATTTAAAATATATGATAGAAAAGGAAAAGGAAACAAGGTGAAGGGGAATATGGGGAAAGGGTACGTTTAAGAAGCTTCAGGTGTATGTGCTTAGTCTTGTTACAGGGCAAGATAAGGTTGTCTGTAGGAGGGGTGTTTCAGGAGTGATCCAGCATGGTGGAGACACAAGCAGAGCTGCAGGTGCTGCATCAGAAACAGGAGAGACCTAACAGAGAGACACCTGTGTTAGGGTGTGGCTGTAGCCAGCCCAGGAACACTTGAACAGAGGCAGAGCAGTGCTGAGGAGGCTGCTGCCTCTGTTCAGAGCTACAGCTAGAGGTAACTGCCTGACCCAGAGACAATCAAAGAATTTGTGAGGACAAGCCAGAGGGTGGTGACTGGCTTGGGACATTGTATGCATATAGAGACTGGGCTAATTGGGAGAATAGATGTTTTTAATCAAGACGGCCCAACACAAGGACTGCCTGTTCCTGCGTGGGACTCATCTCATCTAGATTTTGTGGCAAGGAGGTTCACGCTCCCACACCCACCCATCCCCCACACATTTGACAAAACAAATTTCTAAACATAGATTAGTAAACATAACCATTCAGAAAAACCCAGAGAAACATACAAAATATTTCATCAGGGACTGCATAGAGACACAGCAATAACTCTATCAGAATTAACATGAAAGTCATTTATGCTTGCACAGACCTGTGCTAAAAGTGTTGATTAAAGGGGTAAAGTTCATATCAGTTAGAAAAAGCTTAAAATTTTAACAAACATCATTCCAAAACAGTCAATAGAGCAAAACCATGGTACTAGCACAGTTGCAAAAAACACTGCATTATATTTGTAACTGGGTCTATATGACCCCAAGTTACTTTAATATTTTGAAAATAAACAAACAAAAACAAAAATCCTCCTGGAATACATGCAAAATAAAATTTATTATATGACTATAACCTCAAACTTATTTAACTGTTAATACAGTCTTACAGACTTTTTGAGTTCAACTGAAACTGCTTTTTGTACTACAAATACCCACAAGATATAGGAGGACCAAATAATTGTGCCATCTTGGAAAAGGGCAGCACATTCACAGAATGGCTGAGGCCACCATTTTACATATGCCCAGAGTGGTTTTTAAAGGATTTTTTAAGGTTTCAGAGAATCTTGTGAGAATCTCAAAAACCTAGTGAGAACATACCAAGATCTCGCTAGGGTTTCTCGATTCCTGCAGCAAGCTATTGGCTTCGCATTTCAGCCCTAGTATCATATATTCACACTCCTCCCTTTCTCCCCACTCCTGTGATCAGCTGTTAGGTGGGGGAGAGGCATGCCTGCATGCCTCCTATGTCTCCGCCCATGCCTCCTATGTCTCCGCCCACCCCCAAGATCAGTTTGTTCTATGATTTTTCAAAGCTGCACATGCAGTGCGTGGCTCACCTTATGAAACTTATGTGGGCACTAAATCTCTCTGCCTCTTGCTAATGTGGATGTTTAAAAACAAATGAGTCAAACTGATTTGTGTGGTGGGCCAGATATCTTTTGTCTTCTTATTTCAACCTTCTCAGTGTCTTTGGATACTCCAGGCTTGAAGAAATTTGCTCCGTTACCTTTACCCACTTCACTGGAATACCTGTTTTATTATTTGCTTACTGGGTGGGTAAAGTTTTTATCTGAATTGAATACACTCTTCAAAGTAGCTTTCTCCCCCTGCCTCCCCCCTCCCCCCCATCTCCCTGTTTTGCCACTGGCAGTTTTCAGTGGCAAGATATAGTAAAAATAGAGACTAATTTCAATTAGAACTGAAACAAGGAACTGGGGGCGAAAAGAACAGGTTCTACCTGAAATGAATTTTCCCCCAGTTTCCATCAGTATAAGAATAAAAGAATAAGAATAAGAATAAGAATAAGAATAAGAATAAGAATAAGAATAAGAATAAGAATAATAAATTAGTTGTGGCAGAGTGCTGGTATATAGTCAGGTATAAACTGGCCCAGGGTTAGAAAATGGGTACTGGACCTTTAAGCCAATCCAGAGACTTGAAGCATAGGCCTATATAATGGTTCTGTTATATCAAGGCAGTGGCCGTCTGGAGAGGAGAGCTGAAGGAAGCACATCTCCTGGAGGACAGATTGTCCAGGAATTGCAGCTATTTTGTGTCAAAGTTGGGAGGGACAAGAACATTCTATTTTATATATCAGCAGGTAATTGTCCAAAGCAGAACAAAAGCATTCTACAATCGTGAGAGAATGCTTAGCAGTGGGGGTGTTATTGTATTCTCTACAAGCCTGGCCATTCCAATTATTTACGAGTCATACCCCCCTGAAATGGCTACAAAAAATGAAAGACACTAATGCACACTTAACTAGCTGGGCGTTATCATTACAGCCATTTCTAATTATAATAGACCATAAACCCGGTATACATCTGAGAAATGTTGATTACTTATCGCGGTATCCGGCAGAAAAGACTTATAAAAACCAGGACACAAAAACAAACACGGAAATACAGAAACACTTGTTGTCGACTGTGACCAGTTCACTTACCTCTTCACTTAAAACATTACAGATAATGAAAACCTCCAAGAAAGCAACAATGCCTACAAGGGGGTCACCTGATGATGCAGGTCTAGATTTATACAGTACTATGGACATCCTTCTTAAACCACACTCCTGCTCCTTGGTTTCTACAGATCTATATGCAGTTACCCTATGGATGTTATGGCCGAATGGCACCCCATTTCCTTATAAATATTTTTTGGATGTTGGTGTGGGTGTAATTGATCCTGATTATAGAGGAATTGTTCAAGTTTTTCTTTTTAATTTCTGAAACAAACCTTTTGATATACAACAAGGGGACAAAATAGCTCACCTTATTTGTGAACAATATTGTTTGTCGTCCATCCAAAATGTACTGCAAATTTTGTTGACAATCTATTGCTCACGGGGTTTTGCTTCTTCAGGCTGAACTGCTGGCACATTTAATAGGTCCTTGGAAACATTGTAACAAGATGTAGTTTATTCATTTTGGTGCTTTATTTCACTTCCAGGGTCCCAGGACCAGGGTCTGGGAGAGTGGGTGGGCCAGGGCCCCACCATGGCTGCAGATGTCCATGGTTGTATTTTTACCCGGGCTCTCACATGGGGGAGCTAAAGACGGATTTTCCTGTGGTATGATCCAGTCTTTGAGAGGGTGTGTGCGTGGCAGAGTGTTGCAATGAAATGGCATATAGCCAAGTATAAGGCAGTCCCAAATGAGAAAATGGGTACTGGTTCTTTAACCCAATCTAGAGACTTGAAGCATACGCCTATATATAGGCTCTGTTATACCAAGGCAGTGGCAATCTTGAAGGGAGAACTAAAGGAATCACATCTCCTGGAGGACAGGCTGTCCAGGGACTGATAGTCAAGAAGCAGGGAGCAAAAGTTTCATACAGGTTTCACTAGACCCTGAGGCTCTGAAGGAGTAGTAGGCCTCATACTTGAAAGAACCTGCAGATAAGATGGGATCAACCCATATTTCCTTTGGACTATTTATATCATGTTTATATTTACCTCCTCTCTCTCCCTCCTTCTCCCCTCAATTTTCTCCTCCTCCTCCCCTGACTATACTGTTTTGACTTTCAATGTCTCTTTCTCCTCTACCCTTGACTCCCTTGCCCCCCCACTCCCACCTTGCCTGCTCCCACAACCCCCGTCCTTGGCTCACCCCCAGTATCCACCACATCCACTCCTGCTCCCATGCTGTTGAACACCTCTGGCTCAAATCCCACTCTCATTCTGACTTCCTTCATTTCAAATTCTGTCTCTCTTCCCTTACTTCTGCTATCTCCCTAGCTAGACAGCATTACTAGGGGTGGGACTTCACCCAAAAACTGGATACTGGTTTTACCGGATACCGGTTCCCAAAAATCCAGTTTACTGGATTAGAACTGGTATACCTGTACTGGTATTTTCCCATTGATTTCAATGGGGAACTGTCCCCATTGAAATCAATGGGGAAAAAACAAAAAAACACTTTCCCTCCCCCATCAAAGCTGGTGGAAGGGGGGGGTCACCCCCCACCCACCCTGCCCAGCCTGGATTTTTTTAAAAAACAAATTTTAGCCGAAGTCCCTGCTAGTGCGGGCTCCGGGCCACCGCCGTGCTGGCGGCAGTGACCCGAAGCCCCCACCAGCAGCCTGGATGGGGGGAGGGAATTTTTTTCCCCCTTTCTTTCTTTTACATTGCAGCCATTCATTTCAATGGCCTCAATGTAAACAAATCCAGCACAGGGGAACCGGCACCGGTACTCCCAATGACCAGATTAATCCGATACTGCTGGTATAGCAAAATACTGGCAGTATCAGATACCGGGGGAACCGAACTTCCCACCCCTAATTACTACACCTCCCATATTGAGTCCTCTTCTCGGGACCCTTACTGCTTGTTCTCCACCTTTGACTCCCTCCTCAACCCCCCCCCCCGTTCTCCTCCTCCCTCTTCCCTTTGTGCTCAGGATCTTGCTTCCTCCTTCACCTCCAGGATAGACAAGATCCACCTTGACATTGCTTCCTACTCCTCTTCTCTTTCTACTCCGTCCTCCCCCTCCTTCTCGCCTGTCCTCTTTTCCTCCCACCTCCCTTGAGGAAATCTCCCTGATCTCCTCCTCCAACCTTTCCACTTATCCCTTGACTGCATCCCCTCCCACCTCCTGATCTTCATTGCTTCCACTGTGGCCCCTTCCCTCCTGTACATCATCAACCATTCCCTCTCTACTGGATCCTTCCCCTCCACCTTCAAGCACACCTATCCTCAAAAAGCCCATTCTTGATCCCTCTGACCCTCCTAGATACCGTCCTGTTTCACCCTTCCTTTTGCTTCAAAGCTTCTTGAAAGTGTTGTCTACTACCGCTGCCTTGACTTCTTCTCTGCCAGCTCCTCCCTTGACTGCCTCCAATCTGTCCCCTTCACTCTACTGAAACTGCTCTCGCTAAGGTCACCAATGATCTTTTTGTGGCTAAATCATATCACCTCTACTCCATTCTTGTTCTCCTTGACCGCTCTGCTGCCTTCAGTACTATTGACCACTCACTCTTGCTGGAATCACTTCACTCCCTTGGCTTCTGTGGTTCCATCCTCGACTGGTTCTCCTCCTACCTTTCTGACTGCTCCTTCTATGTGTCTCTTGCAAATGCCAACTCCGCCTCCTCCTCCCTTCCCTTCTCGATTGGTGTTCCCTAAGGCTCTGTCTTTGGCCCTCTCCTTTTCTTTATCTACATCCTGTCCCTAGGCAAACTCATTGCCTCCCATGGCTTCCAATATCATCTCTATGCTGATGACACTCAACTCTATTGCTGATGACACTCAAAAAAGCAAAATTGAATGAAATCAAATTAATGTTATTTGCTTATTCATTTGTTTTTGTTGTCTTACTTATGACAATGAATGGGGCTCCATTCATTTTCATAATTAATTAAAATGATACAAATTGTACATCCCTTCTAAGTAGGTCAAATAAGAAACTGCAACTGGGAAAAACCTCAGGCAAGTATAATGGGCCTAAAACTCCGAGTTAATTGCTATCTGGACAGAGACTGGAAAGGAGGGATATGATTCTGAGGTCCAATAAGGAAGAAGGAATGGAGCCAGCTTATATTCAGGCAAACGGGTCAAGGTTGAACCCCTGGCCTGCAAGCCAAAAGAACTAATTGGAAAAGGACAATACCGTGACCTGGAAAACTACCAACAGGACCTCAGGTTAAAATGTTCTATGTATTGGAATCCAGGAGGTGTTACATGTAGTAAGTACTGTCTGCGGTCTCACTTTAGTTGGAAGAAGCCCCTACTGTAGGACTGGGATGGCTGTAGAGGTGGTGGAGGCCAGCTATGAAAAGCCACATATATGTGGTAGGAACGGGCCCAGACTGAAAAGCACAAGGGGATAGACACTGGTTTATGGTGGCAGTAACAAAGGGCTTGTTCCCCAAGGACATGGAACACTCCTATGATAAGAGTGAAAAAATTGCTACAACAATATACGTTAGAATTTATCTGGGGTTAATATCCAGCATTCTGACTAGCTCAGTGGTTATTCAGTAATTAACTGATTATCATGGTGGTTAATTGTTGAAACAGTTACCAAAGTTTACTGTGAAAGTTATCCAGTTTACTGTATTACTGTAACCATATTACTGCCTTAATGCATAACCAAGCATTACCGTTACTACACTAAAACCTCTGAAGGGGAAGAGGGGGAAGGAATAGGAAAGGAATTATGGGCAAATGGTACAATGTGGTAAATGGTACAATGGGTATTTTTAGATGGGTGGGGAGTCCACTAGAGACTGGAACTGCTCCACAGGTCCACTCCCATGGCCGCTGGTTTCCAGATCCACTTGGGTCCACAACAGATGGATGCTCATCTGACACCCTAGACTGGTGTCCACAACTCCATAGTGCTAAATGAGGCAATGGACAGAGAGGCAATGGACTGGAGATGTACTGTGGGTCCGCCCAACAGATGGGTAGCAGTATCATATTCAGCCATTTTCCCAGATTACCCCACTCTGTGCGGCATGTGCCTGGATCTTCCAGAGCACCACAAGAAGGGCTGCCCCAGAGCAGCTGCAGCATGCTCTGGGTTGAACATCTGGTGGGTTCTCTTTAGACAGGCAAATCAACTTGGGGTTGATAGGGGCACCCACAGAGCTGCTGTCCATCTATTTACACCCATTGTGGAATTGTGTTAAACTGGTAAACAGTTTAGCTGGCTAATCAGTAGAACACCAACCTGATCAAATTTGGTTTCTGGGTATTTCTAGATTCTGACAGATACTATAGATAGATCCAGCCATATACCTAATACTGGCAATTATTCTTTTCAACTCTATGCTAACTTACCCAAAGCTTTCTGAGACCTTACAGCCTACAAATCATACAGTGTGTATCTGTGTGCATGTATAATTACATATATACACTTTGGGTGTAATCAAAGAGGTGGTGAACACTGCTCACCAGCAAAATGGCAGGAGCACATTTGTGCACATGCCATGTGCGTGCAGGAAGCCGATCGGTGAAATGGTGAACCCCTCCCAATGTGACCCCCACCTGAGCCCACACACACTGCAGTCTGGGGAATGAAGCAGGCATGGCCCCTGCTCCATCCCCCAGGCTTCAGGATGTGAGGGGATCACATCAGAAAGGGTGTGCCGTGGCACTGAGTGGTTTTCTGAGAACATCCACCACATACAGAAATGTGTGCCGGTGTATATTAACTGCCCCTGGTGTAGGCGCAGCTTATGAGGGGGTGATTTACTGGTAAATACTGAAGAATATTTAGCTTTGAATGATACAAAGAAGACTGAACTGATCTATATCTATTTTGCTTTAATGTTTTTCAAAGAAGGTAAGTTTGTGATGTGACAACTAGTAAAGCTGATAAAACCACAAATGGGCAGGGTATCTAGTGAACACCTTCAAAGAATATTTGGCCAATTAATTCAATATTTTGAATTGATTCAAGTTAACAGGGTCCACAGATATGAACCCTAAGGAACCAGAAGGAGCTAGCTGACAAAATCTTGACTCACTAGATATAATACTGGAGAATTCATGGAACATTGGTGAAGTCCCTGAGGATTGGAGAAGAGCACATATTGTGCCCATCTTTTAAAAAGAAATAAGGAATATGCAAGGAATTATAAACTGTTCAGTCTGAGTTCAAGACTCAAATACTCAGTAAGATATTAGAGCAAAATATAAAACTATTGATTAGTAAGCACCTAGAGGGCAGTGAGGTGATTACTAAGAGCTAGCATAGACCTTTTAAGAATAAATCATGAGAGACCAACCTAGTTTCCTTCTTTGACAAAGTAACCAATTAAGTAGATAAGATACATGCAGTAGAAGATTTGGGGGCAGAACACGTGCTGAAAGTGTGCATATGCAGCACAGTGACATGCGACAAATGCACAGCCTAAGCCAATCTGCCCCTCTGACTCCTGTTCCATCCCCCAGGCCATGGGATATGTGCTTGGGTTGGCATGCGTGCAGCATATGCATTCTGCCCATGCAGGCACATAGCAAGTGGTGCACGCAGGCCACTGATTGCCCCCATTGTGTCTAATGCATCCCCCTTATCTACTTAAGGCCACTAGGTTGCCCCCATAATATCTAGACTACATCAAAGCTTTGATTTAGTCCCACACAATATTCTCCTAAGGAATATGGAAAGACATGGGATAGAAAGAACTACCACAATGTGATTACAGAATTTTGGTTGAAAAAAATACATGTAAAAGAGCAGAGTTACATGTAATTTATGTAACTGGTTGGGACAGAAAGAACTCCCACAAGGTGATTGCAGAATTGGTTGGGAAAATTACATGTAACAGGGCAGAGGTCCTGTGTTCTGTGGCCCCTTTAAAAGCTAGGAAGTGGAGGGACAGCCACACCCAAACCCGGCTATAAGCAGAAGATAGCCAGACAGTTAGGGCAGTTTGTGCCTGGTTCCAATGGAACATCTCCCATGTAAACAGAAGCTGCAGCAGCACTGCCGGCCAGGGTGCTGAAACCCATACTTGAAGGTTGGGACAACACTGGTATCTGTGTCAAATGAACTGAGCCACTGCTGCTATCCAGGGTCCTGAAGAAGGCAAGCTTGGAAGGTGACCACTTGTACTGAGATTATGGGAAGCCAAGGGACTGGAGATCTGTCTAGAAGAGACTGAAAGAAGCCAGTCAGAGAATCACTGCCTGGATGAGCTCAGGCTAGTTAGGAACTTAGGAGCTGGAGGGATGGTTCCAGCATTAGTACAGAGATTGCTACTGTGGAAATTTGTGTATAGACTGTTATGTGGAGACCCTGTATGAATAAAGACTATACAAAAAGCTAATTCCTATGAATGTGAGCTGAATTCCCTGAAGTAAATAATTAAGAATTATTTCTAATCCTGCATGAACTTACAACCTGAGGAGTCTTCACTTGAGATGGGGTTTTGACCCAAGATATACTGGACTGGCTGTAAGGGGTGAAGGGAAAAAAGAATTGTGGGACATGTCAAAGGAAAGGGATAGTGAGGAAAATATGCCCTAAAGAGAAGCCCCAGAAGTGGGTACAAAAGAGCCAAATAAGAGATAAAGAAGTAGTCTGCGCTGGCCTTGGAACATTTAGACAGAGGGCACAATCTAATAGCCTGTGTATGCTGCCCCCTAAAGTGCAGTTGCACAGCCAAAATGCACATGCTGCAGGATGTCATGTATGCTGCAGGATGTCAATTGCAGAGTCATTCTTGTCCTTGAAAATCAACTTCTCCATGAAGCTGGAGAAACTCCATGAAAACCTCCATGAAGCAATGCCTACTAATGGCAACTTGGGATGTTGGTCTAATGCAGACCAAGAAAGGACAATGGTTTCCATATTGACAAATCAAAAGCATTACTTACAGCAACTGTAAAATTTTCTGAGTGATTACCTATATAAATTTTGTTTTATCCTGATTCTGATAAGCTTGTGAAATCTGACAGAAACAGATTCTGGGTGTCTTTAAACATTATGTAGATTGGGTGGCAAATGGCCCCAGCATGTTTTTGAGTGTTGCATGTAATCAGCCTAACAATTTGAACATTGTTTTATCCACGTGTTGGTCTCCCAGAAAGCATGGGATCTGAACACAATTGCATTATTATTATTATCTCATCTTATGTGTTCCCCATGAGCATGTCAGGAGTGTTATGTTTAAACATATCGAGTGGTGTGTTTGCAGCAATTTCATTTATAGAGTACTGTGTTTTCTGGAGGGGACTTGGGTCTGCTCTGTGAAGCTCCTTCCTGTCCATCTCTATCCTCACGAAGCACAAGCATGATTTCCCTCAAAGAGAACAACATAAATAAAGGTGCCAGATGAAAGGGAGTTGTAAACTCCATTTTTTCATTTCTTTACTATGAAAGCACTCTTGAAATTTCCTGCCACTGCAATTCTGTTTGCATTTCCCTTGAAGGGGCAATCCCTGCACAGGACATTAACAAATACTCTGCAAGACAAAGCACAGAAGAAAGTGCTTTCACAGCTGCTTTGAAATCCCATCCATAGGGGGCTGCAACTGCATTCTGAGGAAAAGGAGGGAGGGGAACACCCACTGCCTCCATAACTGGCTGCATGTCTAAACACTGGGCACATTAGAACATGGGGTGCATTGCAACCAGTGTCATGTCAATATCCCAACACAGTTTGAGACGTTTAAAGACACCCTTTAACAGCACAGCTAAACAAAACAACTATTTGCCAATTTATTAAGTCTATTGGCCTATTTAATGTATTCCAATACAACAATATTTTGTCTGCCGTAAATAGAAACTTCTATATCCTGTGCAGTTCTACAATCTCAGCCATGCAGTAGGATAAACTATGCTCCATAAAAGAGCAGAAGGCACAGTTAAGATGGAATCATTATGCAAATAGGTTATGGCATGCTTTATATGAGAACAGCTTCCCTAAAGAGACCTAATGGGATGACTGACCTATAAAGCATTTAATTTGTTGTTAACATATCATTTAATTGTCTTCCAGTTCCTCTAGGACTAAAACTTTTAATTGTAAAAAAGTTCCTAATGACACATTGGCGGATTTCTCTTTCTTTAACTAACAGGTTCCCTAATAAGAGAAAAGAGATTTGTACATTGTAATCCATGATATTTCTCTAGCTATGTTAGGATAAATATGAGGGGCTAACTGATAAACCTGTGTTAGAAGAAAATTCTTCTCTTGATGTTTATGCTGCTCTGAGCAATGTTAATGCAAGTGGCACAGGCACATTGAAATAAGACTATCCATCTTAATGTGTAAATAAGAAAATGATAATAAATTTGTCTTACTTATGACCTGTACAATGTAGTGTCTGGATCTATAGTCCTAGCACAATCAATTGTACTATGAAGGTTACATACAAAAACATTTAAGTAAAATAAATAAGTCTCCATTATATATGACCTCATATTGAAATTAATTTAAAAGCTTTGTAGAAAACAGAATTTGCAAGAGTTTTAGTTCATTGAGTATCCTATACTATAGGGTAGCAAAGCAAATATGACAAGCACTCCAACATATTTGAATTATCTTAGCAAAACTTTTGTGATACTAAGTTTAGACATCATTACCTAAAAGGTGAGAAATCAATTAGGACATAAAATCAGTCAGTAAACAGCAAGTTTAATTGATAAAGATTACCACAATAATTATATTCAGAGTATGGTTAATGATAATAGGGATGTGGGAACAAGATGGAGTTCGGATGCTCAGCCGTTCAGCCGTTAGGCCTAAAAACTTAGTTCAGGTTCGTGAGTTCGGTCCAGCGGAGTTCGGACCCCCCGAACGTTTGGCAGAGCTTGGCACTGCTGGTAGGCTTGGGACACTCCGGAGACCCCCAGGGTGGCCCATGGCAGCATGGAAGGGCGTTGGAGACCCAGGAGTAGCAGCAGCAGAGACCAGGAAGGCTTGGCGCTTGGCCCCTGGGGGTGCCTGTGATTCCAGGGCTGTCAGGCCATCTAAGGTCCAGTGGCAGCAGCAGCAGCAGCAGGGACTGGGAAGGCTTGGCACTTGGCACCCCGGGTCGCCCGGGTAGGCAGGCTCAGTGCTTGGCCCCTGGGGGTGCCCGTGGTGCCAGGTCTGGCCATCTGAGACCTAACGGCAGCAGAAGCAACATCAAAAGCTGGGAAGGTTTGGGCCTTGGTGGCTGGCACCCATAGGTGGAAGGAGATTGCAGGCTGGTATCGGTGGAGTGACGGCAGAGGCCCGACCAGGGTTTGGTGGATGGCACCCCTGCTTGGCTGGGTGTTGCAGGCTGCTAGGCATCAGTGGGTCAGTTGCAGACAATGAAGTGGAACGACAACCTTCCCTGCCTGGAACGTGGGCCCCAGAATACTGATGGTGGGTCCTGGGGCTGGAGTGGCTGGCTGTTTCATGATGTGGTGGAATGACAGCTCCCCATAAGTGGAATGATGGCCCCAGAACCCTGACGGTGGGTCCTGGGACTAGAGTGGCAGCTTCTGGATGAAGTGGAATTATGGCTCCCCGTGATCGGAATTATGGCCCCAGAACCCTGGCGGTGGGTCCTGGGGTAAGAGTGGCAGTTTCTAGATGAAGTGGAATGATGGCTCTACGCATCAAAAAGCAGCCAGCCACTCCAGTCCCAGGACCCACCATCAGGGTTCTGGGGTCATCATTCTGCTCATAGGGAGCTGTCATTCCACTTCATCTAGAAGGGACTAGAGTGGCAGCTTCTAGATGAAGTGGAATGACAGCTCCCCATGAGTGGAATAACGGCCCCAGAACCCTGACAGTGGGTCCTGGGGCTGGAGTGCCGGGATGCTTCTTGATGCAGTGGAATGACAGCTCCCCATGAATGGAATGATGGCCCCAGAACTATGACAGTGGGTCCTGGGACTAGAGTGGAAGCTTCTGGATGATATGGAATGACTGCCCTCCCTGCCTGGAACGTAGGTCTCAGAACCCTGATGGTGGGTCTTGGAGTTGGAGTGGCTGGCTGTGTCTTGATACAGTGGAATTACAGATCCCTGTCAGTGGTATGACAGCTCTAGAACCCTGACAGTGGGTCCTGGGACTGGAGTGGCTGAAACCCCTATTTGGCCAGGCGTTGCAGGCTGCCAGCCAGACATCAGTGGAGCAGCAGCGGAGGCCCGCTCAGGGCTTGGAGACTGGCACCCCTGCTTGGCCAGGCATTCCAGGCTGGCTGGCCTTCATGTGGGACAGTTTCAGACAAGTGGAACGACAGCCCTCCCTGCCAGGAACACAGACACCGGAACCCTGATGGTGGGTCCTGGGCGTGGAGTTGCTGGCACCCCTACTTGGCTGGTGCTGCAGCCTGGCATTGGTGGAGCATCGGCAAAGTGTTGGCCAAGGCTCAGTGGCTGGCACCCCTGCTCAGCCAGGCATTGCAGACTGGATGGCATTGGTGGAGCAGTGGCAGAGGCCTCGCAAGGGTTCGGTGGTTGGCACCCCTACTTGGTCAGGCATTGCAGGCTTGCTGACTTCGTTGGGGGACACTTGCAGATAGGTGGAACGACAGCCTTCCCTTCCTGGAACGTAGGTCACAGAACCATGATGGTGGGTTCTGGGACTGGAGTGGCCGGCACCCTTACTTGGCCAGGCATTCCAGGCTGGCATTGGCAGAGAAGCAGCAGAGGCCCAGCTAGGGCTTGGTCGCTGGCACCCCTGATTGGCCAGGCATTGCAGGCTGCTGTCATCGGTGCAGCAGAAGCAGAGGCCCAGACAGGGCTGGATGGCTGGCACCCTTATTTTGCCATGCATTCCAGGCTGGCATTGGTGAAGCAGAGGCCCTGCTAAGGCTTGGTAGCTGTCACCCCTGATCCGCAGGGTGTTTAAGGCTGGCTGGCATTGGTGGAGCAGCAGCATAGACCCGGCCAGTGCTTGGTGGCTGGCAGCCCTACTTGGCAGGGCATTGCAGGCTTCCATCCTACACTATGGATTTACATAAGCTATTCTGCCAATTGGTCAGGCCTTGCCTGGTGGTGAATCGCATGCGCACCCAGTAGCTGACATTGGATTGCCGGGGCAGAGTACCCATGGCACAGCAGAGGCAGCAGAAGTGGACATTGATTTGCCAGGGCCCAGAACCCATTGCAAAGACAGCAGAGGCAGCATTGGTAGCAGCAGCAGACATTGGATTGTCCGGTAGCAGAACCCATGCCATAGACAGCAGAGGTGACATTGGCAGCAGCAGCGGACATTGGATTGCCAGGGGACAGAACCTGTGACACAGACAGCAGAGACAGCATTGGCAGCAGCAGCAGACACTGGATTGCCCAGTATCAGAACCCATGGCAAAGACAGAAGAGGTGGCATTGGAACAAGCAGCAGACATTGGATTGACGGGGCACAGAACCTGTGGAACAGCAGAGACCACAGCAGCAGGGCTTGCGCTTGTGCGCAGCACCCAGGAGCCAGGATGGTAGGATTTTCCAGGGAATAGCTCCCATACAGCAGTAGATGGCAGCATCAGGATTGTGTGGGCACATTTGGATTTGCCAGGGCAGAGCAACCATGGACCAGCAGACAGAAGCAGCGGGATTGCCAAACCAGTGGGGCACATCACTCAGGGTTGCCAGGGCAGACAGACAGGCACCCTGGCATGAGAGGCAAGCAGGCTGTGGCAGGGTTTCAGATTTTCCCACAGGGTGGGCAGACAGGCAGTGTGGCATGAGCATGGGAGGGCAGACTGAGGCAGGCTTTGATCTTGGCCACTTGGGTGGGCGGATGGGAAGACAGGCAGCATGGCATGAGCAGAAGGCAGACGGAGACAGGCTTTGATTTTGGCCACCTGGGCAGATGGGCAGACAAGCAGCATGGCATGAGAAGAAGGCAGACTGAGGCAGGCTTTGATCATGGCCACCTGGGCGGGTGGGCANGGGAAGACAGACAGCGTGGCATGAGTATCAGAAGACTGACTGAGGCAGACTTTGATCTTGGAAAACCTGGGACAGTGGGCAGAGAGGCAGTGTGGCATGAACATCGTAGACAGAATGAAGCAGGGTTTGATCTTGGCAACCTGGGTGGGCGGATGGGAAGACAGGCAGCATGGCATGAGCAGAAGGCAGACGGAGACAGGCTTTGATTTTGGCCACCTGGGCAGATGGGCAGACAAGCAGCATGGCATGAGAAGAAGGCAGACTGAGGCAGGCTTTGATCATGGCCACCTGGGCGGGTGGGCAGACAGGCAGAATGGCATGAGAGGCAGTAGGGAAGGCAGGCTGGGACCTTGGCACGGCACGCAGATAGGCTGGCGAAAACTGTGCAGCGCGAGAGAGAGAGAGCCAGTAAGAAAGGTGGGCTGAGATCGTCTATCTAGAGACCGGCAGGCAGGCGTACAGCTTCCCAATGCCACCATGCATCATGAGGTCAGCCAGATAGGCCAGCCGAGGCAATCTAGTCAGAGAGAGAGAGAGGCAGGGCGGGCGCCGGGCATTGGGAGGGAGGGACAGCACCTCAGCAGCAGCAGCCCAGATTGAGGAGGAGCCCCATCCCAAGACTGCCCCTGGCATGGGATGACATGTGCCACTGCACCATCAATCCATGTCCAGGGGCAGCTCGGAGAATCCCAGGAGTGGAAGGTTGACCTTAATAAAAAGTAACTTCTCCACCAACTTGGCCCTGTCGCAGGCGGTGAAGCGAGAAAATGTCCCCTGCCATGGAGAACACCTGTTTGCTGGGGACACTGGTTGGTGGGCAGGACAAGAGACCCTTGTCCACTTTGAACAGGGCTGGCCACATGTTGATCTTGCCGTACCAGTAGGACAAGTGATTGCTGCTGAGTTCGATGCACAGCCCCTCCTCTAGGCAGCTCTCCACTGCTGCTGAGGCTCTGTCATACTCCCTCACGTAACTCTGTCTGGGCACCACTTCCACCACTGCCCTCAGCCACGCTGCCTGCCCTACTGTGCATGAGCCCATGCTTGTCAGAGTGCCCTGCACATACGAGCTACTACTGGCAATAGGGGTGCTGCTGCTGCTCAGCCTGCTGCAGGTGCTGCTACTGCTAGGGCTGGGGACAGGGATAGACCCTGCCAGCTGAAAGGGGTGGCTGCTGCCACTCCCACCATCCCTAGGGGTGTTCTGCTGCTGATGCTTCACACTCTCAAGAGTCCCCTCTGCCTGCCAGACCCTCTCCACCAGATCACCATTGCAGTGGCTATAGAGGGATGTCTGGCGTGCCATGCTGTCCTTGACTCTGGGGTCCAGCATGGTTGCCAAAACATATTGTGCCCATGGCAGGAGCTCATAGAACCACGCCTTCAGCTACCGCACCAGGTGAACCACCTTATCCACCAGCTTCCTGCCCTAAGGGCCACAATCCCACCCCTGGAGAACCTCCTCCAGCCTCCTTAGAAGACTCTGCACCAGAGGGGTCACCTGGCTGATGGGGTCCGTTGAGGATCTGATGATCTCCGTGAGGATGAAGACCATGTGAGCCAGAATCTCCCATTCCACCCCATCGTGCCCTGGAGGTACCCTGCTGTCCGTCACCTGTTGAACCTGATGCAAGGCAGCTTTCTGCTCAGGAAGCATCACAAGCATCAGGAACATCTTAATTCCACCTGGTGGACACATCCTGCACCAACTGGTGCACTGGGGAGTCTTGCTCAGCCTGCTTCGCCTGGAGGAGGTCGCTGCCCTTCATGCTCAAGTTAAAGAAATTGGCCAGCTTCCTCCCCCCGCTCGATTAGGGAGCTAAAGGTGCCGGAACCAATCCCCCTCTCCCCCAAGCCCAGAGCATCCCTTACCACCAGGTGAAGGGTGTGTGTGGTGCCAGGCATGTTGGCGAAGTCCC
>QEPC01000229.1:182164-198921 GCA_003113815.1 Sphenodon punctatus | reverse complement strand
ACCCTCCACCCCTGGTGCCTGGAAGTCTGCTCCTAGCTGAGTCAAATGACTTCCCCCTCCCTGCTACATTTGGCCTTCCAGTGACCTGACAGAAGACCATGTTTTAGCCACCCGAACACAACCGAACGCGATTCGAATTGAACAAACTGTTCGGCCATTTCGTAGTTCGGTGTTCGGTTCCGTTCGGTGTGTTCGCCATTTTCGTCATTCGGTGTTCGGTTCCGTTCGGTGTGTTCGCTATTTCGGTGTTCAGTGTTCGGTCCGTTCGGTACGTTCGTGTTCGTGTTCGTGTTCGTTTGTCCGAACAGGCCGAGTTCGGGCCAAACACCGAACTACCGAACCACGTTCGCCCATCCCTAGAAAAGGAATCAAAAGGTTTGAAAAACTTCTCAGTATCTTTATGCCACATCAGTTTAACTACTGGACATGCATGGAGATATCAGATATCTCCAACTCAACGTTTCTTTCATGATTGCACCTCTTTGTAAAGACTCACAAGTGTTATTTCTTCTATAAGTGAATTTTGCAGCATGTTTAAATTATCTACAGCCTAATAACAAATATAGTAAGCGTCACAAAAACAAGCATCATGAATGAAAAGAGCTTTTAAAATGAAAAATATCCACAACTAAGTGTTTTATTTTGATTATTACAATTTTCTCCCTATGTCTACATCCTAGCTTATAATTCTCATGCCATGAAAGCATATCCACTTTCTGGAGTTCACTTACAATAAAATTTAAAATGTACACTGCTAATTATAAGCTATGTCTCATAGCACTTTACAGTGAATTACAACATGAAACATTAACCAAACGCTATGTTAAAAAATAAAAGGAAATGCTAACGTGAACCAAGAGTAAAAAACTATGAACAGCAAATTTTGAATAGTAATGAGCATCAGAAACAAGGAAGGTCAGAAGAAAATGCTCTATAATTATTTTAATTATTTAAAACTTATATGCTGCCCTTCCCATGACTGCTAAGGCCAGCTTCCAATTATTAAACACCCTAAAGCATATAAAAACCCCATTCCCCTCCCTCAAAACCCTACTCCTATCCCCCCTCAAAAAAACTTCCCTCGCCCTTTCCCCAATCCACAACCGCACACAACCCACCAACCAACCTCCATCCCTATCCCTGTCTGCCAAATGTTTTACCAAACAAAAACACCTCTGGAAGATGCTCGGGCTCACGCAAACCTCTGGGGGAAGGTTGTTCCAGAACACTGGGGCAGCAACCAAGAATGTCCACCTCCACACTTTTGTCCAATGAAAAAGCATAACAGGTGCAACAACCAGGAGGGCACTCCCGGATGACCACAGGGACCACAACGGAGCATTGTAGAAAAGGCAATTTTTCTTTGAGTTAAATTATAGAACTAAAGACAATCAGTATTTTCAGAAGTGATGCTACCATGCTTAGACTCAATCTGGGGTAATGTCTGTCACCCCGTTCTGGGGTAAGCCAATACCCAGAACAGACATTACGGTGTGCCTTATCACACTTTGCCCTGAATTGTGGTAGTGTTTACCACTGGCTGTTCCCCACAATTTTCTGAGATCACAACCAGTGGTAAATGCTACCATGGTTCAGGGCAAAGTGTGGTAAACATCTGATGGCTGCTGAACAGAATTGATGATGATTGTGACCCCGGGTGGAGTTAAATGTGGTAAAGTATGGCTAAGCATGGTATCGTCACTTCTGAAAATACACTAACCCTAGCCGGAGGAGTTTACAACATGTGTCTGAAAGTACCAAGTTAGTAATTTTGAAGATCATGAGGACCTTCAAGCTGACTGTTGGTGTTTCCAGAAACATATGAAATTATTTCAGTATAAAACACAAAGGTTGTGAGTCTTCAACCATAAAACTCAATGGCAAAGATCATCCTGTTGATTTTAATAGTATAAGATTAATGCCAAGATCGACCAATACTATTGCAGAAGTTTATTTTCTAAGAGCTCAAAACAGAAAAGTGTTATGTCCCTGTAGAACATACCAAGGTGTGAAATGTTTAACAAGAGCACAAGCTTGTGGGGAAGACTCAGTTTGAAGCCTTCGATATGTAGTTCTTGCACCAATAAGCCATAAATTCAGCAATGTGGCAAGAAACAAATGAACATTCCTTGCCCATTGCCCACCCCAACCCAGCAGGCATTACAAGCCCCGAAGTGGGGAGGGCTCCTAGAACTGAAACAAAATTGTACGACAAATGCAGTTTTAAATTGAAAACAGCTAATTCACCACATTCCCCCAAAATATGAAAATTTACTGGTTTTTTGCCACATTTATTTGTTCCCATTCAAGAATGCCTTGGTGGAAGAAAGAGGCAAGCACAGTTCAGAGAGATCAAACAGCAAGTGCAGCAGCGCTGTCTCATACTTCTCCCCTCTGAACCTCTGTCCCCTCCTCCTTTGGGCAAAGAACCTGGGTGCATGGCAAGGAGATGGGAAAGAAAAAACACCACACTACGAAAGTACTAAAAAGTCAAGCAGGTATAAAAAAGTCACAGGAATTAACAAAAGTGCTGAAAGATTATGGAGGCTATAAAAATGATGAAAAATTGTCATCTGCTTTTGTCCCGTATTTACATACAACTAAAAAATATGTGGTATAAACCCAGTGAGAAAGACTACGTGGATAAATGGGGGGCAGACATGAACAGGTAATTTTCAGGGGCTGAGAAAATGGAAGCATACAAACATATACACAAATGTGCTATCTCAATGGCGGTAGTGGAAACTTAACTGAAAGTGTCAATGAGATGTTAAATTACACTAATCACAAAGGCAAAACGGCTGGAGGCTGAGTCCGAATTATGTTGGCGTAAATGTGGAGAAGTGAGAATGCTGTACCATTGCTTGTGGACATGTAGCAAATTATGCACCTTTTGGGCTTAGTGAAGCAGCATAGACAGACTTGTGTCCACGTGTTCCTAGCCGCAATTAATGTGATAGCTAGAAGGTGGAAAGAACCGGAACCACCAACAGTGGGCGAATGGTATAAGAGACTATGGTATATTTTATCGCTGAAAAAAGTGTGGCACAGGCAAATGATAAAATGGGAGATTTCTTCATAGACTGGTCGGCCTGCTTTGAGTATCTGAAACAGAACATAAACGTGTCGGAACCTGAGGATGTCATATGTATAACTGAACTGTAAAGGATAGGTGGCATGGCGGAATAGGGAGGGGAGAAAGGGAGAAGGGAGGGGGTGACGGGGATAAAATGGGAGGAGGCCACAATAAGCGGAAGTAAAGGGGGGTGGGGAGGTGGAGGGGATAAGGGCTGGGAAGGGGGTAAAAGGTAAGGGAAAGACAAGAAAAATGGCAAAGATAAAGACGTGTAAAACTGAAAAATTTACTCAGCAAAATTGGAAATGGTTCAAAGCTATGTATATCTTTTCTGAACAAAAAACAATAAAATAAGTTAAAACTAAAAAAAAATAAATTAAAATTGTCATCTGAAATCTCAAAATCAAAAGAAAGCATTTACTGCATCTTGGAGCACATTCCCACATGCAGCAAACAAGCACATTTTCCATCCCCCCGCATATTATAATGATGTGGGAATGACTCCATGTGCTTTTTTAGTAGTCCTTCTGCTTGTTTTTTAAACGCATTTATGGGGCAGCCATAACCTACCTTTATAGAAGTACATATAGAGACAAGCGCAGGCTAATTGGTGTCTAATCGGAAACAGCCTCTCTGAAAGTGTATGGTAGCAGAAAGTCCTCCCTTACCATAGAGAGAAATATAGAAGGGAAGTTTTCTCCTCAGCTGCTGCTACCGATGCCACCTCCTTTGCCGCCTCCTCCAGCTGCTTCTTCTGCCGATGACTCCTGCTTCTCCACCAGCTGTTGCTGCTGTTGCAGCTGAAAATTCCTGCTCCTTCTGTGCCCGCCTCCACCTCACAAAGCACAAGAAGGGCTGGGAATAGGAACTGTGTGGGTAATAGGGGGCATTGCTAATGGTCAGAGTGTGGGGTGGGCGTGGGGCAGGGCTAATGTACAGAGTGAGGGGGCATGGCTCAGGGACACATTGGGGGGTGGGAAGGACTAATGGACATAGTGAGGGGGCATGGCTCACGGACACATTGGGGGGTGGGCATGGCAAATGGACAGTGAGGGGGCATGGCTCAGGGACACATTGGGGGATGGGTGGGCATGGCAAATGGACACAGTGATGGAGGAGCATGGCTCAGGGACACATTGGGGAAGGGGGCAGGGCTAATATACACAGTGAGGGGGCATGGCTTAGGGACACATTGGGGGGTTGGCATGGCAAATGGACACAATGAGGGAGCATGGCTCAGGGACACATTGGGGGAGGGGGACAGGGCTAATGGACACAGTGAGGGGGCATGACTCAGGGACACATTGGGGAGGGGGCAGGGCTAATGCACACAGTGAGGGGGCATGACTCAGCGACACATTGGGGAAGTGGATGGGCAGGGCTAATGGACACATTGGGGGGTTGGCATGGCAAATGGGCACAGTGAGGGGGCATGGCTCAGGGACACATTGGGGGTGAGTGGGGAGGGCTAATGGACACAGTGAGGGGGCATGGCTCAGGGACACATTGGGGAGGGGTCAGGGCTAATGGACACAGTGAGGGGGCATGGCTCAGGGACACATTGGGGAGGGGGCAGGGCTAATGGACACAGTGAGAGGGCATGGCTCAGGGACACATTGGTGAGGGGGCAGGGCAAATGGACACAGTGAGGGGGCATGACTCAGCGACACATCGGGGAAGTGGACGGGCAGGGCTAATGGACACATTGGGAGGTTGGCATGGCAAATGGGCACAGTGAGGGGGCATGGCTCAGGGACACATTGGGGAGGGGGCAGGGCTAATGGACACAGTGAGGGGGCATGACTCAGGGACACATTGGGGAAGTGGATGGGCAGGCTAATGGACACATTGGGGGCATGGCAAATGGACACATCNCAAATGGACACAGTGAGGGGGCATGACTCAGGGACACATTGGGGAAGTGGATGGGCAGGCTAATGGACACATTGGGGGCATGGCAAATGGACACATCGAGGGGGCATGGCTCAGGGACACATTGAGGGGGGTGGGGATGGCTAGTGGACAGTGAGAGGACATGGCTCAGGGACACATTGGGGGGTGGGTCCAGGCAGTGACTTCACCTCCCTCCAGGCAGTGACTTCACTGGCAAGTTGCTTTCTCCTAAACCAGAGGAAGGAGGCCCTGATCCTAGGTCTGCACACTGTGTCTAAATGTACAACACACATGCAATATTTGTGCATAACATGTACGCAGTACACATTGAGTGTGTCCAATACACACACCATGTGTGCCCAATGCACGTATGTAGTGCATGCACATGCTGTGTTTCTGCAACATGCTGTGTGTGTAGAGCCAAAATGTTGTGCTGAATCATCTCATCCCCAATCCAGGCTAACAGGGACAGCCAGCATTCTCAGTGGCCACTCCTCGACTGTGGAACTCCCTGCCATTGGAGGCTCATTTGGCCCCGGAACTCCCCTCTTTTCGACGTAGCTGTAAGACTTGGCTGTTCCGTCTGTCCTTTGGTTGGGTAGGGAGGGAGTGGATTAAGGTGGGGGATGATGTGGGACATTTTTATCCGCCTTGATATATGTTGTGTTTTTTTTAATTATTTTTTTTAATATAAATTTGTGTTTATTGTTTGAATACAGTTTACACATGTTGACCTCCTGCAATCTCTCCACAAGGTACACAAGAGTTGCATTTGGGTCCATATTTACACAATTTTACAACTTCAAATTATAACAAGCAGAACACGAGGGGAGAACAGGAGCTCACACATTTTGAATCTTTAAGATTGGGATTTCCTTTCTTTATAAAGGACCTATCTTTGTGTTATGTCCCAAAAAGCAATTGGTAGTCTTTTTTGTCCATCTTCTTCTTGTCCAAGTCACTATAACTGGCACCCAGGTCTCTTCAAACTCGTGCAGTTTGTTGTGAAGATCAGCATGGAGTCTTTCCATAGTACACATAAACCATATCTTTTGAGATAGTTCTTCCATAGAGAGCTCCTCAACCACTTTCCAATGTTTAGCTATAACACTTATAGCTGCTGGAATATAACCTTACAGGAACTCTGACAAAGAAACATATTTTTCTTTTTTGGATATAGGCCCAGCAGGGCAATTTCTGGTCTATATGGGACCACTTCCCCAGCTATCCTATTATTTATCTTCCCTACTTTACATCAAAATGTTTGTACCTTCCCACATTCCCACCAGCAGTGTTTCTAACTCCCTTTTTCTCCACAGCCCCTCCAGCAAAACCCTTTCCCTGTTGAGTCTACGAATCTTAACCTCTTGGGCATTAGGTTATACCTGATTGTCAGTTTAACCTGAACTTCCCTGACCTCCAAAGAGGCCACACACTTGTTCATGTGCCGCCATATTTCATTTTCTTCCTCTTCCTCCATGTGTGTATTTATATCCTTCCTCCATTTTTCCATATATTTTACAGGCGATTTATAAGTTATTTCCTTCAGTTGTTTATATATCCTCCCCAGTCTGTCTGAAGTTCTATTACTTTTAAAGATTAGTTTCTCCAGCTTAAATGGATCTCAACTGAACTTACCTTTATTCTGGGGGAAGTTTGCCAGATCCTTCAGTTGTAAATATTGGAAGGTATCCAAAGTCTCTTGTGTCACTTCCTCTACCTTGTGAGGGAGCATAAACTTTCCGGCACAAAAAGTTGCCCCATCCTGGTTATCCCCTTTTTCTTAAGTAAGGATCTAATCCTCGGGGCAATTCTTCTGTCTCTGATTTGTATTGAATCTATCAGAGTAAAGGGGGGAAAGCGTTCCTCTATCCCCATTTTTTCCCCTTATTTTTTCCCTATTCTTACACAGGGCTCCGACGAATGGGTGTTCCTTTCTAATCTCTGTGGGTATTCTTCCCTAATCCACTATTAGGTCCTTTAGTGTCTGTACCTGTGTGAGTTCTTTTTCTAGCTCTGCCCATTCAGGCGCATTCAATTCATGATACCAGTCGTACATCCCCAGCAGAGATGCTGCTATGTGTCAGCCTTCGCCGCCAGCCCCGAAGCCCCCAACATACTCAGGCTCCCCAGGACACAGGCATGCGGCAGGAACCGGTGGAGCCCCCTCCTTCGCCGGCCGTATCGGCCGTCAACGCAGGGCCCGTGGCCACGCCCCCCCAAGAGCCCAACCATATAATTCCCCCTTCAATGCAGGATGCACCCTTGTTCACACCCCCGATGCTGCTGTGATGCTCAGAGCGTCTGCGGGCATGCACGGGGGCGTGGCCTTTCACATAAACACCAGCGCCGCAGTCAGAGCGGCGCTGGTGATTGTTCGAGACCGGCCCCCTTGCATTTGTTTGTGTGCTGTGATTGCCTGCCTAGTGCCTACCTGCTTTCAGAGCCTGAGTGAAACCCCTTCAGTGAATTCCCCCTTGTCATGCCTGGAACAAGTGACGGAGCGAGTGGTGAGTGCGAGGTGTGTGAGTGTGCCCCCTCCCCCTCCGTCCCTGGCCAGGATTAGACCCCTTCCTGGGGAGCACTGCGAACGAGTGGCCCTACCTCCTCCCTTGCAAGCCTGGGTAAGGGCCCTCCCCCTACACGGTCTCCCCCTTGCACTTCATCCCCAGCCTTCCCTCTGTACCTGAGAGCATGGGATAGGGAGTGTGGGGGTATTGTGCAGCCTCTCGCAATCCGAGCGCCCTATGATGATAGTGGCCTGTTCTCTTTCATTAGAGGTAACGGCCAACACACTATCCTGATGGGCACAAGACCCCCTCGTTGGTATCTCGCTGAGAGAGCCACTGCGAGCCATACCCCATGTGTGAGAGATACGCGTGGTAACCCCTCTGTGTTCTCCCCCCTCCCTGGTGACAAATCACCAGCCACTGTTAGCCTCCCAGTCATCCCTATACAAAGGACATTTATCATGGATGTAGCCACAGAATTGAGCTGCTTGACTCAGGCGGTACAATCCTTAGCCATGGAGCTGAAGGACATCCAGGCCCAGCAAGGGGTCCTGACGTCCACTGTAAACCAACTCCAAGGAGCCGCCGTCGCGGCACCCAGAGCTGCTGTGTCCATAGCAGCCGCAGCCCCCGTAGCACCCCTTCTCCCGCAGGGGCCCTTGGGGCGGCAGGGCCTAGGGAACCCAAGGGACCCAAACTAGAAAAATTTGTGGGAGACCGACAGGGTTTCCATGCCTTCCTTGCCTTATGTCGGCTCACCTTCACTCTCCAGCCCCATACGTATTCCACAGATGCATTAAAGGTGGCCTTCATTATTGGCAACTTGGGAGGCACCGCACTAGAATGGGCTATGAACCTGCTACACAGCGACAGCCCTTTACTGGCCAATTATGCCGACTTTCTAAAGGAATTTACGTTTCTCTTTGACAACCCGCACCGTGCACGTGATGCTCAAACCGCAATCATGAACCTTCATCAGGGACGCACCCCCGCTCTGGAGTATATTACACAGTTCCAGCAGCTGGCCTTGGAACTGCAGTGGCCAAACGACGTCTTGCGAGTGATGTTCAAGAAAGGGTTGTGTGAGGAGATCAAGGACCAGTTGGCATTCGTAGAGACACCGGTTGCCTGGGAAGCCCTCGCCAACCTGGTGCTGAAAATTGAGGATCGTCTGGCTGAAAGGAAAAGAGAGAGGCGCCAGGAATCCCGACCGTACCAAGCACAACCCACCTTCCCTCTCCCTTCAACTCGCCTGACTGAAGCCAGCCGGCTCTCCAAACCCGAGCCCATGCAAGTCGGGGCGTCCCGGGGGGCCTTATCAAAGGAAGAGCGAGACCGACGTCTTAGCACCTGTGCTTGCTTCTATTGCGGGAATCCATTCCACTTTATCGGGGAATGCCCCGAGTTGCCCCCAGAGCGCAGGAGGATGGGAAACGCCAGAGGCCGGGATGGGCAGGGGCCATCTCGGTCGTAACTGCACACTCCAAGTCCCTGAATCAGACATCTAGGGGTTCTCATTTGAGGATTCCCGTCACCTTGAGGATCGACCAACATTGGTCTATAGTATGCTGGGCCCTCATCGACTCGGGCGCTTCAGGGAACTTCATTGACCGTACACTGGCCGAGCGGTGGCAACTCCCCATTCAGAGGAAGATCATACCGGAACCCATCCACACGATCGACAGGTCCCCTCTGGTCTCAGGACCTATTACCACGTGTACTGCATCCTTAACCTGCACCATAGGGGACCAGAGGGAACGAATTCTCTTTGATCTTGTGTGTACCCCCCTGTTCCAAGTGGTCTTAGGGAGCCCGTGGCTCTGCCAACACAACCCAATGATCTACTGGTCGGACCGACAAGTACGTTTCGTGACTCCCTACTGCCTCCAGAATTGCCACCTCCCAAGGCCGGGTCGAGTGGCACTAGCCACCTCTCGGCCCTCCGGGAAAACCATGAACCTAACTCTACCTAGGGAATACGAAGCCTTCCGGGATGTTTTCTGTAAGGTACAGGCCACCGAACTGCCCCCACACCGGCCGTATGATTGCCCGATTGACCTGATGCCAGGAAAAGACCCACCATTCGGACGCATTTACGCCTTAGCCGAACCTGAACTAAAGGTATTGCGGCAGTATCTGCATGAAAACCTTCACCAAGGCTTCATTCGACCTTCCACTTCGCCTGCTGGCGCCCCCATATTCTTTGTCCCTAAAACGGATGGGGGTCTTCGACCCTGTGTGGACTACCGGGGTTTGAACCAAATAACCGTCAAAAACCGATACCTGCTCCCCCTAATTCCGGAACTAGTAGATCGCTTGCAAGGAGCTCAAGTCTTTACTAAGTTGGACCTCCGAGGAGCCTACAACTTGCTCCGCATGCGCCCAGGGGACGAGTGGAAGACGGCGTTCCGTACCCGTTACGGGTTATTTGAATACCTTGTGATGCCCTTCGGCCTTGCTAATGCCCCGGCCGGCTTCCAACACCTCATTAATGAGGTCTTCCGGGATATTCTTGACGTATATGTCATCGCGTACCTTGATGACATCTTGATCTACTCCCTCAATATGGACGACCACGTCAATCATGTACGCGAAGTGCTCCAACGACTCAGACTCAATAAGTTGTACTGCAAAAGAGAAAAGTGTTTCTTTCATCTCCGCTCCCTCAGTTTCTTGGGGTTTATCATAAGCCCCTTCGGAATTCGAATGGACCCGCAAAAGGTCGAGGCCCTAAACAAGTGGCCCGCGCCTAAGGTAGTAAAACCGTTACAACAGTTCCTCAGGAGCACAAATTACTACAGACAATATATTCCCAACTACACAGAAATCACGGCCTCTTTGACCTTGTTGTTGAAAAAGAACCAACCCTATGAATGGACTCCAAAACAACAATACAGCTTCGCTTATCTGAAGGAAGCCTTCATGACAGCTCCCCTGTTACAGCACCCTGACCCCAACAAGCCCTTTTTTGTAGAAGCAGACGCCTCTGGGAAGGCCATAGGAGCAGTGTTACTGCAAGAACATGAATCGTGAGAACCCCTACTCCCCTGCGCCTATTATTCCAGACAACTGACCCCAGCTGAAAGGAATTATAATATTCTCGACCGGGAACTCTTGGCAATTAAGATCGCCTTTGAAGTATGGCATCACTACTTAGAAGGGGCCCGACATCCAGTGACCGTAGTGACGGACCACCGGAACTAGACCTTTCTTCAGACAGCCCAGATCGCCAACGCCCGCCACACCCACTGGGCCTTGTTCTTTGCAAGGTTTGATTTTCACATTCGTTATCAGCCCAGAAAGCTACACCTACTAGCAGATGCCCTTTCGCGCTATCATGAACACAGTCCACCCCTCCCTGCTAACCCCGAAACCATTCTAAGACCCCAGACATTCGCTGGTACATATACGACGTTACAAGAAATTCAAGCAGCCGCCCTACAAGAACGTCCCAAAGCCACCCCACCTGCAGTAGCCCCTCCCCTGCTGGCAGGAGCACCAGACCAACCATGCTTGGTAAGAGTTCCACCCTCCTGTCAACAAAACATATTATGGGCCCATCACGATGCTCCCACAGCAGGACACCCCGGCATTGAACGGACTACGCAATTGATTCGTCGGTCCTTCTGGTGGCCGAGCCTGCAACAGGATGTCGCCCGGTACGTGACTAGCTGTAGCACCTGCGCTCGGATGAAAACGCCTTGCCAAGCTCCGACAGGACTCCTCCAGTTGGCATCTCCCCCTTTAGGACCTTGGCAACGGATAGGCCTTGACTTCGTCGTGGACCTCCCCCTGTCGCGGCAATATACCACAGTACTAGTAGTGGTGGATCACTTTACCAAACTGGCCCATTTTATCCCCTGCAAGGGACTGCCATAGGCCAAACGAACTGCGCTGCTCTTTATCCGCCACATTTTGAAACTTCACGGGTGTCCACAGGAAATCATAAGCGACAGAGGGACCCAATTCACGTTGCGCTTTTGGAAAGCCTTGTTTCAAGCCTTACGGATGACACTTAAGCCCACCTCTGCCTACCATCCACAGGCGAATGGGCAAGTGGAAAGGGTGAACCAAAATATGGAGCAATATCTACGATGCTACATAAATTACCTCCAAGATGATTGGCACGCCTGGCTTCCACTTGCAGAATTCACATATAACAATGCACCTAACGCCTCACTGGGGAATTCCCCTTTCTTCGTCACCTATGGCTTTCACCCACAGGGGGGAGCCATCAAAACTCTGACCACGGCAGTACCGGCCGCAGGGGCTCTTGTTCAACAGATCCGACACGCACAATCAATTGCACAACAAGTGTTGCTACAAGCACGGCAACAATATAAGGTTCAGGCCGACCGACATAGACGCCCCGGAAATCTGTTGCAACCGAGTGACCTCATCTGGATCGACTGGCGTTGCTACCCTTCTTCTCGGCCATCCCCCAAGCTGGATCACCGTTACATTGGACCTTTTCCTGTACTAAGGCAAATAAATGATGTAACCTACACGTTGAAATTGCCACCCTGCTCGCGAATCCATCCCACTTTTCATGTGTCCCTTCTGAAAAAGACCAATATACGCCTTGGGATGCCCTCGGTAGAAACCCCGGATCCCCTTGTCCAACCCGGGGGGGACCCCAACTACGAAGTGAAGGCGATCTTGGACTCCAAGATGCGACGGTGTCGTCTACACTACTTAATTGACTGGGCTGGGTTTGGGTCATCGGATCGTTCCTGGGAACTCGCGGGCAACGTTTTTGCCCCNGAGGGGGCATGGCTCAGGGACACATTGGGGAGGGGGCAGGGCAAATGGACACAGTGAGGGGGCATGACTCAGGGACACATTGGGGAAGTGGATGGGCAGGCTAATGGACACATTGGGGGCATGGCAAATGGACACATCGAGGGGGCATGGCTCAGGGACACATTGAGGGGGGTGGGGATGGCTAGTGGACAGTGAGAGGACATGGCTCAGGGACACATTGGGGGGTGGGTCCAGGCAGTGACTTCACCTCCCTCCAGGCAGTGACTTCACTGGCAAGTTGCTTTCTCCTAAACCAGAGGAAGGAGGCCCTGATCCTAGGTCTGCACACTGTGTCTAAATGTACAACACACATGCAATATTTGTGCATAACATGTACGCAGTACACATTGAGTGTGTCCAATACACACACCATGTGTGCCCAATGCACGTATGTAGTGCATGCACATGCTGTGTTTCTGCAACATGCTGTGTGTGTAGAGCCAAAATGTTGTGCTGAATCATCTCATCCCCAATCCAGGCTAACAGGGACAGCCAGCATTCTCAGTGGCCACTCCTCGACTGTGGAACTCCCTGCCATTGGAGGCTCATTTGGCCCCGGAACTCCCCTCTTTTCGACGTAGCTGTAAGACTTGGCTGTTCCGTCTGTCCTTTGGTTGGGTAGGGAGGGAGTGGATTAAGGTGGGGGATGATGTGGGACATTTTTATCCGCCTTGATATATGTTGTGTTTTTTTTAATTATTTTTTTTAATATAAATTTGTGTTTATTGTTTGAATACAGTTTACACATGTTGACCTCCTGCAATCTCTCCACAAGGTACACAAGAGTTGCATTTGGGTCCATATTTACACAATTTTACAACTTCAAATTATAACAAGCAGAACACGAGGGGAGAACAGGAGCTCACACATTTTGAATCTTTAAGATTGGGATTTCCTTTCTTTATAAAGGACCTATCTTTGTGTTATGTCCCAAAAAGCAATTGGTAGTCTTTTTTGTCCATCTTCTTCTTGTCCAAGTCACTATAACTGGCACCCAGGTCTCTTCAAACTCGTGCAGTTTGTTGTGAAGATCAGCATGGAGTCTTTCCATAGTACACATAAACCATATCTTTTGAGATAGTTCTTCCATAGAGAGCTCCTCAACCACTTTCCAATGTTTAGCTATAACACTTATAGCTGCTGGAATATAACCTTACAGGAACTCTGACAAAGAAACATATTTTTCTTTTTTGGATATAGGCCCAGCAGGGCAATTTCTGGTCTATATGGGACCACTTCCCCAGCTATCCTATTATTTATCTTCCCTACTTTACATCAAAATGTTTGTACCTTCCCACATTCCCACCAGCAGTGTTTCTAACTCCCTTTTTCTCCACAGCCCCTCCAGCAAAACCCTTTCCCTGTTGAGTCTACGAATCTTAACCTCTTGGGCATTAGGTTATACCTGATTGTCAGTTTAACCTGAACTTCCCTGACCTCCAAAGAGGCCACACACTTGTTCATGTGCCGCCATATTTCATTTTCTTCCTCTTCCTCCATGTGTGTATTTATATCCTTCCTCCATTTTTCCATATATTTTACAGGCGATTTATAAGTTATTTCCTTCAGTTGTTTATATATCCTCCCCAGTCTGTCTGAAGTTCTATTACTTTTAAAGATTAGTTTCTCCAGCTTAAATGGATCTCAACTGAACTTACCTTTATTCTGGGGGAAGTTTGCCAGATCCTTCAGTTGTAAATATTGGAAGGTATCCAAAGTCTCTTGTGTCACTTCCTCTACCTTGTGAGGGAGCATAAACTTTCCGGCACAAAAAGTTGCCCCATCCTGGTTATCCCCTTTTTCTTAAGTAAGGATCTAATCCTCGGGGCAATTCTTCTGTCTCTGATTTGTATTGAATCTATCAGAGTAAAGGGGGGAAAGCGTTCCTCTATCCCCATTTTTTCCCCTTATTTTTTCCCTATTCTTACACAGGGCTCCGACGAATGGGTGTTCCTTTCTAATCTCTGTGGGTATTCTTCCCTAATCCACTATTAGGTCCTTTAGTGTCTGTACCTGTGTGAGTTCTTTTTCTAGCTCTGCCCATTCAGGCGCATTCAATTCATGATACCAGTCGTACATCCCCAGCAGAGATGCTGCTATGTGTCAGCCTTCGCCGCCAGCCCCGAAGCCCCCAACATACTCAGGCTCCCCAGGACACAGGCATGCGGCAGGAACCGGTGGAGCCCCCTCCTTCGCCGGCCGTATCGGCCGTCAACGCAGGGCCCGTGGCCACGCCCCCCCAAGAGCCCAACCATATAATTCCCCCTTCAATGCAGGATGCACCCTTGTTCACACCCCCGATGCTGCTGTGATGCTCAGAGCGTCTGCGGGCATGCACGGGGGCGTGGCCTTTCACATAAACACCAGCGCCGCAGTCAGAGCGGCGCTGGTGATTGTTCGAGACCGGCCCCCTTGCATTTGTTTGTGTGCTGTGATTGCCTGCCTAGTGCCTACCTGCTTTCAGAGCCTGAGTGAAACCCCTTCAGTGAATTCCCCCTTGTCATGCCTGGAACAAGTGACGGAGCGAGTGGTGAGTGCGAGGTGTGTGAGTGTGCCCCCTCCCCCTCCGTCCCTGGCCAGGATTAGACCCCTTCCTGGGGAGCACTGCGAACGAGTGACCCTACCTCCTCCCTTGCAAGCCTGGGTAAGGGCCCTCCCCCTGCACGGTCTCCCCCTTGCACTTCGTCCCCAGCCTTCCCTCTGTACCTGAGAGCGTGGGATAGGGAGTGTGGGGGTATTGTGCGGCCTCTCGCAATCCGAGCACTCTATGATGATAGTGGCCTGTTCTCTTTCATTAGAGGTAATGGCCAACACACTATCCTGATGGGCACAAGACCCCCTCATTGGTATCTTGCTGAGAGAGCCGCTGCGAGCCATACCCCGTGTGTGAGAGATACGCGTGGTAACCCCTCTGTGTTCTCCCCCCTCCCCGGTGACACTATGTGGTATAACCTTATATCAGGGACATTTAGCCCCCCTTTCTCTTTAATTTGCATTAGAGATTGCTTCCTAATTCGTGGCTTCTTTCCGTTCCACACTATGTCCTTTAGAAAGTCATCATTTAATTTGAAGAAGGACTCTGGCATTATTATCGGGATTGCCACGAGCTTGTGCAAAAGCTTTGGGAGCACAATCATTTTATACAGATTTATTTTCCCTAGCCACAATACCATCAGACTATGCCATGGTCGAATTTCTTCCCTCAATTGTTTTATTAAAGTGAGGAAATTTGCGGAGTATACGTTTTTTGTATTTTTTGTTAAGATTACCTCCAAGTATGTTAGACCTGATTCAACTATTGGGAAAGGTGATAATTTTTTTAGTCGCTCTTCCTGTTCTTTCCCATAGCCAAAGGCTAATGCATAGGATTTCTTCTTATTAATTGAATATCCGGAGATTTTGCCAAAATTCTCCATTGTCTTCAGCAGCTCTGGCAGAGTTTCCTCCGAATTGGTTATGTATAGCAGTAAATTGTCTGCATAGAGTGATAGCTTATTTATATAAACCCCTATTTGCACCCCCTCTATTTTCCCATTGTGCCAAATCACAGAGGCCAGCACTTCCAGTACTATATTGAAAAGCAGATGGGACAGGGGACATCCCTGTCTTGTCCCCCTCTGCAATTGAAAGGGCACTGTAAGCTCGCCATTAATTAGGAGTCTAGATTTTGGTTTCTTGTACATTGCTGAGAGCCAACCCAGAAAGTTTCCCCTAAATCCCATCATCTCCAGCACCTTAAATAGGCACTTCGGTTCCACAAAATCAAAGGATTTCTCAGCATCCACAGAGATTACCATAGCTGGAACCTTCTGTTTGTTTAGTGCATATATTATATTAATTGTGTTCTGTGTGTTGTCTCTACCCTGCCTGCCTGGGATGAAGCCTGTCTGATTTCTATGTATGACTTCTGTGCTAATCGCTTTCAGTCTGTCAGCCAGTGTTTTAGCGAAGATCTTACAGTCAGAGTTCAGCAAGGAGATCTGTCGATAACTTCTGCATTTGTCGGGTTTGGGAATTAATGTAATTACTGCATTGTAGAAGTTCTGCGGCATCTCTTTTTCTGCTAGTATATTGTTATACACTGCTGTGAGATAGGGCACCAGAACCTACCCAAAGACTTTATAAAATTTGTTTGGGAACCCATCTGGCCCGGCGGGCGTTGTTATTTTTGCGGTTGTTATCGCCTCTTGCACTTCTTGCTCCTTGATATTTGCTAAAAGAGCCTCTTGGTCTTTATTCAATTTGGGCATTTGCACTAGGGATGGGCGAACGCGGTTCGGTAGTTCGGTGTTCGGCCTGAACTCGGCCTGTTCGGACAACCGAACATGAACACCAACACGAACGCACCAAACGGACCAAACACCGAACACCGAACACCAAAATGGCGAACACACCGAACGGAACCGAACACCGAACTACGAAATGGCCGAACACACCGAACGGAACCGAACACCGAACTACGAAATGGCCGAACA
>QEPC01000229.1:167974-181213 GCA_003113815.1 Sphenodon punctatus | reverse complement strand
GGGCCGAACAGCCGAACGCGAACGCGCGAACCACCCGAACACCGAACGACCGAACACGAACGCAAAACCCGATGGCGAACGAACCGAACGGCCGAACACGAACGTACGACCTGCCCGAACAACCGAACACGAACGGCCGACACACGAACGGCCGAACCGAACGGGCGAACACGAACGCGAGGTACGACCGAACGACCGAACACGAACACACGAACCGAACGCGGCCGAACCGAACGGCCAAACGCGAACAAACGAACCGATCGCGGCCGAACCGAACGGCCGAACACGAACCGCGATCTGTTCGCCCATGCCTAATTTGCACTTCCTCCAGAAATTTCAGTATCTCCGCCTTGCCCGCGTTTTGTGATGTGTACACTTCCTTATAGAACTCTAGAAATGCTTCCTTTATATTATGAAGCTCTGTGCAATATTTTTTATCTTTGTTTATTACCCTTGTAATATGCGCTTTCCTTTGTTTTGTTTTCACTAGTCTGGCCAGGGTCTTTCCTGCTCTGTTGCTATTTTCATAAAAACAAAATCTTTTTTTTTAAGCTGGTTTTTTGTCTTTTCTAGCTCCATTGTGTTTATGATTTCCCTATTCTTTATTATGCTCAGTTTTAAGGCTTTAGTGGGTACTGTTTTGTTTTGTGCTTCCATTTTTTGTAATTTAGCATGTGTCTTTTTTTTTTGAGTCTTTTGTCCTTTAGAATTTTGGCATTCAAAGCAATTATATTCCCTCTGGTCACCGCCTTTGTGGCTTCCCAGAGTGTTGCAGGTGATTTCACTGAGCCTACATTAATTTCAAAGAATTGTATTAGATTTCTTTTTATCTGATTTTTATTTCCCCCATACGTAAGCAAGCTCCTATTTAATTGTCAGTTGGAAGGCTTAGGTTGCTGGCTCCCTTGTTCCTTGAACGTGGTGACCACTGCATTGTGGTCCGCCAACACTACTGGTACAATAATCCATTTTTAACCCCTATGTGAGTCAGTTTTGTTGACCAGCATGTGGTCTATATGAGTATAGCTATTGTGTATAGCTGAGAAGAAAGTATAGTCCCTTTCTTTCCCATTTAAGTGTCTCCATAGGTCTATCCAGCCATGCTGTTCTAACATATTAGCTAGCTCCTTTTGTTCCCTTTTGCCCTTCCTGAGCGAGAGTGATCTAAATCATTAAATGTGGCATTAAAGTCTCCTTGGATGGTAACCCATCCCTTGGCAACCTCAACAATTCTTTTGAAGGATTCTTTGAAAAAAGTTGCCCTCCCTACAATGGGTGCATATATATTTGCTAATGTCATTTGTCTCCCCTGCATCTTTCTAACTAGACAGAGGAATCTTCCCTCTTTATCTTTAATGCATTTTTCAATCTCAAAGTGCTTTTTCCTAACAAATCCTATTATGACCCCTGATTTTTTCTTTTTGGAACACGAGGCACACAAGACCCCTATCCTCGCAGTAGCAAATCTGGAAATATCTTTATCTAAAATATACGTTTCTTGTAGGAAGAAAATGTCAGCCCCCTGTTCCTCTAAGAAGTCCCTCACCCTTTTCCTTTTCTGTGGGGAGTTCAGGCCTCTGACATTGGTTGTGACTGTTTTAATTTCATCCATCCCTTGAGAGCAGATTAATTCTGGGATTACTCCCCTCTTCACTCCCCCAAAAACTAGAGTTCTCTCTGTCCTTGTCTATGGTATCCAACTGCAGTTTTAAATCATGCTCTCTTACTCCTTTATAATGCCTGTTTCCTACAATCTGTTTTCCCTTTTGTTTCATCTCTATTTTTGTATATGGGCCTCTGTTTCCCTTTGCCCCTTGCCCTTTTGAATCCCCCTTTCCTATCTTTCTAAACTACCCCCCCCACTCTCTCCCCCTTTCTGGCTATTCTGCCAGCTCTTCATCTTCCCTCCCTAACCTTATTAGGGATCCTCTGGGAGTCCTAACACCCGGTTTCAAAACCCATGATGTGCCCTTCTTCCCTCCACCCCCAGCTCATTTTAACCCCCTTTATTTTAAATTTCCATTCCTGTTTATACAAGCCAACTACTTACTGTTGATCTTCTATCCCCAAAACTTTTATAACAGCCTTTAATCCCGCAAACATTGTTCCATGTTCCCTTCCTCTGTCTCAGTTCCTTGCTTCTTCCTTTCACTCTTGAGGCTTTTTCGTTTTAATTTATTTTTCTTCAGTTTCTATTCTGTAGTTTCCTTTCAGGTTCCACTAGTCTTATGTCTTGCATTTGGCACTGCAGGGTGAGCTGCCAGGAAAACCTCCAGATCTTTTGAGGCATCAAAAAATTTCCTTCTCCCGTTTTCTGTAATCATCATTTTTGCTGGGAATACCAGCCTTGGTTTTAAATTTCTCTCAGTCAATTCACCAAAGTATTTGCTCCATTTCATTCTTTTTAAAACTGTTTCTGAAGCATAGTCAGGGAACACTTTTACATTTTGTTGTTGGTAAGTGAAATTCTCTTTAGCTCTGCAGCCCTCAAAATCTCTTCCTTAGTTTGATAATTTGTGAACTTAACTATTATGGGGTGAGGTGGATCTGAGTCTCTTTGCAGGGTGCCCTGTTCTGTGGGCCCTGTCAATTGGTGCAGAGTGAAAGTGCCCCTCTTCAGGGAAGTTTTCTTTCAACAGGGCCCATATTATTTCATTTATCCTTTCTGCCCCTCCTGACTCTTTAACTCCATTAAACCTCAGGTTTCCTCTGTGAGAGCGGTTTTCTAAATCCTCGCATTTTATTAATAAGAAGGCTGTCTCATCTCTGCACTTGTCAAGCTGTTCCTGGGTGGTCAGAGATTGACCCTCCAGCGAGGAGATTCTCTCTTCAGCCACCTCTACCATTTTAGCCATCCCTTCCAACTTCTTGTTCCCTTCATCTATCGCTAGTTTGATCTGCCTCATTTCTGTTTTTAACTCCATTTTCATTTGCAGCAGCAGTTTTTTCAGGGAAGCTTGTCCTTCTTCTACTGCCTCCGATTCAGATGAGGCCTGCTCGCTCTCCACTTCACACACTTCCGGCGCCATTTGCAGCCCACTGCTGGTCTCCCCGCTTCTTTGAGCTCTGCTTTCTGTTTTTTGTGGCAAAAGTGCTCCAATGCGTTTTCCTGAGATATTTTCTTGTGGGGTTTGCTTTTGCCCGTCATCTCAACCCTGTTTTGATTTCTTTTTTTTAAATGTATTTACTTTTGTTGGTTTGCTTTTAGAGCTGGGGGAGCGGAGCTCGGGCAACTCCCAGCTGCTAGCTTTGGTGCATGCGCAGATCCCCTTGATGTATGGTTTTAAATGATGATGTTGTTTTATGTTTTTATTGAGAGTTGCCCAGAGCTGCCTGTGGCGGGATGGGTGGGATATTAATTTTTTTAAATAAATAAATTTATTCCCACTAAAATAAAGTTGTTGGTCCATGCTGTAATTTAAGCACCTCTCACCCCTTGTTTGTGATTCTATTTCCATTTCCCAAATGGTTGTGATGCTGGCTTCTTTTATTTTCTACCACAGCAGCAATAGCCCCATAGAGACTAATTGCTTTTACTGGTAGGCCTTACCTTCTTCCAGGCTCTCTGGGATTCCTATTGGATTATGAAACAAAACTGGATCTAGAAAATGATAAGGTTTTGAGTAGGTGCTGTTGCTATTCTCTTTGTCATTCAAACCGTAAAATGAAAATTCCAGTAAGAAAGTTTGGTCTATGTAGAACTTTCCCTGCCAGCCCTACCTTCACATGGAAATGTGCCAACATTTGCTCTTCATCCAGATTGCTCAATTTATGCTTTTCCAAGAAAGACTTTTAACAATTTGCTAAACCAAGAAATAGCTTGTAAGTGCAAGTGCTACACTTAACCTCATGTTAAAACTGCACTAGTGAAGATGGTCAGGAAATGTCTCTAGAATGCTTCATGTAAGTTCTGGATCCAGACTCCAGTTTCTTCCCTTGGGGATGGGCAGGGATGACACTGGGCACTTGCCCATGTTACCAGAACGGGGAGGACTCCCAGCCAGGGCCGGACGAAGGAATTTTGTACCCCTAGGTCCTTCTGAGGCTGCTTCCCCCAAGCCAAGCCCTGTCACAAACCCCATCCACAAGCCAAACCCCACCCCCATGCTGCGTGTTCATAGGTGGGGGAGTCCCATGTGAACAATGCGGTGCACACACACACACCTGCAGTGAATTGGGGTGTATGCATGTGCCCGCCTAATGCATCCCCACTCTCCCCTCACTCGTCATCATGCATGGAGCAACCAGGAAAAATGGCGGTTGCTCTGTGAGTGCGGATGAGTGGGGGGTGAGTGGGGATGCATGTGCGCATGTGTGCATGCCCTGCCCATGCACCGGCACATCCACGGACTCCCCCGCACCCGGCGGAGCCATGTAAAAAGGACCTGTGAGGATCCACTCAAAGAAGAACAGAAGGTTTCTGCCTTGTAAATAAGGTTCTTTGAGATGGCTCCTAACATTCTCACAACCACCACTCTTCCAGACCTGCATGGAATTTTTTTCTTATATTCCTAGAAAGGGTTGGAAGGAACTGTCATTCTGAGGGTGAAAGTGCTTTTTATACTAGAGAAACTCAAGACCATCATGTTGTCTATTTGACTAGGGTGAGGATGCACAACCCACTCGTGAGAATGTTAGATGCCATCTCAAAGAACCTTCTTTACAAGGCAAAAACTTTCTGATCACTCACATGGGGAGGAATTGTTTGTAAAGAAACAGCTTTATCTCCCAGCCCGATCATTGGTGTCCACAGGGGCACAGGGGATTATGCATCATCAGGTGGGTCCCGCAGCAGTTTCTTTCATGGATGATCGGGCTCAAAATCCAGCCCTATGATCTGTGAGAGAAATCGCTGCGGGACCCGCCTGATGATGTCTCATGTCCCGCGCCCACGTTTGGAGCTGCATGAGAATTTTACAGCCATGCATTTCCCTGCTGTGAGTCCTCCCCACTCTGGTGAAGTGCCCACTGACTCATGGTTTCTGGTTAGAAGCTGCAGCGTGTCACTGGCACCTCTCATGCAGGAGGCAGGAATGACTGAAGTGCAAAAAAGGTTTTGCAGCTCCTAAAGTGCGTGTCCCATCTTAAAACAATTCAGTGCTGGTTGGGATGTAATAGTGTCCACTACAGAGTCACTTCAGGAATATTGCCCATACCAGTGCACGTGTCTGTGTGTAATCTGCTCTCTTCATCCTGTCGGTTTCTCTCTCCTTATGTGGGTCTGTAATTAAACTTGCAGAGTTAAGAGATCTAATCTATTGGGCACAAATTTCTGCTTAATCCCTGATGTATCTAGTGCCAAGGACTTGTAATGGAGACTAGAGAGAATCAGAATTTATTTTCTGTAATGCTGGTTATCCTGGAATGATAGCATCACAGTACTGGAAGGGACCTCCAGGATCACCTAGTCCAGGGATGGGGGAACCTCAGGCCCAGGGACCAAAAGTGGCTTGTAACTAGTATTTATTTGGCCTCTTTCCAGTTTCTGGATTTGGTCTCTGGATCCAGTTCCTACCCCCAAGCACTGAAAGACTGAGCTCAGGGGAAGGGAGCAGAGATGGGGGCATGCACACAAGAATAGAGGACAAATCTATGACAGAAATCCATGATCTGGATCCTCCTCTTCCTGAGCACCCCCCTTAAGCATCTCCTGCCCCCAACTTCTATGCAGCCCTCAGAGACTCTACTAATTTTCAAAGTTGCTCCTGGAAGAGAAAAGGTTTTCCACCCAGATTTAGTCCAGTCCCAAATTTGTACACATCTGAGCACAGAATTTGGATCAAAAGCATCTGTTCAGAAAGACCCAAGTGGAAGTCATGCTTGCTCTGCATAGTTGCAACTTTGAGACTGTGAGCAGGAGAGAGATCACTTAGGCTGTGATCCTTCAGCCTCTCTGTTTCTGCAAGCTCCATTCATCTGCACAGCACATTGAGGACCAAACTATCTGAATTCCAAGGCAAATGTAAGCCCTATTTTGAAAAGTGACTGAGGTGTTTCAAAGCCTAAGACCCCAAAGTGCATTTGGGAATCACATTGCTTTATATGTTGCGGTACCGCACAAGCAACAGGTAATTGGTATGTCAAGATCAGGTGTATCCTGTACATCAGGTTCCTGCCATCTCAAGGCCGGAAAAAAAAAAAGATTTGTGTTTTTCTTACATCATCTTGCTCAATGTTTCATGAGGATTAAAATGATACCAAAGGCCCCGAGGTTTTGTATGTGTTAAATATGTGAGGTTTAAGGTTGTCTGCCTGATTTTAAACCTGGCAGATGCAGTAGGTGACAATAGATGCTTAAATGAAATTGCTGCTACTGTTGCCCTGGCTCTGCCCCTATGCTTGCCGGCCAGCCTTGGTGACCCACCAACCTCAAAACCCACCAGCTGCCACTCTAGCTAGATACAGTTCCAGTTCAGAGCAGAGACTCCAGCAATACTGAGAAACCAGCCTCTTCCCCCCACTGTCACTCTGCAAATGGCTTATGGAATTGCCCTGGAGAGACAATTTTATTGATGGATGGAGAAGGGATATAGGGTAGGCAGAAAGTAAAAGAGGATGGGAGCTGCAGAACTGTGATTCCCCCCTTCATTCACTTCATCGTATGTGTTAAATATGTGGGTTTAAGGTTGTCTGCCTGTTTTTAAACCTAGCAGATGCCTCCATTCACTTCATTGTATGTGATACATTGTAAGAGCTTGAGCTCTGAACTGGAACTGTATCTAGCTCTTAGGCTTTGAATCTGTTTGAAGAAAGTTCAACAAGGGCTTTTATGGAGCTGACATTAACCATAAAATGCAGGGTGCAATCTGACCTTTGAGCTACCCCACCAAATATAGCACCACAACCCTTAGGCCTCATGCATATAAATTTGTTAAATACCTCTGAAAATACATGAAGTCACACTGTACTAGTCTGTGTAAGCATTATTGTTAGATTCCTGGTTTATGTCAAAATCTCAGGTCATGTCACTAGAGCCAATCAGACATTGCTAATGTTGTCATTTGTTATTGATCCTTGCTAGTATCCTATGAAGCATTCTGTGGTTCTTGTTACACAGACTGGCTTAGAGAAAATGCATTTGTGTTACCAACTGATTTTCAGAGAGACACACACAACTGCTTATCAATAATGTTCTTGCTGGGTCACACCCCTGTGATTCTGCCTCTGTGCCTCATTTTCCCCCATCATATTACAACCCTCCCCAAAGTACAACCCTCCCCACTCCCCAAGAAAGGGAACATCCTTCACTTCCACACACACACATTCCGCCCCGCAAAGTGTGCCCCCTCCCCAAGACAGGAAACATCCTTCACTTCCACACACACACATCCCCCCACCAAAAGCGTGCCCTCTCTCCCCCCTCCCCAAGAAAGGGAACAACCAAACCTCAAGGGAGTAGAGCATGGCAGCCGGCAGTGTGGTGGGGAGGAAAGGAAAGCAGTTGGGATGAAAGCAATGCTTCCAGGTTAAAGGTAACTTCAAGGGACAACCAGGAAGTGGCGCAGGAGATTAGAGGACAGTAGCTGCGTGTGTTTCAGCAGAGATTTAGCGGGTAAGCTTGAATTGTGTGAATGTGAAGGGCGCATTATTTAAATGACTGGGATGCACAAATTGAATGCTGGTGTGAATGAATGCAGGCACATTTTTTAAATTGCCTGCATTTAGAAACACCAGCATGTTTCTGTATGTGGGAATGCACTCGGACTCAAAATGTCTACTGAACATTCGACAATGTACCTGACATGATGTGATTTCCCATCAATGTAGGAAAACCCAACTTCAAGGGCACCCACGTCATTTTGCTCTCAGCAGAGAAACACCTCAGGCCAGCTGTACCAATATCTCCACCAAATTCATTATTACCACCAAACTCATTAATTTCCTATGCTTTATCTTTCCCCTACAACCCATTCATTACAATATTTGATAACTAGAGACAATAATAACTGAATCTTAATCAACCATTTTCTTGAACATTCACAGATACTGTTTGAGAGTTTTGTCTTGCAGTGTTTTTTAAAATTTCCTCCTGTATTTTAATTTCTTACAGTTCATACTAGGGGTGTGTACTTCATTTTTGTTATATTGATAACGATAACAATTTTTTCATTTTCATACTTGTTATTGCAACAATGAAAACTAAGATAAATAATAAAATCAATAATGACTTTGTTTTCGTTATTCATTTCATTATTGCCTGGCAGTTGGTTTTGGAGGGGAAATGGGGAGAGGGGAGGAGAGAGCAGACCTCTTGTAGCCATTTGGGAGGGAAACAGTGTTGAACTCTTGAACCTGGCCTGTGATGGGAGAGGAAGGACCTGATGGATGTAATCGCTGGTCAATGAACAGCACAAGCAGGTCCCAGGCAGTTGAATGACACCCTGTGATTGCTCAATGCCTCCAGAAGCAACCATGGAGGCTCTGGGGAGGGAACTGCAACCCTTTAAGTTGCAGGTCCAGGCTCTTTGACTCTTGTTCTGTGCTGACTCTTACTGTGTCAGGTTGCATTTACAGAACTTTGGTGCTTGCATTAATCTTCCCCAGCCCTTAGTGGTATACCTTACCTTTCCTTATATCCTTTCTTTTCCCTTTTCCCTTCCCTTGTCTGCCTCCCCTGTACAGATAGATAGATAGATAGATAGATAGATAGATAGATAGACCTAGGTTTAGGTATATAGATTACAGATATAGATAATATAGATAGAGATTAGATAGATATATCCTATAACTTTTCCTTTCCCCTTCCCCTGTCTGTGTCCCCATGCCCATATTTAGATAGATAGATTAGATATCATATAGACATTAGTAGATGCTGTTTTATTATATGTATTAACATTATAGGATAGGAATATGATAGATAGAACACTTAGAAGATTGAAGTTTATTGATATAGATACTTAGGAATATATTGCATATAGTATAGGTTATTAATAGGTATGGGTTAAACATACATATTAGTAATTTTTCAAATTCTCATTGTGCACTTACTACTCCATAATGAGAAAGGTAGGAAGGAGTTCTGAGAAATCTGGGACAGGTGGCCCTGGTAGAGGGCATAGGCATGGAGGATTTGGCAAGTCTGCTGGCACTTCTGATGCTGGTGGCAGCCCACTGCCCAAGATAAAGAGACAATCTCTCCAGTACAACCTGCAGGTCTTCTCTGGGGAAGAAGGTGCAGAGATTCTGGACAGGACATCTGTGTAAGAAGGCAGGGAGCCCCAGACTTCCACTAGCATTGCCACTGGAGGAGGGAACAACGGGGGGGGGGGTTGCAGCAGCATCAGTGCACCCCTCCTGAAGCATCAGCTGGCACTGGAAGCAGTGATTTGGAACTGGGGGCAGCTGTCGTTGGTAGCAATGATGGTGTGTGCTGCTGATGTGGGTGCTGTGGGTGATGCAGGGGCACCCACCTCTCCTGTTGGGCAGGCTTCCGCCTCTGGCACCACCCTCCAGAATGGAATGTCACCTTTGACGGATTTGGGGGAGGATTTATATGGGGAAGGAATTATGATCATTGGCAGCAACCCAATCAGCCTGTTATTCACCCCCAGTGTTCCTGTGTATAGCAGCAGGACATCCTCTCTTGTGCTGCAATGATTTGCTAGCAGCAGCTGCATGGTATTAGTTTCCCATATCACCAGAGGGGCAGGGGACTATCTGGTCAATGAGGGTAGCGAGAAGGAGGAAGAGACCTCTATAGAGTCTCCTCCTGTGGCCCCATTGGGGACAGATTGGGGACGGATTGGGTCCCCAATGGCAGGAAGAAGGCAGGGCACCCCAGGATGCCTGTGTGGGACCACTTCAGGTCAGTGAGGGTAGGTGACACCTGAGAGGTGGCCTGCATTCACTGTGGAAAGGTGGTGAAGTGTAAGAATAAAAGGGAGAACCTGTGCAACAGTGGGATGTTTTCCTACCTGAGTATGCATTGGTCTAAGATGCTGGAACTGGATGGGACATTAGGCAGTATGGACATGAGTGGGTTCCCTGCTGTAGTGAGAAGACCTTTCTACTCTGCTCATGCCAAGGGGAAGGAGGGAGAGCAGCCCCTATCTAGAATCTCCTGTGAGCAGCAGCAGCAGTAGCAGCAGTGTCAGGACACTATGGAGAAGCTGGGGTTTGGCCAGTTTCCAAGTTGCAGCATGAAGTGCGTCATCCAGAAGCAATTAAGATCACCAGGCAGGTGGGTGAGATGATTGTGCTGGATGACAAACCCTTCTGCATGGTGGAGAACACGGGCTTCTTCCAACACATGGCACTACTGGTGCCCCAGTACCAGATTCCCTCATGCACCACCTTTATTAGGCAGGTGGTGCCCTTCCTGTACTGGGAAGACAGAAAGCAGTTGAGGGAGCATCTGGTCAGGGCAAGTGGGGATTCCGTGCAATCCCCTACAGAAATTTGGACCAGCCAAAATGCAGAGCATGCCTACCTGACCCTGACAGCTCACTGGGGGCAGTTGCAGGTGGCAGGAGGAGGAGCAATAGTTTTCAAAAGAGAGGATGCAGGGTACAGGTGGACCCTGCTTCATGCCCAGGTCCTGGGTGATAGCCACACTGCCATCAACATAAGGGAAGCCTTGGAAACAATGGTGGAGGTGTGGCTAATGGAGGAAGCACCATTTACAGGGGGCTTATGGTAATGCAACTTATATGGGTATTTTCAGAAGTGATGTTACCATGCTTAGCCACACTTTACCACACTTAACCCTCCCCCGGGGACATAACAATCATCACTTCTGTTCGGTGGTCACCAGATGTTCACAATGCTTTGCCCTGAACTATGGTAGTAGTTACCACCTGTTGTGATCTTGAAAAATCATGGGAAACAAACAGCTGGTGGTAAGAACTACCACAGTTTGGGGCAAAGTGTGGTAAGGCACAACATCATATCTGCTCTGGGTATCGGCCTACCCCCATACTGGGTGGCAACCATTACTTAGTATTGGGTCTAAGTGTGGTAAAATCACTTCTGAAAATACCCTACGAGGAGGGCAGTGCTGGGTGATGGGTTCCAGCACATCCCCTGTGCTGACCACATCCTTCACCTGTGGTGAAGGATGTCCTGGGCATGGGGAGAAGGGAATGGAGGTGGCGCCCCCCCTTACCCTGCTGATTTCTAAAGGCAGAAAGATCACAGGGTACATTAACAAGAGTGTGAGGGGTGGGCACCTCTTGAGAGAGAAGCAGGTGAAGCTGGAGGTACAAGAACACTGCCTCATGCAGGATGTGATCATGAGGTAGAACTCCACTTACTTCATGCTGGAGCATCTGGTGGAGCAGCAGTGGGTCCTGTATGAGGTAGCCCTTAAGGGGGAGTTTGGGGTGCTAAAACTGTTAAGGTGGGAAGAATGGGTCATGATGGGCCAGACAGTGCATGTCCTTAAGAGCTTTAAGGACATGACAGAGACCCAAAGTGCATCAACTGCCACCCTGAGCCAGGTCACCCCACTGGTCTGTATTCTGGTCAGGTGAATGGCTGACCGGGGTGGTGGCATGAAGCGGCACCTTGTACCAGAGGTGTAGCCCTGGCATGAAGTTTGAAGGAGCAGCTCAATAGGCAGTTTCACCCCCCTGCCTGGCAAAGAGAAATATATTCTATCCACCATGCTGGACCCCAGGGTGAAGGTGAGTGTGGCATCTCGCACTAGAGATGTGCGAACAGATCGCGGTTCGGGTTCGGTCATTTGGTTCGGTCCGGTTTGGTTTGGGCATTTGGTTTGGGTCGGTCATCCAGTTTGGGTTCGGGTGTTCAGTTTTGTCATGTTCAGTTTGGTTCGGGCGTTCGGGAAAAGGTATCATGAGATTCCGTGATCGCGCCAGAAACTGGAAATTCGAGTGTGTGCAGAGCTGTGTGGCGAGATAGTATGTGTTTGGCTGGCTGGCTGTTTGGTTCATGTGTTTTGGCTGTTTGTATTTGTTTGTCTGTGTTGTTTTGGCTGGTTGGTGAGTGTTGGTGTGGTGGGTGACTGTGTGTTTTGGTTTTGGGTTTGGCTACTTGTTTTAAAAAAAAAATTAGAACTTGAGAAGGTGACCACCATTAAATGCTGGACCTGGGGGAAGGCCAAGGTGGCGGAGCCAGTGGTGGAAGAAGAGGTTTCTCCTGCCGCCACTGCTGCACCTTTGGTGGTGGAGGAGGAGCAAGCTCACTGGCAAGCGGTGTGGGTGGTGGGCATCAATCAGGCACAAACAGTGGGCATCAGAGGGTAGCAGCAGATGTCTGTCACAGTACTGTAGTGTGGGGGGGCTCTTCCAGCAGTCAGGCACAAGCACGAGCAGCACCCCCACCCAAACATGTGCCTGCCAGCCATTCCTAGCAAGGGTCTACACTCGCTAGCTGCCATCCATACCTAGCACCCCCAAATAACGGCAGGATTTGCACATGCCAGCAAGCATCTTTCCAGTTGCCATCCCTAGCACCCCAGGATTTTCATGTGCCATCCAGGGTCTCTCCATTGCTATCCCTCCCTAGCAGCACCCCAAGGAGGGAGGACTAGAGGCATCATCATAAATGCATGATATTACTTAGGTCTTGTTTATGTGTTCCTGTTTCAGAGAGGAATCAGATGCCAGTGCTGGTGCCACGCCACGCAGGACACCCAGGCAGAGGTCTCCAGTGCCACCCCCAGACAGTCAGCAGATAAGGTCCGATGTCTGGAGGTGGTATGATAGGGAGAATGGGTTTTCAGTCTGCACAGTAAGGCATGGGGGCAATTCCTGGGACTGGAGTAACTGTTTATTGATGCCATGGAACAGACAGCATATAGGCCTAGCCTGGGGACCATTGGCACTAACATCAGCAGACACTGGTTGCCAGGGTACAGAACCCTTGGCACAGACAGCATATAGGCCTGGGGGCCATTGGCACCAGCAGCCAGTGGGTTGTCATGGTACAGAACCCTTGGCACAAACAGCATATATGCCTGGGGGCCATTGGCAGAAGCAGCAGACATTGGTTGCCAGGGTACAGAACCCTTGGCACAGACAGCATATAGGCCTGGGGGCCATTGGCACTAGAATTACCAGACATTGGTTGCCAGGGTACAGAACCCTTGTAAAGATGGCATATAGGCCTGGCCTGGAAATCCATTGGCACTAGCATCACCTGACATTGGTTGCCAGGGTACAGAACCCTTGGCACAGACAGCATATAGGCCTGGGGGCCATTGGCACCAGCAGACATTGGTGGCCAAGGTATAGAACCCTTGGCACAGACAGCATATAGGCCTGGGGGCCATTGGCA
>QEPC01000229.1:134808-155861 GCA_003113815.1 Sphenodon punctatus | reverse complement strand
AAGAGCAGTATGATTCCTCCCCCCAAATCCCAGCATTTGAAGACATGCATGAATAGAATGCCACAAACAAATCTCCAACCCCAAGGATGCCTCAATGTTCAAAAATCATGAGCTGGGCCCTAAAAATCATGAAACTTAAATAAAAAGAACCCAAATCTTTCTAGGCTTGGTACTCTCCCATTTGTGAGAATGGGAGGAGCCACTCAAAGAACAGAAGGAGTGTTTTCAGACGTGACAGGGCGGCTTTGCCCCGTCTTGAAAACAACCCAGAGATTCCCCACCGGGATCACCCAGGCATGGCAAACAGACGTGCTGGGGATCCTGGCGAGGAATTGGGGAGGGGGCGGGCCTGCGTGGTGCAATGTGCGGCTGCACGGCCCCACCCCCTCCATGCTGCCTCGCCGCCCGCCCTCTGGGGAGACGGGCGGGCGGCGAGGCCAATGCTGCCGCAGGGTCTGGCTGAGTTCACCACGTCCCGGAATCCCACCGGGGATTCCGGGCCGTGATAGCTGACCAGACGTTACCTTTTTTTTATGCCCGCCTGGAATCACTTTCACCACGCTTCAGCCGATTTTTGTGCTGGTAGCCCGGGAAACGTGGTTGAAATTGACCCCATGTGGGTATTCAATGTGGCGAACATCTGTCAGCTGCCGAACAGACATGCAGGGCACAGTGACCACATGTAGGTATTCAGCATGGTTCACTGTGATCTCATCACGTCTGAAAATGCCCATGGTTGCTGCCTTGTAAGCAAGGTTCTTCAAGATGACTCTGAACATTCTCACAAATGCCCACCCTTTGGAAGGAACTGTTGGGTATCTATGAGCAGGAAGGAGGTGCTTTATATACTGGGGAGGCAGGGGGGGCTCGAGACTGTCATGGGGTGATTTTTCAAATTAGTGAGCTTGATATATGCTGGTAGAGAAGGGCGCGCAAGCACAAACCCATTTGTGAGAATGTTCAGAGTCATCTCGCTGAACCTTCTTTACAAGGCAGCAACCTTCTGCTGTGAGGCACAGCCGACTTGGTGGGTTTGTTTTTTTTTTACAAAAAAAAAAAGCTTCGGAGCAGCCTGCAAGGAGTCAGGGAGGGAGCACGCAGTGGAAGAATGGCTTTGGTTTCGCACAGTAAGTGTAGGGGGGCTTCCCAGGCTGTGGGGAGAATGTCATCTGGCAGGGGGCAGGGGAGGCCCAGCCCAATCACAACTTTGAGGGTTTTTTTGTTTGTTTTTTAAATGGGACAAGCGGCCGCGCAGTGCCACAGTGGACTTAGCTGCCATAGGGATGAGCCCCCAGCCACGGTGGGCCCCGGGACAAATGTCCTGCCTGTCCCTTTGGTAGCTATGACTTTGAGGGGTTTTTTTGTTTTAAAAAAATGGGACAGGCAGCCGCGCAGTGCCACAGTGGACTTAGCTGCCATAGGGATGGGCCCCCAGCCACGGTGGACCCTGGGACAAATGTCCTGCCTGTCCCTATGGTAGCTACACCCTTGAGAGTAGTTTGAGATATAATTTGTTCATGTTAACTAACGACTCTGAGCGTCTCATATGAATATTATTTGTTGCTCTTTCTTACAATCCCTACCTTATTTTGTAGATGTCAGCTATGTCATAAGCTTCTGCAGAAGAAACACAACATGTGAATTGGAGTCTGGACCAGTTTTCTTTTGAAAGCTTTGCTTTACTGCAAATTGGCTCGTGAGAGAATAATTTTCCATTCAAAATGCCTAAACGAGATGTAAGTGTTACATTGCCTCAAGAAGATGAGCAGGCTCGAGCTCAGATGAACCTCCATGAGAAAGAAGTTCCATAATTGTGGGGCAGCTGCTGAGAATGCCTCTTTGTGCACCCTTGCTGTATAAACTTGACAGACAGATGGCTAGGCCTGGGGATACCAATTTTTATCCAATTATCCAGAGCCTCCCATCCCTACCTGCTTCACTTACTTTTTCCTCACACTCTCTTTTCAAACAGGATTCCATGGTTGCCTCTGCTGACTCATGGGTTTAGTACTGTGGCACATCACAAGGACAATGGGCATTAACAAATGTGCAGCCTCTGTGGAAGCTCCACATCCCAGGGAGGAGGGGCTATGCCCAGCCTGGTCAGCTTGGTCAACTGGTCAACACACGTTCCCAAGNGAGAGAGAGAGAGAGAGAGAGAGCAAGGCACCACACTGCTAGAACACAAGAGTGAGAGTGAGACATGCTGCTGCCGATGCCACCACTCACCAGAGAGAGAGAGAGGCACCCCACTGCTGGAACGAGAGAGAGAGAGAGAGAGAAGGACATTGAGAGAGACACACATAGCCTGCTGCTAGAACAAGAGAAATGGAGGGAGATATGCCTTTCAAGCTGGCTGCCACCCACTAGAACCAGAGAATGAGAGGCACACAGCCTGCTTCTAGAATAGGGGAGAGAGAGACAGAGACAGAGACAGAGACAGAGAGACAGAGAGAGACAGAGAGAGTCATCTTACCCAAGCTGCCACCCGCCAGAACCAGAGAGAGTGCTTATCTGTGCTCAATACCCACATCAAGCAAGAAACCTTCTGGAATGAGGCAAAAACAAACAACAAACATACCTGCTTGCAGATAACCACCCATCACAATGAATGAATGAAGTGAGCTCACTCACTCACTGATTCTCTCTCTCTCTCTCTCTCTCTCTCTCTCTCCTATGCCCTGTTCCCCATGCGGCAATCACTTAGGGGCTTCCCAAGGCTTCCACCCCAGGGTGATCTCTATGCGAGCTGAAGAAGATGCCCCTCACTCAGGGAATTCCGAAGGCTGCCCCCCATAGGGTATTGGGTTTACTACTAACCTGGTCCTCCACTGTCACCTGGTTATGCCCACCTACTGCTGCTGCTACCAAAGCATCTCTCATTCGCTGACACATCCACAGAGGTTCTGCCCCTTTTGGAGTGCCCTTTTGGAGTGCTGGCTTTAAGTTGAGACCCTGGCACATTTTGGAGTTTTACTTACTACCTCTGCTGCTGCTGCTGCTGCTGCTGTTGCTGCTGCTGCTGCTGCTTCTGCTTATGCCTAACTGCTCACCTACCTGCCAGCCTGCTTGCCTGCCATCCCACCTAGCTGCTTCTCTACCATCACCTGGTGATGCCCGCTGTTGTTGCTGCTGCTGCTGCTGCAAGAGAGAGAGAGAGAGAGAGAGACTTCTGTCTCTCTCTCTCTAGCACACCCACAAATATACACAAGTCCTCCCCCTCCACACACCACCACAAACCGCACACATCCAGTCACACACAAATCTCTCTCTCTCTCTCTCTCTCTCTCTCTCTCTGTCTTGCACACCCACAAATATACACAAGTCCCCCCCTCCACACACCACCACAAGCCACACACAGCCAGCCACACACACATACACACAGCCACACACCATGCCTCTACACAGCCAACTGAAGTTCATTGCCATTTTTTGGTCTCCCTTCCGGTTTTGCGCGCTAATGACAACAGAAAGTATAACAAAAACAAAGTCTTCATTGTTGTGCAAAATCGATAATGATGCCAATACCAACACCGATAACGAAAAATGAAATTTTATTACTAACAACAATGAAAACAACAATTTTAATAAAGAAAATGAATAATGATATTGGTGCTTGGTGCACACCCCTAGTTCATACTTAATTTGCTCATTGTTTAAGACTTTACCAAATATAGCCTGCTATCTGGAGTCCTTTCACGTCTATAACTTTTGTTTTTGCAACTTCCTGAAAATAATCTTACTTTTTCCTGACACTTACATGTCCTGGAAACATGCCATATAGCCACATTATTATTTCAAAATTGCTACAGAAGCACATTTAAACCATCATCTAATTATATACTGGTCAGCAAATAGCAGCATGTGCAACAGCAGTCCTGTAAGTCATATACCGTGTTTTAATTTGCAGGTGCTAGCAAATGTTTGTAGTTGTGGCCTTGCTAAGATATATATTGGTTATGAAGGAATCGTTTTATGTACGACACAAGTCAAATTGAGTCAGAGGATAGAAAACTAATTTCATTTTATTCTTTGCAAGCCTAAAGAAACACTTTATTGAAAGAATGTCCTTGGTGGATAGTCTCTAAACATTCATTATTACTTTTACTCCAAATGTCTATGGGAGAACATTTTTCAGAGTCCAAATATTCCTTTCCCCATTATGTACTTTCCTTTAGGGAAAGCACCTGCTAAATAATTTAAATTTTCCACTGGTATAAGAATGAGGCGGGGGATGCAACTTCATTAGAAAATTTAGAAAATGGCAAAATTGATAGAACTGTATTTGCAAAAATCTCAGCAGAAATTAATCAACAAATTCAAATTTGAGACCAAAGATTTGTATCACAACAGAAAATTTCAGAAGGCTATAATTTTATGCTGAAATTGTGTAGTATTGTAATTGTAAACAATATATTGTTGGGTTTTTTTCAAAAGTATGAGCTCCAGCATTCCTCAATTTTATTTATTTATTTTATTATCAAAGAACAAAACCTTATTGTCAACCGAGAAAAAAGGGTACTAGCAAAATATTTCCATATTAAAATAAGGCAAACATAAGTTGTGTGCTAACTTTTCTCAAAGGAAATATAGTCCTGTCTCTGCTTATCTCAATATTAGAGAACTCCTCTTATCATAGTCTTTGGATTTTAATACACTTGATGATAAACTGCTGGAACGCAGGTTTGGTCGATGGAGCCCCCATGCAGCTTCTATGCACATGTTTGGCATGCCCAGGCTAAGATATGGTTGTGGAAAAATGAGGGAAAGTGCCAGAAACAACACCCCCCCAAATTCCCAGACAGTCCTGAAAAGTCCCAGACAGTCCCAGAAATTGATGAAAATGACATCCCACTGTTTCTTTCTTCTGTTTTCCCTTTACTTTTCACTTTTTGGAGTTCCATTTTGGAGCACACCAAAAAACAAAAGTAAACAGTAAAAATGCCAGTGAGAGAGGAGAAAGCACTTGCTCTTCAGCCCATTCTAAGCACTGTGCCTGGGACTCTAGCATCCTGATGGCCCATATTAGCCAGCGTTCACTTGTACAGTGCACTCTACATTCTCTGAGAGTGACTTCAGGGAGCCCATTACAGGAATGCACACAGATAGGAAGACGCCTCCTTGCTCCCCCCCTCCAAAAAATCTGAGTGGGGAAGTTCCCCACTCAACTGACTGGCGTGTGGGCTGGGGAGAAGCAAGGAGCAGCCAGGAGTTCTCTAGACCAGAGGAGCAGCAGCCCAACTGGTGAATTAAGTCAGCCAGGGTTCTGAGGAGCCCTGGGTGCTGGGACAGGCATCTTGGGACATCTCGAGACACACTAGTAATACCTGCATTTTGGAGCCAATTTGAATACAATATTTCCACAAGATGCTACAAATTTGTTTCAGTGGTACTGTCTCATGTAAATCCCACGGTCGGTGGGTGAGGGGGTGTGTGCACTCCCATGAAACACACATCCTCACTCACGCAAACCCTGCCCCACATCCCCATGCATTGAGCAACTGGGGGAAATAGAGGTTGCTCCATGGTGGGGATGTGTGGGGGTTGGGGCTACACCCGTGCTGCGGTGTACACACCCACCCCCCATGCAGTTATGACCCATATAAAAAGGGTCATTGATGTATAATTTGTTAAAATTCTCATGAGAAAAAAATGGTTATGGTTCAGCACTACTAAATAGGTGAATTGTAGAATCCACTTATTGAGTAGCATGGGCGGTGGGTGGGGTGAGTACACATTCCTGGCACACACCCATCTCCAACCATCACCCACTCATGGAGCCATGCAACAAAATGGAAGAGACTCTGTCGGTGGAGATGAGTGGAGGTAGGTGTGTGCACATGGAAATGGGCGCACACCCACCTCCAACAACCGCAGCAGTACACCCATCCCCCTACCCACCGCTGCCCATGTAAAAAGGGCCAAAAATTGCATTTCAAACCCCCATAGCACATGTTTGGCCACTGTGTGTAAACACCATAACAATTCCAACACCTGTTTGGCCACCTGTTGAACATCCATTGAACACGCGATGTGAACACCATTGAATCACAAGGACAATTTGAGTGTTCTGGCAAAACACGTGGCCAAAGTTGTGTCTAATGATATCGCGTAACATGTTAGCAGGTACAATACAGGGAATGAGGCATAAGTGCTGGCATACACAAGCAGATTAGCCAAGCAGCCAACCCCAATAAGGGATTATTTTTGGGCAGAATAATTGGGAGTTGGGTGCAGGAGTGGAGAAGGAAGGAGGACAGCAAATTTTCCATTACACAAATCCCCCCCCCCCATTTTGTCTAAGGTATTGGAGGTACTACCCCGGATATCTTTTGATAGTACTGATGTGTCCCTGTTCAGGATGGCATTCTGAATAGCTTTCATTGGGACATTTAGGACTGGAGAACTGGTACATAATTCCAGGGCAGATGTATTGGGGCGAGCCTTGGAGATACAAGATGTTGGAATGCAAGGACTGTGAGATCATTGCATTGATTAGCCCAATGCAGAGTTTACAGAGGAGTGTGAGTAGCTAATTATTAATAAGCAGGCAGGAAGCATACTTAAGTTTATGTAGCTTTATTAAGAAATTCATGTAGGATAGGAAAGGCCTACATCTATACTAAGTCCTAAGACTAGGTGTGTTCAGGAGGGAAGTAGGAGAAGCTCTCTGAATATCTCTCAGACACAAAGAGATAAACATCCTGAGGAGAGGAGACTAACCAATCAGGTCCTAGCAGGAGTAGAACAAAGTGGATGGGGGAGGTGTTACCTTATCTGACTGTCTCTACTCCTGCTGTTTCTAGCAAACAAGCAGGATAAGGTGCTTAGGGGAGATGTAGCTAAGGAATGTATTTCCAACACAAGATGTGGGGTGAAGAGGGAGTGTCCTGTTGCTATGCCTGTGCCATTCCAAGATGGATCAGAGGTTGTGCTGGAGAACAGTGGCACTACTCTGAGCAATCTTGACTCTTCCCATTATAGGCCATTATGTGAGGAATCAACCTCGCATGATGGGTCTCCTTTTTAGAAATGACAATGGAAGCTTACTGATCTGTTATCATTTCTTAGCAGTACTGAGGACCTGCCTCAAATAATTACAGCATAACATGAGTGAGTTTGGGCTCCACTCATTTATAATTGGGGCCACAAGCACAGCTGCAGCTATCAGTTTCTCAGATAAGTAAATTCAGGAGGTGAGCATTGGAGATCAGGTGCATTTTTAGTGTATGTCTGGGATACGGGTAGCCACTGCCAGCTCATGGACTTTCATGACCACTTCTGAATAATTTTCTTTGCAGAATGTAAGGTAAGTCTAGTTCTTTTAACCCATTTCAAAGCCAGGGCCAACCAGCCAGGGAAGATAATTGGTCACAGGATTGTCTATTTGGCAGTAAATAAAGCTGGAAGCAGCAGCTGGGGAATGCAGCTTGGACTCAGAAAATGGGCCAAAACTGTTTGGAAAGGCAAGAGTGTCATGCACTGGGAACAGCTGCTGCCTGCCTTACATACTGCCAAGGATTCCTCTCCCCCTGATGTATTAGATATACATTGGGGAGGAACAATTTATGGAAGGATACTGGCGAGGGATGGGTGAACGCAGTTCAGATGTTCAGAGTTCAGCCTGAATTCGGTCTGTTCGGACGACCAAACACGAACACGAACATAGAACTCACCGAACTGAACCTGATTCCGAACTTCGAAACAACGAACACTTTGGTCGGTTTGGTTCTAGTTTGGATGGTTCGGTGCCCTGTGAGTGACCAGTAGACCACTGCCTGACCCAGGAAGGGGGTTGGTTAGCTGAGGAGCAGACTTCCAGGCACCAGGGGTGGAGAGGCTTGGAGTAGCAGCCAGCCTGCCCAATCACCATCCCTTTCCTCCTCAGACCACTGGNACCAGGGGTGGAGAGGCTTGGAGTAGCAGCCAGCCTGCCCAATCACCATCCCTTTCCTCCTCAGACCACTGGCTTTGCTGTCTGCGATTGACCACGGGCTAGGCTGTATGGAGCCAATAGGGCTTGCGGTGAGGTGGGCTCAGCAAGTAACAAAAGCCATTCCTCTCCCTCCTGCCAACACCTTCTGAGCTAGTCACTGTTCTTGAACAGCAGATGTTTCAGAAGTCTCCCTCTCCCATCAGTTTCTGTTCCTTTCTATTCCTAATCCATTTCCATCCTCCTCCCATTTCACCCTTCCAACCCATCTACCTCCATATTATCATATATTTAGCTTAGATTAGATAGATTTAGTTGTTATTTTTTGTTTTTACCCCTCCCTGTGTTCCCTGTGTTCAATCTTCCTTCCTCCCTCTCCCCTCCATTGAATCCTTTCCCTCTCCCCTCCCTCAATATATATTCCATCCCTGATTCCCTTCCCTTCCCCTATTTTTTGATTAATTTGGAGTAGGATTATTAGCTTGATTTAGGTTTCATTTCAGCTTTGTACCCCTCCTTGTGTTGTTTTGATTCCCCTCATTCCATAGATAGATAGATAGATAGATAGATAGATAGATAGATGTAGGAGTTAGCTTAGTGATAGAGATAGCCTTTAGTGATTTAGTTTTACTGTTTGTAGGAGTAGGTCTTTGTATTTATTAGATAATCCATTTAGTTCATAGCATTTAGAATAGTTAATAGCAGTTAGATTTAGCGTAGATAGATAGATATAATATTTGATGAAAAAATTAAATAAAGCATTTAATTTATTTTTTTAAAAAAAAACATTATTTGGGAGGGAGAAATGGAGAAGGGAAGGAGAGGCCGGTCTGCTGCCCGGAGGGGAGGCAATGGGGCACGTGACATAGGTGGATTGGGCTGTGCCACGAGAGTGTCAGCAGGCAGCAGCAGTAGCCAGAGCACATCACCACTCCACAAACTCAGCAGGCCTGCTTTAGGGAAAAGAGCTTCAGCATCTTAGCAGTGCCTCCTGGCAACGCCCTCCTCCACTGCCACGCAGAGCACTGGAAGGCCTGCAGGACTTGAGGCTGTGGCTGTCTCTGCTTCTGCTGGTGGTCCTGGAGCAGGTGCTGGTGCTGCTTCCAATGTTCCTCCAGGGCCACCAATATCTCCCTCTGTCGAGGTGATCCCCAGCAGTCAAGAGCTGGTGGATCCCACCCTGGCTGCTAGAGGCAGGGCCCGATCCCCGAGCAATGGCAGTAGGGAGAGGAGTAGCAGCAGCAGCAGCAGCAGTAGTAGCTACAGAGGGGGGCACAGGGAGAATGCCAGCAGCATGGCAGGCACAGGCAGTCTAGCCTCAGGGTCCCAGTACTCCCCTTAACGGGACATCACCGTGATCACAGACAACAGTGAGTCAGAGGCAGACACTAGTGCCACAGAGGAGTAGTCTGGAGCTGAGGCGATGGCTGACCCTCCTCCCAGAGCTGTGTCACCAGGGCAACCAAGTTCTCCCTACCATAATGAGATGGAATATAACACAACACATTATATGTGCCTGCCTTCCTGTGTGCGTTCCTGTACCTGCTGCTACCACCTATCACATGATTGAATGAAGTGTGCCAAATAGGCTTTTGGCTGTCATTCCACTATCCCTGAATCAATCATGCCCGTCCATACCAGGAACCATCAACTAGATTCTGGGACCATCATTCCAGCCACTGGGGGCTGCATTCCATTCCACTGCATCCAGAAGCCCGGTGCCCGCACACCAGCCTGACACCCCCCCCAAAAGCCTACTCCTCCGCACCCACCCGTGGATGCCAGCTGAAGCTGCTGGAATTAAAAGCCCCCCCGACCACCAGCCACCGCTGCCTGCTGCCAAGGAGCCTGTCTCTCTTTCTCTCTGTCACACCCACACAAACACAAGCCGTGCACCTCCTGGGGGGGCTGTCTGCAAGTTGAGACCCTGCTGCTGTCACAGAACATCTTTCGGTTAATAACTACGCTTCATGAGGTGGCAGGTGCTGCTGGTAGGGATCAACAAGCTGTATGAGATTCTGACACCTGCCAGCCAGAACGTCAGCACATAGGGATAAAAGATTGGACAAATGAAGTTCGTAACAAGAAATATAACAACTTTTATTAAAACTGTTTAAATAACAACAACAACAACAACAAAACAACAACAACATTATGAAACCAAAAGTAAACATTCACAAAGTAAATTCACGAACCAAAAGTACATTCACGAACCAAAAGTAAACATTCACAAAGTAAANCAAACACGAACACGAACATAGAACTCACCGAACTGAACCTGATTCCGAACTTCGAAACAACGAACACTTTGGTCGGTTTGGTTCTAGTTTGGATGGTTCGGTGCCCTGTGAGTGACCAGTAGACCACTGCCTGACCCAGGAAGGGGGTTGGTTAGCTGAGGAGCAGACTTCCAGGCACCAGGGGTGGAGAGGCTTGGAGTAGCAGCCAGCCTGCCCAATCACCATCCCTTTCCTCCTCAGACCACTGGCTTTGCTGTCTGCGATTGACCACGGGCTAGGCTGTATGGAGCCAATAGGGCTTGCGGTGAGGTGGGCTCAGCAAGTAACAAAAGCCATTCCTCTCCCTCCTGCCAACACCTTCTGAGCTAGTCACTGTTCTTGAACAGCAGATGTTTCAGAAGTCTCCCTCTCCCATCAGTTTCTGTTCCTTTCTATTCCTAATCCATTTCCATCCTCCTCCCATTTCACCCTTCCAACCCATCTACCTCCATATTATCATATATTTAGCTTAGATTAGATAGATTTAGTTGTTATTTTTTGTTTTTACCCCTCCCTGTGTTCCCTGTGTTCAATCTTCCTTCCTCCCTCTCCCCTCCATTGAATCCTTTCCCTCTCCCCTCCCTCAATATATATTCCATCCCTGATTCCCTTCCCTTCCCCTATTTTTTGATTAATTTGGAGTAGGATTATTAGCTTGATTTAGGTTTCATTTCAGCTTTGTACCCCTCCTTGTGTTGTTTTGATTCCCCTCATTCCATAGATAGATAGATAGATAGATAGATAGATAGATAGATAGATGTAGGAGTTAGCTTAGTGATAGAGATAGCCTTTAGTGATTTAGTTTTACTGTTTGTAGGAGTAGGTCTTTGTATTTATTAGATAATCCATTTAGTTCATAGCATTTAGAATAGTTAATAGCAGTTAGATTTAGCGTAGATAGATAGATATAATATTTGATTAAAAAATTAAATAAAGCATTTAATTTTTTTTTTTTAAAAAAAACATTATTTGGGAGGGAGAAATGGAGAAGGGAAGGAGAGGCCGGTCTGCTGCCCGGAGGGGAGGCAATGGGGCACGTGACATAGGTGGATTGGGCTGTGCCACGAGAGTGTCAGCAGGCAGCAGCAGTAGCCAGAGCACATCACCACTCCACAAACTCAGCAGGCCTGCTTTAGGGAAAAGAGCTTCAGCATCTTAGCAGTGCCTCCTGGCAACGCCCTCCTCCACTGCCACGCAGAGCACTGGAAGGCCTGCAGGACTTGAGGCTGTGGCTGTCTCTGCTTCTGCTGGTGGTCCTGGAGCAGGTGCTGGTGCTGCTTCCAATGTTCCTCCAGGGCCACCAATATCTCCCTCTGTCGAGGTGATCCCCAGCAGTCAAGAGCTGGTGGATCCCACCCTGGCTGCTAGAGGCAGGGCCCGATCCCCGAGCAATGGCAGTAGGGAGAGGAGTAGCAGCAGCAGCAGCAGCAGTAGTAGCTACAGAGGGGGGCACAGGGAGAATGCCAGCAGCATGGCAGGCACAGGCAGTCTAGCCTCAGGGTCCCAGTACTCCCCTTAACGGGACATCACCGTGATCACAGACAACAGTGAGTCAGAGGCAGACACTAGTGCCACAGAGGAGTAGTCTGGAGCTGAGGCGATGGCTGACCCTCCTCCCAGAGCTGTGTCACCAGGGCAACCAAGTTCTCCCTACCATAATGAGATGGAATATAACACAACACATTATATGTGCCTGCCTTCCTGTGTGCGTTCCTGTACCTGCTGCTACCACCTATCACATGATTGAATGAAGTGTGCCAAATAGGCTTTTGGCTGTCATTCCACTATCCCTGAATCAATCATGCCCGTCCATACCAGGAACCATCAACTAGATTCTGGGACCATCATTCCAGCCACTGGGGGCTGCATTCCATTCCACTGCATCCAGAAGCCCGGTGCCCGCACACCAGCCTGACACCCCCCCCAAAAGCCTACTCCTCCGCACCCACCCGTGGATGCCAGCTGAAGCTGCTGGAATTAAAAGCCCCCCCGACCACCAGCCACCGCTGCCTGCTGCCAAGGAGCCTGTCTCTCTTTCTCTCTGTCACACCCACACAAACACAAGCCGTGCACCTCCTGGGGGGGCTGTCTGCAAGTTGAGACCCTGCTGCTGTCACAGAACATCTTTCGGTTAATAACTACGCTTCATGAGGTGGCAGGTGCTGCTGGTAGGGATCAACAAGCTGTATGAGATTCTGACACCTGCCAGCCAGAACGTCAGCACATAGGGATAAAAGATTGGACAAATGAAGTTCGTAACAAGAAATATAACAACTTTTATTAAAACTGTTTAAATAACAACAACAACAACAACAAAACAACAACAACATTATGAAACCAAAAGTAAACATTCACAAAGTAAATTCACGAACCAAAAGTACATTCACGAACCAAAAGTAAACATTCACAAAGTAAATTCACGAACCAAAAGTACATTCACGAACCAAAAGTACCAAAAACATTCACAAACCAAAAGTAAACATTCATGAAGACACGAAGTCCTGGGTGGGCGTCTCCAACTCGGCCCGAAAGGCCTTGGTCTCAACAGATTCCTGGGGTCTGGGGGTCTCCACATCACGGCTGGAGGAGGGGGAAGGACTTATATGCCATCATTTAATGGTTGCCTTCCCCCCCTTCTTCTGGTGCTGAGGTGAGGCTCCACGGCCACACCAGAGTTCCCCTGCTGCCTCACTCTCCTGCCATGCCTTCTCTCAATGTGGGCAATGATCCCCGATGTGGTCCCTTCTCTCTGCATCCTGAACCTTTTCTGGAAGATCTACAAAGAGCATAAAGAGACAGGAACATAAGAAGTGTCGTACTGTGTCAGACCAATGGTCTGTCAAGCCCTGCCTGCATTCTGTCTCCACAAGTGGGTGGACTCGGTGGACAATCTCTCTCTGCAGGGGACTTCTGTTCCTAACAGGTCATAGGGCAATTCATTCCCTGTTGTTCCAGTCCCCATGCCATACCTTGCATGTGTTGATTCCGTCACCCTTGCCATAAAACCGCCAGACATCCGACCTTGTATGCCGAATGTCTGGGGGTGCCACTGGTGACCTCTGCCTAAGGGTCCTCCTTGGCCTGTTACCAGTTCTGGGGCCGGCATCCGATTCCTCTCTGAAATGGGAACACATTAAGAACACCAAAGTAATATCATGCATTTATGATGATGCCTCTAGTCCTCCCTCCTTGGTGTGCTTGGGATGGCAATGGAGAGACCCTGGGTGACATGTGCAAACTCTGCCCTCCTTGGGGTGCTAGGGGATGCTAGGGATTGAACTAGAAAGGCCCTGACTGGCACATGCAAACCCTGCCCTCCTTGGGGTGCTAGCGATAGCAACGGGAGATGTGACCCTGGCTGGCATGTGCAAATTCTGTCCTTCTTTGGGTGCTGCAGAGGTATGAGACCATTGCTTGCATTTGCAAACCCTGCCCTCCTTGGGGCACTATGGATGGCAACAGGAAAGACCCTGGTGGCTGGCACGTGCAAATCGTGACTCCTTGGGGTGCTAGGGGAAGCTAGGGATTGCAACTAGAAAGGCCCTGGCTGGCACGTGCAAATCCTGCCCTCCTTGGGGTGCTAGTGATGGCAATGGGAGATGTGACCCTGGCTGGAAAGACTCTGCCCTTATTTGGGGGTGCGTAGGGAATGGGATGGCAACTGGAGAGTGGAAACCGTTGCTAGTCTGGCACATGTCTGGGTGGGGGTGCTGCTCATGCCAGAGCCCCCCACACTACAGTACCCTCTCTCTCTGTGGCAGACATCCACTGCTGCCCGCTGATGCCCAATGTTTGTGCCTGACTGGTGCCCACCACCCATGCACCCACCCACCCATCAGTGAGCTCACTATAACGGATAGAGCCTTTCTTGTCCTCAAAGTTAAAAAAAAGTTTACAAACCTGGCAGGACCTCCTGAGCTCACCGCTTGCTCCTCTGAGGAGCTGTCCATCACCACCACCGGAAGTCTAGGGGCAACGACAGCTTCCTCCTCCTCCTCCTCCACCAAGTTGGCCTCCACCAGTGGAATCATCACAGCAGCCTTCTTCATTTCTTTTTTCAAATCACGCAGTCAACAAAAACACACAGTCAGTCACCCACCATACACTAACACTCACCAACCAGCCAAACAACACAGCGAAACCAAATACAAACAGTCACCCAGCCAAACACACACTCTCTCGCCACACAGCTCCGCACGCACTCAAATTTCCGGTTTCTGGTGCTATCACATGCTCTCGTGATACTTTTTCCGAACGCCCAAACTGAACCGAACTTGACCTAACTGAACGGCCGAACCTGAAGTCGACGAACGACCCAAATGGCCGAACCGAACGCCTAAACCAAACCAAACAGTCGAACCCGAACTGTGATCTGTTCGCCCATCCCTAATGCCAGCCTGAAGTTTATTAGGCATATAAATTCAGATTTTAGGAAGGTCAAGGGACTAATATATCAGAGGAAGTTTTTAATTTGGGCCAACATGCTTGAAAGATAGTTCTGGAGGGGCTACCGGCACCCTGGCAAGGTTGATAACACAACAGGGAGACTGGCTGATGGTTTGCCACACAAGGGTAATGAGATTCATTACACAAGGCACAAGCTGTACCAGGACAATGAGGTCCACCTCTCCAAGGAAGGGTAAGAGTTATACTTGGGAGTACCCAAAGGAAAGCTACATCAGTTTATGCAAGGCAGTCTGGGACTGGCAGGGAGCCATCCAAGGAAATCTGGCACTCCAGCTGAGAGTTTGAGGCCATTGAGGGAGGGGTGTGAGAACAGAGATTAATCAGAAGCATCTCCTTAAGTGATGGGTATAGGATTGGACACATGAGCAGTGGGCAGCACTGTATCTCAGCCATCTCGGGGTGCTGTCGGATACAGCCAAACAATTTTTAGGACAAAAACAGCCCCCAGAGGGTCTCTTTACCCTCGCGCTTTGTTTATGGCCCCACTAGCTTTGGTGTGAACACCCCACTCCTTCCCAGGGTGAACTCGTGAAAGGGAACAGGGACAATTAATTGATTGCATTGCAAACAGGAGGTAGCTCAAGTTGCACTTCAGGAACCTCATGCCAAGAGTTAAGGCCGCTTTTAGATGAGTGGCCAGGGAAACGCGTTCTTCAACACGCCGCTAGGAAAAGCTCTGTGAGGTGCATTTATATGCACCCAGAAGTGCCTGCCCACAATAGGAATCAGCAGCATGTGCGGCCTCCTACGACCTCTTTGAAGACGCGTTCTGGAAACCTCGATATTGAGGTTTCCAGAACACGTCTTTAAAAGACTGTGCACGCTGCCGATTCCTATGGTGGGCGGCCACTTCCAGTGCGCGTAAACACACCAGGCATGGCTTTTCCTAGTGGCGCATTGTAGAATGCACTTCCCTGTCCGTTCATCTAAAAGCAGCCTCTGGTTGTTAGTTGAAGTTACTTGTATTGGATCCCAGTTTAATGCAGACTCCCCCCTCCTTTTCCTCAGATGTTGTAGTTATTAATAGAGTATGGCCTTTTGAACCCACATCTAAACCCTCTTTCTGTGATGCAGTGACAAACCTGTGCATTTTGCTCGCACGTCACATTAACATGCAGGGGATGAACATGTGTTGCACCTACAGTGCAGAGGGTTTAGGATTGGGCCATTAGTCTCTAGTATTAAAATTCATTTTAGCTATGCATGCAAAGAATAAGAGGAATCAGGTAACTTATGAAGGACAACCAGACTTGACAATAACTGTAAAAAAAAAAAAAGTTTGAGTGAAATGAAAAGATCTGAATAAACACTCATTTTGGTCCTAAATTAATTTTTATTTTCCAAAATGTATGGTGGATGCAAAAATTACAAAGGATTATAAACTTGTGGAACAGTAATACCACAACTGGAGAACAGGAAGAAAGGAATTTAAAAAATAAATAAATAATAAGAATAAACTTAGGATGCTGAAGTCTAGGATTACAAAACTGGGGTTCCTTGGGAAGATTGCAAATGATTGGTGATTACGCATGGGGGAAAAGTGCTTGTGGTGAGCAATGGTTGAAGCAATTGATTTGAGGCCCTAGAAGGAAGTGGGAAATATACCTTAAATTAGTTGGGACACCCAGGAGATAGTTAAAGTTAATGTGTAAAAGTATAAACCTGGCCAACCCATAGAGAGTAAGAAATACTGGTTGGGAGAAATGCTTTTGTAGTCACATGGCAAGAAAGTGATCTCTCCTCTGCCCAGCCCCCCACCTTCCTCCTAATTTGCAGGATAGGATAATACACAGAAACAGGACCTTTGTGATTAATTGTGTCACTTAAACCATATTTGTCCCCAAGATTCTTGACTCTCCTGCAATTTCTCATCCAAAAGGAGAAAACATTGCAAAAGCACCCTGGAGGCCTAATTAACCACTCAGGCTAGGGGAACAATAGGCTGTAGCCAGACATAACCTAGTGGCTTTGTTTATGAAATAATTACATACCTATGTCTTTGTGTAAAAAATGATTGTGGATAGTCTAATTAATTTTGGTAAATTCAGTAAGAGAGCTTGGCTATTCTTTGGTCATGCACCCTATACTGAAGAATGAAAGCTTAATCTACATTACAGAAGATATCTTAAATGAGATCTAACAGATTTTGGCTAATATTCTATGAAATTTTCAGACAACCCACAGAAGACCGAGAAAGCCAGGAACATGTTATAGTTTCAGTGACAAAAATAGCGGAAGTAAATGAGCTAGCTAATCACTCACTATTAAAGAAGAACATTTGGAGAGAGAGGACTTTTGGCTGGTTGAAAACCTTCTGGTCATTATCTAAAGGAAACATCAATCTTTTTTGGAGGAATTCTTGCATTATAAAATGAGATGTGGAAAATAAAACTGTTGCTTGTTAAGATCTGCTCCCAAAGAAACATTCCCAAGAGACTTGTATCCTAGGGAAATAATAGTCAATACTGGCTTACTGTCTGGGTTAGATTTAATCTGAAAAGGTGTTTCCGGTTAAATGGCAATTACTATGGAGTAAGTTATTGTTTGAATAAGCCTTTAAATATACATTATTTTCCTATACATATATTCTACTCTTTAAGGTTTGGGGGTGGGGGGGATATGCATTTCCTCCTTTACTTTATCATATTTGAAAGCCTTCAGCTAAAAAAAAAACCTAAGCATATTAAAGGTTCACTTAAATGTATTTCATTTTCTAGAATGTTTATCAACAGAGCACTACATATTAAACTAATTAATTCATATTCAATATCCCTGCTAGATTAGAGAAGTGTTGTTATACTCATTTTAGTTTCCTATGTATATGACACAGAGGACTTAATCCTGCATGGTATGAAGAATGTCTGTCAGGATCTGAGCTCTCTTAAGTCCCTTGAAAGGACAGAGGAGCTAAGAGTTCTGAGCATCTTGCAGAATCAGGCCCTGTGGGATAGTTGACCTGATTCCATAAAACCAATAAGAGTCTTTTTCTGACATTAAGAATCTTAATAGGCATAAATGGGTTTTTGCACCAAGGTAAAATCGTGGTTCAAAAGAGACTGAGCACACAGAATTATACAAAGAAGAGATAGTCTAATATATATTTCTTTTTACTTTAAATTATTAAAAATCAACTAAGATGCTGGATGTGTGATGCTCCTCTTACACATGAGGTTTTGAGAGCCTTAAACATTTGCCATTAAATCTAACACAGAGAATTTTGGAATTCCTTTTCCTCTCATGGCTTTACTGAATCTGAATGTACTGATGCTGGAGATGTAACACAGAAAAATAAGCAGCTGGCTAAGATAGTGGAAATCCGCAAAACCTTTGAAAGATTAGAATAAATGCCAACAACTACTGTTTTTCAATTAAGATATTTGTGCCAACATCTATATTGCTCTGTATGTGTTATAAAGGCATAGTAAGGAGGGGGGCAGGATTTTCACGTGCCAGCCAGGGTCTCGTCTCCATTGCCATTCCTCCCTAGCACCCACCCAAAGAAGGGTAGGATTAATTGCTCGTGCCAGCCAGGGTCTCTCCATTTGTCATCTCTAGCACCCCAAGGAGGGAGGACTAGAGGCCTCGGGGGGGAGGGAGGGGTAAATGGGGGAGGTTGGGGGGGAATTGGAGGGTAGGGTTAGGGTTGGGGGGTTTAAAATTATTTTAAAATTGATGTTGGTTTTTAAAGTATTTTATTGTTTTATTATATTGTTAGCTGCCCCGAGATGCCGTGGGCATGAGGGGGCGGCATAGAAATGAAAATAAATAAATAAATCATCCATCATAAATGCATGATATTACTTAGGTGTTGTTTATGTGTTTCAGAGAGGAATCGGAATCCGACGCTGGTGTCATGCCGCACAGGACAATGAGGCGGAGGTCGCCAGTGCCACTCCCAGATAGTGGGGGACAAGGTCCAATATCTGGAGATGGTATGATAAGGAGAACGGATTCACCGTCTGCAAGGTAAGGCACAGGGGCTGGACCAGCAGGGTATGCATTGCCATCTATGACCTGTTAGGAACGGAAGTGCCCTGCAGAGAGAGATTGTCACCCACCCAGTTGTGGAGACAGAATGCAGGCAGGGCTTGACACAGACCATTGGTCTGACACAGTATGGCACTTCTTATGTTCCTATCTTTTTATGTTCTTTAGATCTTCTGGAAAAGATTCAGGAGGCAGAGAGAGGGGACCACATCAGGGCTAATCACCCATATTGAAAAGCTTCACAGGGAGATGGTGGCTAGGCGGCAGGACTCTGTCATGGCCGTGAAGCACCAGCACCAGGAGAAGGGGTGGAAGGCAAGCCAAAAGCGATGCCATGTAAGCCCTTCTGCCTCCTCCAGCTCCGATGTGGAGTCCCCCCAGGTGTCTGCAGCAGCAATGACCTTTCGGGTGGAAAGGTCCACCCAGGGCTTTGTAGCTGCCCTACAGCAGCAAGCAGCTACCATGGAAAACTGACTGGTGGAACAGTTTCAGGTGGTCAAGGTCCGGGAACAGAAGGTGGAGGTGTACGCGCAGTACATCTCAAAGTACGTCTCCACCGAGATGGCTGACCTGGAACTCTTCCACCAGTCAGTCTCCAACTGGCAGGCAGCTGTGGCAGGGGCCGTCGAGTATGCTGCCGAGCACGGCTATGAAATGCCGCCGTGTGTGATGCCCCCTGCACCTCCCTCCCTCCCCTGCACACCTTCTGCCTTTCCCTCAAAGTCCGGGGGTTAGGCCCAAAGACTAATAGAAAGCTAAGTTTCCTTTCTCGTTTAAAATGTTTGGTTTTTGATTTATAATGTTGTTGTTCTTCTTGTTTTGTTAATAAAAGTTATATTTGTTGTTATTGTTATGAGCTTTGTTTGTACTCTCCAATTTTTTATCCCTCTGTGCTGAACTTAAGGCTGGCAGGTGGCAGAATCTCATACAACTTGTTGATCCCTACCAGCAGCACTTGGCACCACATGGAGCATAGTTAAGGTATTAACACAAAGATATGACAGGCAGCAGCAGGGTCTCAACTTCCAGACAGCCCCCCAGGAGAGGCAGGACTTGTGTCTGTGTGGCTGTGCCAGAGAGAAAGAGATACAGGCTCTTTTGGCAGCAGGCATCCATGGGTGGGTGCGGAGGAGTAGGTTGGGGGGGACAGACTTACAGGCAGACGATAGTGGCCGCTGGCCAGTCAGGCACGAGCAGCAGCAGCAACCAGAATAGAATGACAGCCCTCTGTGACTGGAATGATGGTCCCAGAATCTTGTTGATGGTTCATGGGACGGGCAGACATGACTGCTTCAGGTACAGTGGAATGACAGCCTATGGGAGCTGAATGATGTCCCTAGAAGTAGTGCATGGTTGGGCACACTTCATTCAATCATGCGATAGGTAGGTATAGAAATGCACACAGGCAGGCACATAATACGTTCCACATTTTGTTGTATTCCATCTCATTCTGGTATGCTTTTGCTGCTGCTGGATGTGGGCATGGGAGTTCTTCCTGGTTCTGGCAGGTGGCAGGTTGAGCTGACCTCCCCTCCACCACATCTCTCTTGTTCTAGTGGGAAGCCTCTCTCTCTCTCTCCCCCTGTCTCTCTCTCTGGCCATATAGTGTAGGTGACAGTATGGGTGGGATCGTGTCTGTCTCTCCTTCTAGCAGTTGGGAGACTTTCTCTCTCGCTCCCACTCTCTGTCTTGTCAGCAACCTGGGCGGGCAGACAGGCACCTTGGTGAGAGGCAGAATATAGGCCTGGGAGCCATTGGCAGCAGCAGACAATGGGTTGCCGTGGTACAGAACCCTTGGCACAGACAGAATATAGGCCTGGGGCCATTGGAACTAGCAGCAGCAGGCACTGGTTGCCAGGGTACAGAACCATTGGCACAGGCAGCATATAGGCCTGAGGCCGGGCCATTGGCACTAGCAGCAGAAGACATTGGTTGCCAAACTTGCCAGGGTACAGAACCCTTGACACAGACAGCATAGAGGCTTGGGGCCAGACCATTGGTACTAGCAACAGCAGAGTAGCAAACAATGGTTGCCAGGGTACAGAACCCTTGGCACAGACAGCATAGTGTAAGTAGGCGACATTGGCAGCAGCAGCAGACATTGATTGCCAGGGAAGACAGGTAGCGTGGCATGAGAGGCAGTACGGCAGGCAGGCTGGGACATTTGCAGCAGGGCACTCAGATTGGCTAGCAAATACTATGCAGTGTGAGAGAGAGCCAGTCATTGTCACATAGGTGGGCTAAGATTGTGTAGTCATAGGCCAGCTGGAAGGCTTACAGTTTGCTTCCCAATGCCACCCTGCATCATGAAGTCAGTGAATTAAGGTGGCCGAGGCCGTCTAGTATGTGTGTGTGTGTGTGTGTGTGTGTGTGTGTGTGTGTGTGTG
>QEPC01000229.1:91578-120550 GCA_003113815.1 Sphenodon punctatus | reverse complement strand
CTTGACCACCTGGATCTTTAAATATTGTCACCACCGCATTATGGTCTGCTAGTACAACTGGAGTTATATAGCATTTTTTCCCTCTATGTGCTTCTGTTTTACTAGTCAACACATGGTCAATCCAGGTGTAGCTATTATGTATGGCAGAGAAAAATGTATAATCCCTCTCATTCCCATTTAAGTGTCTCCATAAGTCTACCCAACCATATTTTTCTAACAACATGGGTATTTCCTTACTCTCCCTGTTTTCACCTCCCCTTCGAGAGTGGTCTAGGTCAGTTATAGTAGCATTGAAATCTCCCTGAATTGTAATCCATCCCTTGGCTACTTCTGCAATTCTTTTAAAAGTTTCTCTAAAAAAACCTGTCTTCCCCACATTGGGTGCATATATATTTGCTATTGTCATCAATTTTCCCTGCAGCTTCCCCGTTATACAAATAAATCTACCCTCTTTATCCTTAATGCATTTTTCAACCTCAAAACTATTTTTTTTGCTAAAACCTATTATAACACCTGCTTTTTTTCTTTTTAGCACAAGAGGCATATAGACCCCCTATCCTTGAATTAGCAAATCTGGAGACATCTTTGTCAAGGAGATGTGTTTCTTGTATTAAAAAAATATCTGCCCCCTGTTCTTCCAAGAAATCCCTTACTCTTTTTCTTTTCTGCGGCGAGTTTAAACCTCTGACATTAATTGTTACTATTTTAATGTTAGCCATAATTTATTTTAAGATTGTGTCTGGGCCTAAGCCCACCCCTTAGCCTCTTACAGCTCTGGCATCTCCTTTCCTTTCTGATTTTATCCATTGAACTAGCTGCATCACATTCCAAATTATCTGCATAATACCCTTCTCTATAAGAAAAAACACCTCTTTGTAACAACCACCAGCTATCATGAGAACCTTTGCTTACTTCACTTCTTTCCTCTCTATCTGCACCATCCTTCCCTTTTTTATATTTACCCTCCCCCCCTTTCCCTGGCTCCAACACCATTCCCCCATCCTCCTTTTCCTGCTTTTGTTAGGAATCCACTGAAAGCTTACACCTGGTTCAAAACCCCAAGTGTGCCCTCCTCCCCCCCAGCTCCTTTTATCCTAATTATTTTTTACAATCTTCTTATGTCTTAAGCCAACTATCACAGTATAATAACATAACACAATATAACAGCAACAGTTCAACATAACCCTTCAGTACACTCCTTTTCCCTTACCCCCCCATCAAGGTTCTTGATCAGCATCTGTGTACTGCCTCTCTTGCTGTTTTCCCTCCATTTCTTGCCCCTTCTTTACTCTGCTTTGCCTTCCTTCCCACTGGCAAAAGGCTACCAGCCTAATTCCTCTCATTTATGCACTGACATTGGGAATCGCCAGTTGAGAAGCCAAAAAAAACCCTCCAAATCTTCTGTGCTGTCAAAGAATTTTTTTCTGCCATTGTCAAAGATCAACATTTTTGCTGGGAAAATCAGCTTTGGTTTAAGATTTCTCTCTATAAGCAGCCCAAAGTACTTGTTCCATTTCATTCTTTTCTTTATTGTCTCTGCAGAATAATCAGGGAACACCCTGACAGTCTGCTGCTGGAATGATAGCTTCCTTTTGATTCTGGCATTTTTAAAAAATTCTTCTTTTGCCTGGTAGTCAGCAAATTTTACAATTATGGGTCTGGGAGGATCCAAGTCTTTTCTGCAGGGCCTCCCTGTTCTGTGGGCCCTCTCGATTGCTGCTGAGTGCAAGTCCACCTCTTCTGGGAGGTTTTCTTTTAAAAGGTCCCAGATTATTTCATTTACTCTCTCCATGCCTGCTGACTGTCTGACTCCATTGAATTTAAGATTCCCTCTGCGGGATCTATTCTCCAAATCTTCACACTTAAGTGCAAGGAAGGCAGCCTCCCCTTTGAGTTTATTTAACTGCTCCTTGGTGCTTAAGGACTGATCCTCCATTGCAGCAATACACTCCTCTGCAGCCTCAATCCTGCCTGCCAGTCCATCTAACCTTTTATTCCCTGCATCCCCTGCCTGCTTGATCTGCTTCATATCAGCCTTTAGCTTTTTTTTCATTCCAGCAAGCAGGGACCTAAGGGCTTTCTCTTCCCCCCATCTACCTCTGATTCTGATGAGGTCTGGTCAGTTTCAGCTTCCCGTACTGCGTGCTCCATTCTCCTCCCGGGATTTCCCTCCTCTTCCCCTCTCTGCTCTGCGGTCCGTTTCTTCTGGCAAAAACGCCCCAGTGCATTTGCCTGTAATATTTTCTGACGGGGCTTACCCTTACCAGCCATATCGTCTTACTTTTGGAGCTTAAAGCTGTCTGAATCTTCTTTTTGTCTTAGTTAAAGAGCTGGGGGGACAGAGCCCAGGCAGCTTTCAGCTTCTAGCTCTGGCGCATGCACAGATCTCCCCCCAACAGACCTACTTCAATGTAATTGTTCTGTAAATATCTTAACATGGAACTGTCAACTCAAATTTGTCTCAAAATCAAAATTTTGAAAAAAAAGAGCTTTTACAAAACTTAATTCCAAATAAAAGTGATTCCATAATATTTTAAATTTCAGCACAAACAAGTTTTGTCAGAACCGGCCCTACCGTGGGATGGCTCAGGTGGACTGCCCCAGGGCCTGCTCCTGGGGGGCCCTGCACTTGGGGTCACCAACTCCCGGAATGACAGTAGCCGGGAGCTGGTGACCCTGAGCGCGGGGGCCCTGGCCGGCTCCAACTGACAGGCAGTGGAGGGGGCCAGCAGGAGTGAGGGAGAGGAAGAGGCCCCACCTCTCCCACACTTCATCCCCTCCTCTCCCACACTCCGCCCCCCTGCTTCCTGTCACAGTCTAGGCCAGGGAAAATGAGGGACAATGAGGCAGAGTGTGAAGTCATGCCCAGTGGAGCTATTTTGGGTGGTTTGGGGGCTGGTTAGTCCAGCCTCCCTCCATCTGGATGGGGACTTGTCCCAGGCCCGCTGTGAGCAATTTGTCACCTACTTCGCAGACAAGATTGCTCAGATCCAGAGAGACTTCGACACCAGATTGAAGGCAGTAAGTGAGGAGCGTGAGGTTGTGGATGCCCCATCTTTCCCATCTTCTTGGTTTGAATTTCAGGAAGTGACGCCAGCCGATGCGGTGGATGTCCTGGGGTCTGTTAGGGCCACCAGTTGTCAACTCGATCCGTGACCATCCTGGTTGGTGAAAGCCTCCAGGGAGATGCTAGGGACAGTGCTGGTAAGGGTTATCAATGCATCCCTTCGGCAGGGTAGATTGGTGCCCAACCTTAAGCAGACTGTGGTGTGTTCCCTGCTGAAGAAGCCATCTTTAGACATGGATGCGCTCGCCATCTACCGTCCTGTCTCTAACCTTCTATTTTTAGAGAAGGTTATTGAATGGGCGGTGGCACTGCAGCTCCAGTGGCATCTTGATAGCATCGGTTTCCTTGACCCTTTTCAATCTGGGTTCTGCCCCGGCTATGGTACTGAGACAGCATTGGTGGCTTTGGCCTATGATATCCACCAGGAGATGGATGCAGGATGTTTGACATTTCTGGTCCTGCTTGATCTCTCAGCCACTTTTGATACCGTGGGCCATGGGCTGCTGTTGAGATGGCTGCAAGATCTGGAGGGTCTGGACAGGACTGTTCTTGGATGGTTCTGCTCATTTGTCTCAGATAGAAGCCAGTGGGTGGTGCTGGGAGCTGAAACGTCATGCCCCCCGGGCCTTGACCTGTGGCATTCTGCAGTGTTCCATTCTGTCTCCACTGTTATTTAATGTGTATATGCATCCCCTGGGGGCTGTGTATATGCAGCCCCTGTGGATCGTGAGACAGTTCGGGCTGTTGTCACCAATATGCTGACGACACACAGCTGTACCTCTCTTTTTCAATGGACCCAGGTCCTGCCGTCTCGATACTTTCCCAGTGTCTGGAGGTCGTGGCGGATTGGATGAGGCAGAGAAGACTGAAGCTGGACCCAGATAAGATGTAGGTGATGGTAGTGGGGAGGACGAAGGAAGTGTTGGTTCCTCCTATTGGGGGAATCTGCCCTCCAGTTGCCCAACAGATTTGGAGTCTGGGGGTGATTTTGGATGCAGACCTCTGCCTGGATCGGCAGGTGGAGGCGGTGGGTAAATCCACTTTCCACCAGATGTATCTGGTACGGAGGCTGTGCCCATATGTCTCCAGACTCAAACTGGCCACTCTTGACTACTGCAACGCACTCTATGTGGGGCTTCCCTTAATATTGGTTCGGAGGCTGCAGCTGGTGCAGAATGCGGTGGCCCGTCTCCTTATAGGGACGGGTTGCCATGAGCACATTACACCAGTGCTCTGTTCTCTGCACTGGTTTCCTATAGCGTACTGAGCCAAGTTCAAGGTGTTAGTATTGGTATACAAAGCCCTATACGGTCTCAGCCCCTCTTATCTCGGGGACCGCCTCACCTTCTGTGACTCAGGATGGACCCTCCAATCCACCAGGGGTGCCTATCTGGAGGTCCCCCATGTAAGGTGGGGGGCCACCATGGAGAGAGAATTCTCGGTGGTCAGGCCATGGTTGTGGAACTCCCTTCCAAAGGAAGCCCGCCTGACCCTGGGTCTGTTTGCATTTCGGTGGGCATGCAAGACTTGGATGTTTTCCCAGACCTTTGGAGAGGAGGGAGGGGTAAATGAGGGAGATTGGTGGGGTGGGAATTTGGGGGAATTGGAGGGTAGGTTTAGGGTTGGGGTTTTAAAAATTATTTTAAAATTGATGTCAGTTTTTAATGTGTTTTATTGTTTTATTGTATTGCTAGCCACCCTGAGATGATGTGGGTATGAGGGGGCAGCATAGAAATGTCAAGAAATAAAATAAATTTTAAAAATATTTTTTTTTTACCCTGGCTGAGAGACTGACAGATGGGGGGGCACCCACAGAGAGAGGGAGAGGCGAGGCCTCTTTTTCTCCCTCACTTCCACTGGAAGTGATGAAGAAGAAGAAGGCAGAGGCCTGGCCTCTCCCTTATGCCGCTGGTCTCCCTCCACTGCCTGCCTGGCTGTTTTGGCCAGGGGAATTAAGGAAGAGGTGGGGCTTCTGCCTCTCTCTTCCTCATTCCCCCTGGCCAAGACTGTGACAGGCAGTGAAGGGGGGGGGAAGAAGAACATCTGGTGGTGGCGGGCAGCATGGTGGCAGATTTAATCTGCTGCCACAGTGCCTGCTCCACCTGAAGCTNCCAGGAGTGAGGGAGAGGCAGAGGCCCCCCCTCTCCCACAATCCCCCCTCCATTGCCTGTCAGTCTGAGACAGAGGAAATGAGGAAGAGGTGGGGCTTCTGCCTCTCTCTTCCTCATTCCCCCTGGCCAAGACTGTGACAGGCAGTGAAGGGGGGGGAAGAAGAACATCTGGTGGTGGCGGGCAGCATGGTGGCAGATTTAATCTGCTGCCACAGTGCCTGCTCCACCTGAAGCTCTGAGCCTGGTGCGGGGCCCAGACTGGAGGTGGCGGCAGAGGCGATGGTGGCGGCAGTGGCAGCAGTGGCATCAGCAGATCAGGGAAGTGATATGAATGGCTGCTCAGGCTTGGGAATAGGTGGAGGAGAGTGCCTCATCCACAAGTCCTTCTGAAGTAGCTAGATGTCTGCTATTTTGCCACTTGGAGTGGGACGGACTTTGTTGCTGCCACTTTGGCAGGCAATGAAGGGGGCAGAGGCTGCTAACTAGAGCAAAATAGGGATGGGCGAACATGGTTCGGATGTTCGGAATTCAGACCTAACTCAGTCTGTTCGGACGTCTGAACTGAACGTCCAAATCGAACTCTCGAATGACCGAACAGTTCGGTTGTGTTCGGATGAGTTCAGATGACTTTGGGGACAAGAAAGATGTCTTTTCAGGAAAAAATAAACAAATTTCTGTTTCAGATTCGGTTTCAGTTAAGTTTCGGTTTCGGGTTGGTCTTGGGTTTGGTCTCGGTTTCGATTGTGCTGTTTTTGACTGTTCAGACAAGTTCGGCCAACCCGAACTCGGCTGAACCGAACCATCAAACCTGAACTTGGGTTTTGAACTGAACGACCAAACATCTGAACATCCGAACCGCATTCTGTTTGCACATCCCTAGAGCAAAATGGCATCCCTGCCACCTTTTTTTCATGATACTGGGTACACGGGGGTGTTGCAATATATGAGAGAAACTCTGGGTGATTTATGGCACTGCTCATCTGGATATTGTCTGTGGGGACAGGAGACTGACTAGCTGAGCAGCATTCCACCCTCCTACCCACTTGAACTGATCATTCCAGCTTCTGCTAATCACCGTACTATTTATTTATTTTTATTTATTTATTTGAATTTTTATCCCTTCCTTCCCTCATAAAGGCCCAGGATGACTCTGCCTTACTAGTGGCTGGTGAGGCCAGGGCCAGCCTTATCACAGGAGGCATATGTCCCACTATTTTCTTACTTCCATGGGTTGCACAGTTGCTTCTTTTTCACCAGAAGAGGGTATAGGGCTCCAATCCTTCCCAGTGGGTCCCCAAACATAACCACATCTAGGGTCTTGTGATGGTTGACCCCAATTGGGTGGGATCTGGGTGTTTCCATTTCTGTTTTAACCAAAACAGACCAAAAATGGCTGTTTCAGTTTAAAACTGAAGGAACCCAAAATTGGACTGTTTTGCCTCTCAATTTTCAGTTCTGTGTTTTCCCATTGAAGTTAATTGGGAAATCTTCAATGGGAAGGAGAAATGGGGTCCAACCTTCCCCATTCCAAGGGACCACTACTGACCTCAGAGGGTGGGGGTGAGCAATTAGCATCCCCAAACACACACCTTGGGGCCCATCTTTACCCCCACTCCCATTCACCAGAGCCCTGCGGGCGGACACTACTTATAGGTCCACAGGCCTCAGAGGTTGGAGATGAGCAGCCACTGTCTTCTGTCTTCACTGCCAGCATGGTTGTGTCTGTTGCTGGGAGGCTGGGCCACATCGCCTCTGCAGCTGGGTGACCTTTCCAGAGCCAGTGTAGTTGTGGGAGGGCTGCCAGATCCTGGCAAGCCTTCTTCCCAGGACACGATGCTGGAGTTCCACTGCTGGGAGGCTGGGCTGGGTCCTGCACCCAGTCTCCTGGCAGTGGAGCTCTGACAGTTCCCTGGGAAGAAGGATTGCTGATGCCAGGCTGGCTTTCTTTCCAGGGCATGTTGCTGGAGCTCTGCTGCTGGGAGGCTGGGCCACACCAGAGACAGTGCGGCTGTGAGAGGCTGGCCAGGGCTTTTTCTGATGGCACACTTCCTTGCTTCTTATTGGAGCTGGAGCTCTCTACTCCTCCAGCAGAACACATGCACAAAATGGCCACTGTGTACATGTCCAACCCCTTTCCAAAATGGCACCAGCAGCAACAGTGCCATTTTGGAAAAGGGCAGTCTTTCTGCACATGCAGGGAGCCACTTTCTTCTATAGTTCTTCAATAGTTCCTGTTCTCACTGAGGCCAATAGGAATGTTTCCCATTGACTTAAATGGGGGAAAAAAGAACCAAAAACCAGGGATCTGAAAACCCAAAAAAACCATCACCGGAAAAAAAGTTCTGTGTCCCACCCCTATCAGACACCAGATATTTTCCCCCAGGCCCACAAATTCAATGGCCTGTCCTGGGTGAGGGAACGTGTTTAGCAGAATGCAACTGGTCAACCTCCCCCCCACAAAACCCATTCCAAGTCTACAAACCCCATTGTAAAGCCGCAAATCCCATTTCAAAGCCAAGAGAAATAGGGAAATGGGAACCCCCCTCTGTCACGTCTTGCATACTCTTTTTATAAAAAGGAAAGAAGTCTAAGTTTCCCAGCTGAACTGGTCATACTGGATTGGGCCTTTTTCTCCTAATTATATAAATTGAGTTTTACACTTTACTTTGAGTGTATTCTGAACAAGCAAAGAAGAATTCACTTTTCTTCAAGGTTTTTACTGAAAGCTTGTATTTTTATCAAAGATAATTGTCAGATTAGAGAGAAAATAACCAGATCCTTAAGCTTTTTCATCCATAAATTAAATAGATATGTTAGCTGGAAAAAACTAACAAAATACTCTTTCTTAGTCTGGAGATTCTTCTATGAATAGTACTATCTGTCATTAAGACAGGTCACAGATAAGATTCCAGACACCTAATCTAAGAAAATGTAAGTTAACCAAAGGGACCTCATTTTATGGCCTGCCATTTGGCTTTTTCCTTGGCAACAGTCAAATGTCCATTTGGGAAGCTCAGGAAAAAAAGGCCTTGGAATGTGGCTGGAGGGGCCTCAGCTTGAACCAAGCTAATTACAAAAGCTGATTCTAAAAATCAATGCTGCGAAATACAATTCCAATACATTGAAACAGAAAGTTAACATATAAAAACTCAAAGTTAATACATTAAAAACACAAATGGCCTAAATATATAGACCTATACTAGGAATACATGACACCTCCCCCCCAAAAAATACTTATTCTTTCCCCCCCACAAACACCCCTGTTTCCAAATTCAGAAAAACGACAACAGCAAAATACATATTAATAAATCCAGGCTGGAAAGAAGGGAGTCCTAGACTTAGTGACAGGACAAGAGCAGAATAAAGTTTAAAATTAGTCCCAGAAAAAGTTCTCAAGAAGACTCCCTTCTGCTAACATAAATGATAAAGATCCATAACTTACCAAATCTGCTCCAGCTGTTTTGCCAAAAATGGAGAGCGTGCTACGTCTGACTTTTTTGAGCTCCACCACTGATTGGTTGGGGTCCCTGAGGTTACCCTCCCACCCAGCCCATATGTTCCTGAAGGCAGGTTGATAACCTATAGGATTCCTTGAATCCTTAGGAACCGATCATCATATCTCCAGTAAGGGAACAGGAGCTTCGGGGCATAGAGTAAGTGCTTAGATGAGTCATAAAACAGCTGACGCCATGCTTCCTCTCCTTACTGGGGATATCGCTGCCCTCCTTAGTCCATCTCACTCCCAGTCCCCATTGACAGTGCCTCTCAGCAAGGGGTGAGACAAGAGCAAATGTTAGGGGTGGAAATTTTGGTTTTGGTTTTAACTGAAACAGTACAACAATGCTGTTTTGGTTTAAAAATGAAGTGTCCAATAATTGGCCCATTACGGTTCTGCTTTTTGGTTCTATAAGTTTCCCATTGAAGTCAATGGGAAATCTTTCAATTTCCTTCAATGGGAAGGGGAACAAGGATCCAACCTTCCCTACCCCTATTCCCCAGGGCCCACTACTAGACTTGGAGTATAGGGGTTGGGATCTACATCCCTAACACTCCCATGCCCCAATTTTACCCCACCCCACCCTACCCCCAGGGCCCTGATGACTGGTATGTACTTACCAGTCCAGGCCTTAGAGGATGGGGGTGAGGCATTGTCGTTTCCACTCCTATGTGCACTAATTCCCATGAGAATGGAGCCATGGTTGCCCTCACAGAAGTTTTTCCCCCACCCAGGAAATGTGAGAAAGCAGCCTACTTCTTTCCTTATCCCTGTTTCCCCTGAATTTTCACAGATATACCTTTATCCCTTACATTCCACAACCCCTGCTTTCCATTATACCTTTTTGGCATAAACCACAATCACCTGATTCCTGGATTACACCTCTCCCGTTTCCCCCCGTACCTTTTTCCAAAATGTCTTTGTTTGGGGTTCACTCAGGACTTGGAATATGCAGATCCAACAGTTTTCCATAAGAAGAAACACAGCATTCTGGTTACTTTCCACTGAAGTCAATGAAAATGAACGTATTTGTAAAAGCTGAGGATCTGACCCATGGTTAAATTACAGTCATGGGTAGGTTAATTATTAAGCTACAGTGTGTTGTGTTAATACTGGGTGATTTCAAATGTTACATGGTCCCGAATCACTACAGTGGATTTCCAGCAGTGGCAAGCCAGATAACCACCCCCCATGGTCAAGGAAAGCCCTGAACAGACATGACGGGACCGGGACCATGGCAGGTAATCAGACACACAGACCATGGCCTGGGGCAGTGCAACAGATGTGACACTGACTCCTGGCTGTGGTCAAAACACCCAGAAGGCACCGGGCAGGGGCGGGAGGCAGACCTGGTCACCAGAGGGCAAACGAAGCCAGAAGCACCCACATGGAATGCCCACACAAGGGAAATGGGAAGGGAGGGGGAAGAGGGAGAAGAGCCGTTGAGGCGGTACACACAACAGGCACAGAGATAACGAGGTGACAGTGGAACACACAGCACAAACACACGCCCAGGCACACACACACGCACGGGACAGGAAGGGAAGGGGGGACACAGTGGGGTAGACAACACACAAGGCACAACAGGCACAGGGGGAAGGAGGGGAGTGGGGACAGGGAAGAGGGAGGGAAATGGCCCAGGGACTAGTCAGGACACAGGGAACAGCAACCAGAAACTCCACAGCCACTCAGGAAGTCCCTGAACAGGGGGTCCTCGCAAGGTCAGAATACAGTCACAGGGGGAGGCCACACCTAACAGGGAATAATCCAGGAGGCACCCAAGCACCCCAAGCACTGGTGAGGGTGCTATGGAGGGGAAGCAGGAGAGCCAGAGCCGTGCAGCCGGCCCAAATACACACACAAAGCCCCCTCCCCCTAGAGGACACCGGGAGGTGCAGTCCGGGGGCCCCAGAACCCCACAGTCACATAGACACCCAAGGGGGGGGACATGAGCACAGGAGGGATTGTGGGTGGGCAAGGATGGTCTGCAGCACCCCGGGGATCTGGGAGGCAGGTTGGAAATCAGGACTCGGCCCCTGGAAAAGGCAGCCAGGGAGGGTAATACCGGTTGCAGAGGCAGACAGGGTGGGCCCTCAGAGGGGGCCCGGAGCCACAGGAAGGGGCACCAGAACCCTGGAAAGCAGGCAGCACAAAAGCAAGGCTGGGACATCATGGAGGGAGGAGGCATTGGCCCATGGCAGGAGGGCAGAGCCGGGACCCCTCAGCGGGGCCAGCCACCGGGGCCCGGAAGGCACAGGGGGTCTCACAACCAGCTGCAGGGGGCCACAAAGGGGCCTGGGGTATGGTGACCCGCTAGGTGGGGCCACTGAAGTGGGGCCACTGAAGCATGCCCCAACGTTATCCCAGTGCTGCCATGTGGTGGGCAACCAGGTAGTACACCTTGAAGGGATGCTGCATGGCGAGCTCCACCTGCACATTGGAACAGGCCCACACACCAGCCAGTGCTGCCAACTCCACCCCTGTGGGCTCCGACAAGCCATAGTCAGCAGTGGAGGGCCAGGGAAGGTGATCCAACTCCAACAGCCGGTGATACGCCGCCCCATGGGAACGCTGGTACCCACGGGCCCTGTAAATGCAGCCAAAGAAGAACATGGCCAGGGCAGGGACCCCTCAGTCATATAGGTGATGTAGGTGGCCAGGCTGCACACAGAGAGAGCAGACACGGTCTCTGCCGCCAACCACCCCACATGCGCGCACCTCATCTCCGGGATGCAACCATCAGGGAAGGGTTGCAGGTCCAGCGTCTCCGCGTGCAGGCGGCAATCCCGGGCACTCGCCTCATAGCCAAAATAGTGAAGGCCGGATCTCAGACTTGCATAGGCACCTGACAGGCTGTCCGGGCAGCTCAGCAGCAACTACACGGCCAGGGATGCCACAGGTCACAGAGGGCAATGGTCTCACGGAAGGTACAGCTATGGGGGGTGCCAGTGGTGCTGGGGCCCATGAGCATCACCAGCCATGGTACAGAATGCACCTGACTCTAACTGTAAGGCGAGAGGGACCCCACAATTCCTGCAAGGATGGGAGGGGAAGCAGGGGAGCTCCAAAGCCAAGCAATAAGGCCATAGGCCACAACATTGCCCAGCTAATGAGCAAAGTGTGGGGTGCAGACTCACCACAGCTTCTGGCACTGAGCACACAGACAGGACATCCTACATGCAGCTCAGGGTGGCGAGGAAAACAGGCTGCAAAAACACAGAGAGGTGGTAGGTGATGACAGCAGGGGTGCAACTGCTGCGCACACACGCCAGGGCGCAGGCTGGACCACACACCAGGCCCAGTGCAGGGACAGCAGGTGTGCCTAATGGAGCACCCCCAGCAGCCCTACCCCTGTCATCCCATGGGACCCGGCCCTGCCGGGTGGGTGGGGAAGCAGAGGTGAACTGGAGCCCCCCAGCTTGTTGGCACGTCATGAAAAGGGAGGGAGGTGACACCCGCCCCAGCCTATAATGGGTGCGGCCCCACCCCACCCGGGGCACCGGTCGCCATGGATCTGGGTCACTTGGGCTCCTGAGGGATGCACCTAGCAGTCTGCACTGAGTGGTACCGGTCACACACGGACCTCCTGTGCATCCAGACTGCAGAGGTGCACCTGGCCACCCGTTTGCGAGTGAGCATGGCCTGGAGCACTGCTATAGCCCAGAGAACCCACCACGGGTGCAGGCATTCCCTATCCTGGCTCAGGGCCCAGAGGGTGTCCAGGACAGCCAGGCAGGCCCTCATGCGTGTCCGCCAGAGGGCTGCAGCACTCCAAGAGGTGGTCGGACGCCTCCAGTTGCAGAGGGAAGCCATGAGCTGTGCTGCCCAACTAGCTATGCCCATCAACCAGCAGGTATGGGTCACGGAGTGGGCACAGGGTTGGTGGGCCAGGGCGCTGGCCCAGTGGGACAAGGCAGCCTGGAGAGCTCACTTCCACATGTACAGGCGCACCCTCCTGTGACTCACGGAAATGTTAACACCCTGGCTGGAACAACAGAACACCCCCATGTGTCAGAATGAGCACCACAACGGTATCCTGTGGTATGTCTGTGAGGTGCTCCTGGACCGAGCGATTCAGCTGGTGGACCAGGAGACTGTGATGGCTGGGTTTGCTGCTGGAGGGTTCCCCAACTGCATAGGCACTGTGGATGGCACCCACATCGAGATCCTCCACCCATCCACTGGGGAGGCCGTGGAATATGTCAACAGACATGGGTACCACTCCCTACAGCTGCAGGAAGTCATGGACCACTGGGGGAAGTTCATCAACATCTTCACAGGCAACTCCGGCTGCAGCCATGATGCCCGGATCATGACCATCTCCCCTTCTATGCCCGGATGTACCACGGGGACTTTGTGAATATGGGGATGACCTGGATTGAGGGGATGATGATGCCCCCCTGCATCCTGGGGGACCCAGCCTATCCACTTACCCGGTGGCTGATGAATGGAGGTGGAATACAATAACCGCCTGTGTACTAGAAGGACTGTGGTCGAGAGGGACTTCGGGGCCCTCTAGAAGCGCTGGAGGAATCTCGCCAGTCGGCTGGACTACACGGTGGAGACCTCGGCCCTGGTGATTGGGACCTCCTGTGTGCTGCACAACATGTGCGGGATCTATGCGGCTGCCCTCGACTACCCCATGCCCTGGCGCCCTCATGGTCCTGTGCCTCTGTATGTGAATGCGGAGAACCTGCAGGACTACCAGTACGCAAAGCGCATCCATTCTGCCCTGGCCAGGCACATCAGCCAAGAGACCGAGCCACGAGCGCGCCTTCTCCCCTGTCTCCATCTGAACCTGGGACCTCCAGCAGCACCATGGGCATACCCTTCACAGCCCCACCAGCCGCCCCTGGCCCTGGACACATGAACAGAACCACAGAAGCTATTGTGACACCCATACATTTATTGTGACATTAATATACATGTGTCCCCCACCACCACAAACACCCACCTCCCGATGCCATGTCCCCCCCTTCAGACTGCCCTCCCCCTTCCCCCCTGTCCCCCCTGTCTCTGGGGCCTTCCTCTCGGCCGCACTGTGGGTGCTGTGGAGCTCTGGGCGTTCCCCTCCTCCCGCTGTCCGCGTCCCCAACAGTGTCCTGGAAGGCCTGAGGGAGGCCTAAGGGAGTCCTGAGGGAGTCCTGAGGTGCAAGCAGTGGTCGGAGGGAGGGTGGACCCAGGGCCGGAGGGGCCTTCCTGGGCAGCTGCTCCCTCTGGAGGCCTACAGGGACTGGGAGACGGACGCGTGGCCCAAGCGGTCATGCTGGTGGCTGGGGCAGTGGCAGAGGTGGTGGGGGTGCTGGGGGCCCCAGCATCAGGGCCTGGGATGGCAGGGTGCCCGCTGGGGTGGCTGCCATCACATAGGTGCTCATGGTCCCAGCGTGCAGTAGCAGCGAGGTGCCAATATTATGTGATCAGTCCATCTTCGCTGAATGCTCCTGCACTATCCTGTCAATGACTTGTTCTAGCCACCCAAATGCCTCCACCTGCCTGCTGTGCTCCCGGCACTCCCACCTCCTTTCCAGTCTCACCTCCGTCTGCAGCCTCCGGTCCCATGCCTCCGCATGTTGCATGGAGCGTTCTGTGGCCACATCCATCCTATTGATGACTGCGATCATCCGGTCTCCCTGCTCGGTGGTTGAGTGGACTATGTCCTCTGCTTGGTCCTCTCTCCGGCGCCATACCCATGCCCAGTGCTCCCTCATCTGTTGCACTGGGGGTACGGGTCTGGACTGCTGGGGTCTATCGGGTCACCCTACTTGGGTACACATTAGGTGTTGGTTAGCTGCCCCTGTCGGCTGTCCCCTATTCCATGGCATGGCTGTGGGGTCCTGTCCCCCCCTCGCTTCAGCAGCCAGTGCCCTCCCCCGGAGGTCCCCTGCACCCGAGCACCCCTTCCCCCACACCGTGTGCCCGGGGTCCCCCGCCCAGCCCCCTTGGTCACCCTGTCCCCCCCTTGCTTGAGTGCCTCACCTGGGACCTCCGGGTGCTCCTGGGGCAGCTCTCTGTCAGGCTCCTTGATCACCTGTTTCAGGTGCCAGGGCGTGCCATGCCCTGTGGGGATATGGGAGGGGTGGGGAGGGGTGGGCTGCATATGTACCCCGGCAGCCCCCGGCCCCCTTCCCATGGTCTAGGGTCCCAGGGGTTGCTGAGGCCGGTCCCATACCCGGTGTTCCCCCCTCCACCCCTCAACCTGCCCCCCGATTCATCTCCCCTCCCTCTCACATGCTTACCCTTAATGTCAGTCTTGGAGCCCTCTGAGGCCGGTTCCTCAGTGTTTCTGGGGTTCCTCTGTGTCTGCTGGCTGAGGGTGACCAGTGTGCCAGCCTTGGAGTCTCCCGTACTTGACAGGGGCTGGGAGATCCTGGGGCTGGGGCTGGGGGGGTGGCTGCTGGTCCCTGAGGTCCCGGGGCATTCCTCCTGGGGGTGGGGTCCCCAGATCTGATGCCTTCTAGGGGGGTGATGAGGGGAGGGGGTACCTCAGCCTGTTACCTGCCCTGGACCATGGTGCTCCTGATGAGGTGGGGGGCTACTATGGACCCCTTCGTATGCAGTATGCGGTCTAGGGCATCTTAGTAGGGGGCGGTCCAGGCTCCATGGCCAGACTGCTGGTTGTTGTCCCGGATGGCCTTGTACCCCCTCTTGAGCTCCTTCACCTTCAATTGGCACTGGGCCATGGTCCTGTGATGCCCTGCCACCTCCATGTCCCACACAATCTCCCAGTTCATGTCTTCATTCTGATGGTTGACCGTGAGCTCCAGTTAATGCTCCAGGGTCCCCCAGATCCTGATAAAGTCCTGGGTTTCTTGGTGCCCCCATTTCCCCCCTCGATGGTAGGGCTGTAGCCTGCGTGGACCCTCCCGGTCCTACTACTAATACTACTACTACTACTACCTACTACGCCTGGGCAGCGCCCATCTCCTCCGGGTGCTCAGCCTCCCGGGCCCATTTCCATGTCTGTGGGTCATAAGGGGTGTGTGGGGTTGGTTTCTGGGTTGCCTCTGCCCCGTGCCCCTTCCCCCTGTCCACCCCCCATCGTCCCACCCGCCTCCCTGGTGCCCCTGTGTCTGTGCCCCCCCTTCGGTGCCCTTACCTATTTCCGGGGTGCCTCATCCCCCGGGCTGGTTGCTGTCTCTGGGGTGGCCTGTCCCAGCTGCTGCTGCTGGTGTCCATCCAACTCCTCCATTTGCAGCGCGACCACCTCCCCCTCCACCTATGTCTCCACCTATGCCGCCGCCACCGCCTCCTCCTCCTCCTCCTCCTCCCTTTCTTGATCACCCTCTGCTCACCCTCCGCTCTCCTCTCCTTTCCACCTCGCTCCATCCCTCCACGTCCCCCTGATGTTGTGTGCCCTTTAAATCATTTTACTTGATTCCGGCCGGTGGTTGCCATTCAGACATTACTTTTTTTTTTTTCCCAGTGGGAATCGCTTTAACCACGCTTTCAGAGATGGTCCAGGACAGAGCTCTGGAAGCGTGGTTCAATTTGACCCCTGCTGGGGATGGACTGTGGTGAACATCTGGCGCCCACTGAACAGACGTTCGGGGACCTTTGGCCCCACTGCGGAGTTGAGTGTGGTTCACTGTGATTGACTGTGATCTCATAACATCTGAAAATACCCAGTGTCTAAAGCAGAAATAAAAAATAAAATAAAATAACAAAACCACTGACAAATGAATCCCACACATTTACCATCTTCCTCTCAGAAAAGAATTGAATACTTTGTAATCAATCAGTACATTGCTTTGCTTAAACCATGGTATAAAAGAGACTAGATTCTGAATAACTTCTGAACCTTTTCCTTTTGAACTTAGCAACTGTGTGTTCTTGTGTTCTCTGCCATAACACTTATTAAATATTCTCCAACTTTGCCACTATACTATTGCACCTTCATTTTAAATTTCACATCTTCATACTGTCTTAGTTTTCTGTGTGTCCAAGGTTTTAAAACTTGTTTTTAAAAAATCAGGAAAATCTTGGTCAGCTTGATAGACGGGTAGCTGTCAGAATTGCTGTCAAAAAGAAACTTCTCATTAGAGGTGTATGAGATACACATAATTACTCAAAATAACTGTTCTGTGTTTCCCAGAATATCTTGTCAAGCTATAGACCATTTCTGGACAAAAATAAATACCTGTTTTAAAATATGCTATAGGTCAATTACTGAGAAAATGAGGCTTATGCAATGGATGTAACAAGAAATATCTTGTCACAAATATGAGGAAAACATTTTTTTTTTAAATCAAATATAGACCTGTTATACAAATTGTTTAATGAAAGTATGAAGCTGGATTAATTGTACAGAGTCAACACAAAAATAAAAGGTTGACACCTAACTAGAGTTCACTCTGAGACATATAAGACATCCCCCCCCACCCCCGCCAATCAGTTTCATTAATAGATGTGAAACCTTGAAATAATTTCCACTTCAATATGTGGAACATTAACATGGTTAAACATGTGCAAATAAGAAATTCTTCTGAGATATGCAAAATGAATTCAAATTTTATAAGGCCATGAGAGCGACTGTATAATTAAGACAGGTTGTACCCTCTGGACATTTTTAGATGATCCTTGTTTCCCCCAGACTTCGTAGTCTGGGAGAAACAAACTCTCATGGGGATGTGGGGTGCGGTGTATTAGACATTCACCTCCACTACCAGAAGTTGGCTGGGTACCAATGGAAACAGCAGGCTAAGGGGAACTCACACATGGTTGGATATAGAACTGGTAAAACTTTGATATCTGGGTTTTACAAGTCAACATTATTATTATTATTATTAACAAACATTTATATAGCGCCAGCAGTGTACCTGGCACTTTACAAAGTAATAAAATAGACACGGTCCCTGCCCCTAGGGCTTACAATCTGAGAGACAGGAGCTGGGGGAGAGACTTAGGAAGGGGAACAGAGGGAGAGACAAGGGGTCTAACATTCATGAAGATGCGAGGTCTCAAGTGCACGTACTTGGCTTGGTTACGATGAGAATGACAGCAGGCAGGTCCATGTTGCAAGGATAAGGGTAAACCGATCGTAGGTATAGGAATAGTGGCTCAGCAGGATAAAGAGTCAGACAGAGCAGAGCGAAAGAGGTGAGTTTTAAGGAGAGATTTGAAGGTATGAAGGGAGGGGGCAAGGCGGATGTGGACAGGGAGGGAGTTCCAGGCATGGGGGGCAGCAAGTGAGAAGGGACGAAGGCGCTTAGGGGAGCAGGGAAGGCGTGGAAGGGTGAGAGAAGGGACAGAGGAGGAGCGAAGTGCACGGGCTGGAGTATGGAGGGCGATAAGTGCAGAGAGGTAGGGGGGAGCAAGGTTGTGAAGAGCTTTATAGGTGAAGACTAGGAGCTTGTGCAGGATTCGTTCAGGAAGGGGAAGCCAGTGAAGCGAAGAGAGGAGGGGCTGCACATGGTCGAAGCGACTGGCGAGGTAGATGACCCTGGCAGCAGAGTTTTGGACAGAGATGAGGGGAGAAAGGTGAGACCGGGGAAGGCCAGTGAGAAGGAGGTTACAGTAATCGAGGCGAGAGATGACCAGAGCATGAACAAGAGTTTTGGCAGACGAGACAGAGAGAAAAGGGCGAATCTTAGCAATGTTATGGAGGGAGAAGCGACAGGATTTAGCAACAGAGTCAATGTAGGGTTTAAAAGAAAGGGGTGAGTCAAAGATGAAGCCTAGGCTACGGGCTTGGGGGACAGGCAGGATGGTGACTCCATCAATAGTTATTGACAGTGAGGAAGGAGAGGAAGGATGAGGGGGGAAGATAAGGAGTTCAGTTTTAGCCATGTTGAGTTTGAGTTGACGTTGAGACATCCAGGTAGAGATGTCAGAGAGACAGTTGATGAGACGAGCTTGAACAGAGGGAGAGAGAGAGGGAGTAGAGAGATAGAGTTGAGTGTCATCAGCATAGAGGTGGTATTGGAAGCCATGGGAGGCAATGAGTTTGCCTAAGGATGAGGTATAGATCGAGAAGAGGAGAGGGCCAAGAACAGAGCCTTGAGGAACACCAACTGAGAGGGGGAAGGAGGAGGAGGCGGAGTTGGAGAGAGACACATTAAAGGAGCGGTCAGAGAGGTAGGAGGAGAACCAGTTATGGACAGAGCCACAAAAGCCAAGGGAGTGAAGGGAATCCAGCAAGAGTGAGTGGTCAACAGTATCGAAGGCAGCAGAGAGATCAAGGAGGACAAGAATGGAATAGAGACGTTTAGATTTAGCCACCAGAAGATCGTTGGTGATCTTAGCGAGAGCAGTTTCAGTAGAATGAAGGGGGCGGAAGCCAGATTGGAGGGGGTCAAGGGAGGAGTTGGAGGATAGGAAGTCAAGGCAGCGGGAGTAGACAACACGTTCAAGCAGCTTGGAAGCAAAAGGAAGGAGTGAGACAGGACGATAGCTAGAAGGGTCAGAGGGGTCAAGAGTGGACTTTTTGAGAATAGGAGAGACTGTGGCATGTTTGAAGGCAGAAGGGAAAGAGCCAGTAGAGAGGGAGAGGTTGATGATGTGCAGGAAGGAAGGGGCGACAGTGGGAGTAATGGAGGTGAGGAGGCGGGAAGGAATGGGATCAAGGGGGCAAGTGGAAGGGTTGGAGGAGGAGAGCAGAGAGGAGATTTCCTTAAGGGAGGCAGGGGAGAAGGAGGACATGAGAGAAGGAGGGGGAGGAGGGAGAGGGGTGGGAGTGGGAAGAGAGGAGTGGGAAGCGATGTCGAGGCGGATCTTGTCTATCTTGGAGGTGAAGAAGGAGGCAAGATCCTGAGCAGAAAGGGAAGAAGGAGGGGGAGGACAGGGAGGCTTGAGGAGGGAGTCAAAGGTAGAGAACAGGCGGCGAGGGTCCCGAGAACAGGACTCAATGCGGGAGGCATAGTAGTGTTGTCTAGCAAGGGAGATAGCAGAAGTAAGGGTGGAGAGACAGAATTTGAAGTGAAGGAAGTCAGCGTGAGAATGGGATTTGCGCCAGAGTCGTTCAGCAGCACGAGTGCAAGAACGGAGGTGGCGGATACTAGGGGTGAGCCAAGGACGGGGGTTGTGGGAGAAGGCAGGGCGGGAAGAGAGAGGGGCATGGGAGTCAAGTGTGGAGGAGAGAGAGGCGTTGAGAGCAGAGACAGCGGAGTCAGGGGAGGAGGAAGAGAAGACTGTAGGAAGAAGGGGAGAGAGAGAGGAGGCAAAGTCCAGGGGATCAATAGCTTGAAGGTCACGGAAGGGGCGTAGAGAAGGGGAAGAGGAGGGGGGACAGTGGGAAATGTTGAAAGAGGCAAGGAAGTGGTCTGATATAGGATGAGGATCGAAGGAGAGATCAGCGACAGAGCAGTTTCTAGAGAGGACAAGATCAAGAGAATGGCCATTAGTATGGGTGGGGGAGTTGGTCCAAAGGTGGAGGTTGAAGGAGGAGGCTAGGGAGAGGAAGCGAGAGACTGAGGGCTGAGATGGGTCATCAACATGAATGTTGAAGTCACCAAGGATGAGAGTGGGGATATCAACAGAGAGGAAGAAAGTGAGCCAGGACTCAAAGTCAGAAAGAAAGGAAGAGAGAGGACCAGGGGGACGGTAGATGACAGCAACACGTAGATGGAGGGGGGAGTAGAGGCGCACGGAGTGAGCCTCAAAGGTATGGAAGGAGAGAGAGGGGGGAGGAGAAATTGGTTGGAACTGACAGGATTTAGCAAGAAGGAGGCCCACCCCACCACCCCGTCCTTCAGGGCGGGGTTGGTGAGAGAAGGAGAGACCCCCACAGGAGAGGGTAGCAGGCGTGACAGAGTCCGAGGGAGTGATCCAAGTTTCGGTAAGGGCAAGGAGCTGGAGGGAGCGAGAAAGGAAAAGATCATGGATATAGGGGGCTTTACTGACAGATGAACGACAGTTCCAGAGGGAGCAGAAAAATGGTAGTTGATGAGGGGGGAGGCAAGGAAAAGGGATAAGATTGGGAGAAGGGGAGCGTCGAGGAATTCTAGAGACAGGAGGAATAGGGATAAGATTGGGAGAAGGGGAGTGTCGAGGAAGACTAGAGACAGAAGGAGTGGAAGGGGAACAAGGAGAGAAGGTAGCCAAGGGATAAAATGATGTATTGGGGAGGATAGAGAGTGGTGATCAGTTGTGGGGAGGAAGAAGCTGGGAGGAGAAAAGTAGAGGGAGAAAAAGATGGACAGGGAGAGGAGAAGGGGAGGAGGGAAAGAAAAGGCGAGAAAATAGGGCAGACATGTTAGTGAGTAAGATAGGAGGGGGAAATACAGTAGAAAAGAAATGGAGAGAAGTACCTGTAAGGCGCGTGCCGTCAGTTCACATGTTACAAGTTTACAAGTTTCAATAGTGAGGGTGAACATCTACCCCCGATGAGTTTGTTTCTCCCAGACTCAGAAGTCCAGGAGAAACAAGGTCTCATTTAAAATTGTGCTCTGTTAAATCCAGGAGAATTCTACTCACAGAATTGAGATGATTTGTCCTATAACCATGAAATTTGGTCTGGAGAATCACTTGGGTGAGGGATAGAGCCTATCCAAATTTCAGAGACTGTGATAAAGAAATGGTTGAGTTACTAGATACATGCCTCTATGCAAGCTTAGTGGTGGGTGGGTGGCACTGGCCCTGGTGCCCCAGAGATACACAAGTCCCCACAAAACACATCATATTAACAATCAGCAAGTCCACCCTCCACCTGTCCCCATACATGTCCCAGAGAGCAAAATGGTCCCTGCCTGTCCTGCCAGCAGACAGAGCCACACAACAACACAAACACCCCACGAAAGCACATCATATAAACAGCAAGTTTGCACCCCTAGCCCTATGTATGCCCCTATACATGCAAGCTCTGTGATTGGTGGGTGGCAGTGGCACTGAGATGACCCAGAGAGCACATGGGCCCTGCCAGTAGGTAGAGCCCCCAAACCATCCCCCTGCAAAACCACTCTAGCATATCAAGTTTGGGTCCCTAGCCCCATGCATACCACCAGCCAGCAGTCAGAGTCACAAGAAACCATATCCAACCTCCCACCCCAAAAATGTATGCCTCGGTTGCTTTATGCCCCTATGCAAGTCAAGCCCCTCCCCCAAACATACCATAATTAAATAGAAAATAAGTATTCCCCGTGCCCTGTTGGGCCCCATGGGGGGCAAACCCAAAGCAAAAGTACAGTGCCAAACCCAGTCCCAAACTGAAAGCGAGCAGTTCCTCTATGGTCAGGCCAAGCACCACTCCCCCACCCCAAGTCTCAGCCAAATTCACCAAAAGAGACTAGGAAATGCCCAAACAGCAACTTTTATTTTGCTCCTGCCAGCCAATCAAAATCTGTCCCGTGCTTATCTTCCCTTCACCTGCCCCCTCCCATTATGCCCTGCCTAGAAAATATGGCACTAAGTTTTGTTTTCTAGCTCAGAGAAGCTAGGGTCAGGGGTATTTCATTCCAGTCACACACAGATTCATCACTCGATTGAGGTTTCAGAACTTTCTGAGTACTGGGCCTGATCCTTGGAACCTCAAAACTCAGTGTTTATGAACTGAGGACTGTGATCCTCAGTGTATTCCGAAAAAATTGAATACTGAATTTCAGCACTAGATTTACACTTTGTTTTCTTCATTTCATTATTTCAGAATTTGGGGTTGGGAAGGAGGGTTCACTGTTCCCCAGTGAGAGGGGGTGTGTGATCCCTGGCTATTGGACTTGGCTACAGAGGGGAGGGTCCTTTCCCCCGGTGAGATGCGGGGTTATGACCCTCACAATGGGTGTGGAGAATACCACCCGGTGAGAGTGGTGGGGGATGGTGGGGGTATCACTCGCCAGCTGGACAGAGCAGCTGGGAGGGGTCCAGAGGGGGAGCTGGGGGGAGGGTTATGAACATTGGGGTTGTGATGGGGCAGGGAAATTTTGGTCCCCATGGGGGGTGTTTGATCTGTGAGGTGGGACAGGCACTTGGTGCAGGTTCCCCTCACCACCTCCTGAGCAGATGGTGAGGTGGTGTATGATCAGGGGCACCTGGACTGAAGCTACTACTGTTAAATGCCAGGTTAGTTGTTAATAAGTCAACGACTATCCAGGAATTGATCCTGCATCATGCAGCTGACCTCATGTATATCACAGAGACTTAGCTGGACACTGAGTTTGGGTCTATTCTGTCTGATCTTGTTCCATCTGGGTACTCCATGCAGCATCAGCCACAGTCACAGGGATGGTGTGTGTGTGTGTGTGTGTGTGTGTGTGTGTGTAGCCATTGTTTTTAGAGACTCATGGTCCGTTAGGATGTATCCAGTATAGTTCATGTCGGGTATTGAGGGTCTCCATCTTGCAATTGATTTTGTGGGAGACAAATTAGGAGTGCTGCTAGTATACCATGTACCTACTTTTATGGCAGCATCCCTCCATGCTCTGGCAGAACTGGTGTCGGAGGTGGTATTGCAGTCCCTGAAGACACTAGACTTGGGGGACTTCAATATTCATGCCGACGCCAGTCTTGGAGGAGCGGAGCATGCATTCATAGCCTCCATGGCAACCATGAACTTGTCTCAAGTAGTCATTGGCCCAACACATGATGGGGGATATACCCTGGACCTGAATTTCTGCACTGGCCTTGAGGCAGGTGATCCATTGGTGGGGGAGGTGTCAATGGTGCCCTTGTCATGGATGGATCATTACCTCCTGCAGGTCTGTCTCCCAGCCCATGTCTGCCCTCCGAGAGATGTGGAACCAGTTTGGTTGGCTCGCCCCTGGAGACTGATGGAACCAGAGAGGTTCCAGAATGCCTTGGGGGAAATACCCTCTGATCTTGATGACTGTACACTCAATAACCTCATTGCTATTTGGAACATCTTGTTGACAGAGGCCATCAGCTGGACGACTCCTAGGCATCCGTCTGTAGGCATTAGCACCACAGCCCTCCATGGTTCACTGAGGATCTGCAGGTGCTGAAGCAATAAAGGCAGTGGTTAGGTTAGAGTGATGTTGATGCCATTTTTGTGCTGGAGCCGACAGATTGCGACATAGAGCCAGTTTGCAAGCCTATGCCATGGCTGTGTGGGCAGCAAAGAATGAGTTATTCCCTTTTTAGGGAAGGTTATTGAATGGGTAGTGACTTGGCAGTTGCAGGAGTATCTGGACTGACTCAGTTTTCTAGATCCCTTGCAGTCCGGCTTTCATTCGGGCTATAGTACTGAAACTACATTTGTGGCTTCGATCGACAACCTTCACCATGTATTAGATCAGGGTCGCTCAATCCTGCTGAGTGTATTAGATCTGTAGGCTGCTTTTGATACTGTTGACTATGAGATGTTTGTGACTCACTTGTGGGACTGTGCCGGGGTAGGCAGGACTGTTCTTGAATGATTCCACTCGTTCCTGGCTGAAAGAACTCAGCGAGTGGTGCAAGTGGACCATTTTTCAGTATCCTGGGTCCTCTCGTGTGGAGTCCCGCAAGGTTCCATTGTGTCCCCTCTTCTCTTCAATGTGTATATGCAGCCACTGAGGAGCTCTGGAGTTCATTGTCATCAATATGCTGATGACACTCAACTCTCTCATTTTCATCCAACCCAGACTCTGCAGTCTCAGTGCCTAGACGATGTCTGGAGGCTGTGGGGGACTGGATGAGGGCGAGCTGACAGAAGTTGATTTCTGACAAGATGGAGGTGATGCTAGTGGAGAAAGTCATGGTTCTGGTGTCCCCTGTCATTGATGGGGTTGGCCCCCCCACTGGTTCCCCAGGTACGGATTCTGGGAGTGCTCCTTGATGAGCAGCTTCGTCTAGATGCCCATGTTGGAGTTGTGGCAAGGAAAGCATACTGACAGTTATACTTGGTGCAATGGCTTTGGCCGTACATCTCAGACTCTGACCTAGCTACTATCATTCATGCTTTCATCACCTCAAGAATGGATTATTGTAAAACACGCTCTACGTGGGGCTGCCCATGGTGACAGTTTGGAGACAGCAGCTGATTCAGAATGTGGCAGCCCATCTCCTTATGGGAACGTGCCTCTGGAAGCATATTACATCAGTGCTCCATTCTCTGCACTGGCTGCCTATAGTCTTCCAGGCCCGATTCAAGGTGCTTATTCTTACCTATAAAGCACTATACAGCTTGGGCCCCATATATCTGTGGGATCGCTTCACTCCCCATGCTCTTGATTGGCCCCTTCTGTCAACCGGGAGCTCCCTCCTCGTAGTCCCCTGGGTATCCTGGGGGCGGGGTGACTATGGAGAAAGTGTCCTCGGTGGCTGGGCTGAGGCTGTGTAACTCCCTTCCAGCAGAGCCCTGGGTGGCTCTGGACTGCCCCTCTTTTCGATGTCAGTGCAAGACCTGGCTGTTCCTTGAGTCCTTTGGTGAGGGAGATGGATGAAGGTGGGGTTTTATAGGGGGTGATCAGGGTGGGGTATTTTTTCCTCCCTCCTCTTTTCTCAAAGGGGGATATTTCCCCCCTTTTTTCTTCCCTCATTTTAGATATTTTATGTTTGTCACTTGTGTATTTTTATATATGTATTTTTATATTTTTATATAATGTAAGTCACCCTAAGCTGCCTTGGCAGGAGGAGTGGGATATTAAATGTTTTAATAAATAAATAAATAAAATTAGATAGATAGATAGATAGATAGATAGATAGATAGATAGATAGATAGATAGATATTAGGGGTTTTATTATATATATAAATATATTATATATATAAATATATATATAAATACTACCAGTATGATCTCCAGAAACTGATTTTGAAACTCATAAGAGTGGAATGAAAGATAGGGGATTCTAATTGCTCCGATGCACCAGGTTCCCAAATTATTCTTAAGGGCAGTCATTAAAATGTAGAGGTTTCATTATTTTCATATTTATTCTCTATCCCTTTCCAAAAAGTTCCTAATATTCTGTTTGCTTTTTTGACTGCTGCTACACACTAAGATGAGGATTTGAATATATTTTCCACAATGAGCTAATCTGAAAGGCCATGTAATCCACACAGAAGCTGTGCGCACGTACAGATGCGTGGTTTCCGAACTGCACAATAGGTTGGCTTTAGGGATATGCATGGTTTGAATGCGGTTTACACACGCATAGTTCTGTGCAGTTTACGTGGGCTTTGGGATTGAGCCCAATGACTCAAAAATACTTTTCCTGAGTGGTAGCTCCTAATTTAGGACCCAGCATTGTATACATGTAGTTTGGGCTATTTTTCCCTATGTGCATCAAAGGGGTGTGCACCAGGAACCCAAGTCATTTTTTGTTTTTGTTTTTGATTTTCATTATTAAAAACTTTCATTTTCGTTACCGACAGTTTTTAATAACTTGTTTTCGTTATTGTCATTTTTTCATTATTTTTTCATTATTGGTGTTATTATTGGTATTGATTTCAAGCGATAATGAAGATTTTGTTTTCAGTGTAGTTTCCATTGTGGGCTCTCACCAGTGGCAGAAGTGCCAGCAGATACCTGCCCCAGACTTTTCAGAAATTGAACTCTTTCTTCCCTTTCTCATTATAATGCAGTAGTAATAATAAGTGCACAATAACAATGGCCCTTTTTACACAGACACTCTAACACCCATAAAATGGGTGTTACATTTTATTATACATGTTGCAGGGCACCACTGCATCCAATTACCATGGGCACTGTGCACACATGATGCCTCCACCCAGTTCCTCTGGGTGGAGATGGGTGTTGGCTGGTGGGTGGGGAGCATTTCCCTGGATGGAGATGGGATGGGGCCTCTGTGTAAATGTCACTTTTGGTGGGTGTTAGTGAGTGTTTGCTCCCGGCCAACACCCATCTCCACCCACACCCACCCACGGAGCAACGGACGCCACTGCCAGTTGCTCCATGGCTGCAGCCATTTTCCATTCTTTTTGTTGAATTTGGCTGTGTGCCGCAGTGCTGAATTTGTAAGTAATTGGCTGTGAATGTGTGTGTGTGTGTGTGTGTGTGTGTGTGTACCTGACATAGCCTGGCTCTGGCCTGGCCTGGCCTGGCCTGGTATGGTTCGGTCTGTCCTGTCCATAGGGCCAAAGCTGGGGATGGGGGTTACATTTACCTTTACCATGCCATATTTGCTTTTTAAAAGAAAAAAACAAAAACAAAAAACAATTGGCTGCCACATTGCTTCTGCCTGCTGCTGAGTTGGCACTTGGCACCATGAGGCCAGAGGGATCTCTCTGCTGGGGTCCACTTTCCCTTGCCTAGTCTGTTAGAGTTACCAGTGCCACAGTACCAATGCCATGCCACATGGGTGTACCTGGGGTGAGCATCTGTGTGTGTGAATATCTGTTTTTTCTTTTTGGTGCTACAATCTTGTCTGATGGACTGGCTGGCTTTTGGTGGGGTTTGTTTCTCCAGACAGTTGCACACTGTTTAGCAGGGTTGTGTGTGTTTTCTTTTTTCTTTTTTACCAAGGCTGTGGCTGCCACATGGCACAGCAAAGTCTACTTGTAAAGTGTAACTTCTACTGTTCTGCCAGCTGCTTGGCACCATGAGACCAGAGGGATCTCTCTCCAATCTCCACTTCCCCTTGTCAGGTCTGTTCAAGTTACCAGTGCCACATTAGTACCAATGCCATGCCTTTTTTAAAAAATAAGAGGGTGCCCTGTTTTGGGGGGGGGGAGCACGTGATTGAATGTCTGTTTTTTTAAATTTTGTCTGCTAGGCTGGCTTGCTTTTGGTGGGATTTATTTATCCATGCTGTTTTTCAGGGTTGTCTGTGTTTTCTAGACTGTGACATGACACAGCAGAGCCTAATTGTAAAGTGTAACTATAAGTTCTTCTGTTGTTCTGCCTACTGCTTGGTTGGCATCATGAGGTCAGAGTAGACCAGAGAAATCTCTCTGTCTGGTTCCACTTCCCCTTCCCTGGTATGTTCAGGTTACCAATACCATGCCTTTTAAAAAAAAATAAGACGGTGCCCCTGGGGTGGGGTGGGGGGATGTGAATGTCTGGTTTCTTAATTGTGTCTGTTGGGCTGGCTGGCTTTTGGTGGGATTTATTTCTCCATGCAGGTGCACACTGTTTTGCGGAGTTGTGTGTGTTGTCTTTTTTATTTTTTACCAATACTGTGGTTGCCACATGGCACAGCAGAGCCTACGTGTAAAGTGTAAAGTGTAAGTTAACTGTAACTTTTACTGTCCTGTCAGCTACTTGGCACCATGAGCTTGGACTCATGGCTACCAGATGCTTGACACCATGAGTTTGGCATTATAGCACCATGAGGTCCTTCCACCAACACTCCTTCCCTCTCCCTCTCCTTCCCATGCCACAAAGAGACTGCTGAATTGAAGCCCCTTATATACTGTATGTGGGGAAGGGGGAGGGAGGAAAGGCTGCATGTATCGTTGTGCACCCTGATTGGATACACAATTAATGGGGAGAGGGAGGAAGGCATTAGGGATGTGCGAACGCGGTTCGGAAGCTCAGAGTTCAGACCAGACTCGACTAGTTTGGTCAACTGAATCAAACGTCTGAACCGGACTTGAATTTGATTGAACTGTTTGGTCAAATCTGAACCAGTTCTTAAGCCCAAAAACAGCTTAAAACACCGGCTTTGAATGTACGAACTCGGTTCAGAATTTGACCGAACTCAACTAGTTCGGTTGACCGAACCGAACTTCCAAACAGAACTCAATTTTTGAACTGAACTGAACTGAATTTCCGAACTCGGTTCTGTTTGCACATCCCTAGAAGGCACTGATGTGCTATTGTGCACCCTGATTGGCTAGACAATTAAATGGCTGCAGCTGCTGCATATGGCAACACCTGATGAATTTCCATGTTCTACAGTTCAGAAGATTTCCAAGGTCTGGAATTCTATTTTCGAATTTCAGAACTTTGGAAACAACGCTGAAGGATCACCAAGTACCCAGGCCAATTACTTGGAACTTTGGAAATAGGCCAGAGTACTCAGAAGTACTATTCAGTACAGCCCTAGTTAATTCCCATGAGAATACAGCCATAATTGCTCTCACAGAATCCCCCACCTCTCCCGTGTAACATGAGAAAGTAGACTCACACATGCAAATGATCACAGTGAGTACGTTTCACTAATATTAGCATATGTGCAGAGAAATGCCACTAGAGGCCTTAGTGTCAAACCAGCATCAATGAGGAACAGAATTTAACTTTTGTCACATCTGTTGGATGTCCCTGTGGGGGCCTGTGCAGTCACTAGGGATGGGCAAACGCAGATTCCGGGAAGTAATGGAGGGAATGGCACCATGATGGAAGGTGCCATCACGCTTTTATTTTGCTACAAAGACCATTCCAAAACTCTACGAGACAACACGCAAAGCAGTATCAGATGCTATGCGTGACTGTGAGGGCAACGTTGTCCACCTTACAACAGACATGTGGA
>QEPC01000229.1:57066-81500 GCA_003113815.1 Sphenodon punctatus | reverse complement strand
GCCCTCCTCTGCTGACTGCTGCTACCGACCACCTTGTAACCAAGCCAAGTACATGCACCTGAGACTTCGCATCCGCCTGAATGTTTGTTTGTCTTCTCCCATGTCTCTCCCGCTGTCCCCGCTCCTTGTCTTTTAGATTGTAAGCCACATGTAGGGACCGCAGCTGATTGTATGTTCTGTACAGCGCCAGGTTGTTACTGGCGCTTTATAAATGTTTAATAATAATAATAATAATAATAATAATATGTAAAATACCAAATGAAAGGTGCAGATAGAAAAAACATATGATGACCAATACTAGCACGTACATCTGCAAAGGGATGGAAGGCCTGTCTAGGGAACTAGATGATGAACATGTATTAGGTGTGAGGGCAGGGACTTCAAGTTTTTTGCTGTGTGACATTGGGCAAGAGGTGCAGGATCCAACATTGAGCCTGATCCCAAACCCTGTGGATCCTGCGCATGCACGCATGTGTGCAGTTTCCGCGGGGCACAATGTGTCCGCAATAGGGATCTGCACGGCTTATGTGCAGTGGAAAAGTGCGTGACTCTGAGCGTGATCTGCAGGGTTTGGGATCAGGCTCATTAAGTGTAGTTTTACCTGTTTTCCCCCACCTTTGTTCAATCTGCGCACCCACAAACATGGTGTCCACTGGGTCAGTTGAGTTCTATGACTGCCATCCCATCAAGTCTGTCCCAATAAGAATTAAGGTTTTCTAGACACAAAACTCAAACTATAGTTGTTTATATCTTGTTTTCATAACTTTTCATGTCATTTTCATTTTGACACAGTCAAGAATTAGTTACAATTCAATGAGACAACTTTTGGACAGGAACAACCAACATGTTCTTTGGTAAACTTCCCAGGCTTAATGAAGTTCTCCAGTTCAACCATGTTGAAGAAAAAGATCAAAATCTACCAAAATAAGACTGATTTTTTTATTTTATTTTTTAAATTTGCGATGAGTCTTGAAGCCAAAGGAGCTTTTAATCAATTTGTAATAGGGTGTCTCCTGGAGGCTTGAAGTAGTCCTGGTGTTTGGCTGTCTGAACAACTACAGACTACATAACAGACTTGGATCATGACCATAAAGGACTAGGAAGCCTTTGTGAGGCTACTTCTTAGAGTATGCTCAGTAGTGCCTGGAAACTTCCCCAGATAGATTAAGGGTAATTTCAGATGTTACGAGATTACAGTCGACCACAGTGAACCACACTCAATCTCCCAGTGCAGCCAATGAGCCCTGAACGTTTGTTCAGCAGCATCCAGATATTCACCACAGTCAATCGCCGGTAGGGGCCAAGGCCAACCACAGTTCTGGAGCTCAGGATGTGACCACCACCAGAACCGTTGTAAATGCAATCCCCAAAGGGAAACAGCCAAAAGTAATGTCTGAACAGCAACCACCAGGCATGATCACCGAAAACAATCTCACACCGTGGCGAATGCACGCAGTGTCGCTGCCAGACAATGGCCATCAAACAGAACAAGGAGGGATATTTAAAGGGCACAGAGCACCAGGGAAAGGAGGTGGTGAGACAGGAAGAGAGAGTGGAGAGACAGGAGAACAGGTCAGCAATGGAGCATGAGGAGCAGCAGCAGCAGGACCCAGAGCAACCTGCCCCACAGGGGGATACCGAACAGGGGACAGAGGCCCCCCCAAAATGGGTAGGGAGACCACCATGGGATGGCTGGTGTGTGTGTGTGCAAGGGCAGCTGACATCCACTTAGGGAGGGTGGGAAGCAGGTGGGGGCTGGAATGGCACATCCACAGCACTCAACCCCCCATGTCCACCCAACAGACCAGGAAATGGGCCCAAGCCCCAGAACCCCCACAGGACACCATCAGGGGGGAGTCAGAGGAGGAGGAGGTGGCACCGGAGATGGAGGGGCCAGCAGGGAGATGGAGGTACTGGACAGGGGGACAGTGGGGAGTCCAGGAGACCCAGGACTTCATCAAGATCTGGGGGTCCCTGGAAAACCAGATAGAGCTTGCAGTCAACAAGTGCAACGAGCATGTGTTTGACCAGATAGTGAGGGTACTGGGGGAGGCTGGATATCAGAGGTCAGCAGCACAGAGCCAGTCCAAGGCTAAGGAACTGAAGAAGAGATACAAGCACATCAAGGACAATAACCAGAGGTCCGGTCACGCATCACGGATTGCGCCCTACTATGAAGCCCTAGACCAGATCCTTCACATGAAGGGATTTATCATGGCCCCCCAGCTGGTAGGGAGTGCCATGGCATAGGGCCGGACATGGGAGGATGTCCCACCACCCATGACAACACCAGGTGCACCCACTGACACAGGCAGAACCGCACCCCAAGAAGAACAGCCTGAGACCTTGGGGAGCACCAGGCCCCCATCACGGACAGGCATGGGGAGCCCATGACTACACTTGGGGTCAGGCTCCAATGATGACATGCTGGTCACTCTGAGCCAGTGGATGTGAGGGGAGCACTCCAAGTATAGCCCCATAGAGCAGCCAGCCACGGAGGACTCGGAGATGGTCATAGGAGGTAGGCACAGGGTGTGGAAGACACAGGGGCCCAAAGAGAACCATGGAGGGAGCAGGGGGGGATACAACAGCCAGGAAACGATACCAACCCACCCACCCCTCCTTTATCGCAGGCGTGACCGAGGGAGAGGGGGAGGCAATGGAGGGTGAACGGGCTCTGGTAACAGTGGAACATGTGACGGAAGGTAAGCAGAAGGGACAGGGCCCACCGGATGCCAGGAGGGGAACGGGGGGTGGGACAAACATGGGGGTAGGGGCAGGGGACCCCAATGGCATGACTCCATGGCCATCCCCACACAGGACCACTACCACTGCCACAGGAGGCAGAGGGGGAGAAGCACCAGCAGAAGCAGCGGGTGGGGCAAGGTAGGCGGGTGGGGGGTCAGACCAACAGGTCGTCAGAAGGAGGTTGCCGAAAAGGGAGTGGATCAACCTGCACACACAGCTCCCAGGGGACCCAGGGGAATTGTAGCCAGAGCTGACAGATGGGGCGTCAAGGGTGACCATGAGGGAGCAGGGGAGGAGGAGCACGTTACAGGTGCGTGGAGGGAGGGGAGGGGACCTGACCTCCCAAGGGGAAGGGGAGGATGGGCAGGCATCCCAGGCCCCACCCCAGCACCAGTTGTGGGGAGGGGGGAAACGTGCAGTCAAGGGGTGCCCAACCAAGCTAACCGAAACTGGATCCTACAGATCCGCTGCCCCAGCAGCCAGTCCAGCCACAAAAGGAACCAGTGCTGTCAGCCCAGAGGATGCAGGAGCACAGGGCATGCATGCGCTGCCATTGGGATGATCTGGCGGTGCAGATCATGTGGACCAGCACAGAGCAGGGGGAGGCAATGATCTCCTCCATTGACAGGATGGAGAAGGCCACTGACAGGGCAATAGAGTGGGTGGAGGGATGGGACAGGCACCTCCTAGCTGAGAGGTGGAAGGAAAGGCAGCTGGATAGATGGGACCACGCATACCAGTTGGAGGGGATCGATCAGTTGATGGAGACCATCGACCGTCGGGCCAATGAGCACTCCCAGAAGCTTGACTGGTCCCTCGATATCACCACCTTGCTGCTGATACATGCTGACACAGTGAGTGATACATCATGGTGGAAGCACGCCCAGGCTCCTTACCAGCTGCAGCCCCACACCAACCACCCATCCCACCGCCGGTGACCATCCCACAGCAGCAGCAGCAGCAGCAGCAGCTCTGACCACAGGGCCTTCGCATCCGCCTCCCCATCCTGCCGGGGCTGAGATGCTAACAGCCGCCCCGACAGGTGCAGCAGCAGCAGCCAGCCCTGGTCCTGGTCCGGCCCCCAGTGCCAGTCACAGAGGAGAGCCAGGAGCCGTTGCAGAGTGAGGAAGAGGTGGAGGGAGACAACTGGTGGTTCTGAGGCAGAGACAGTATGGTCCAGGGGGTTGGATGGCACGTGGCCCCAGAGGACCGAGTTGTCTGAGGGAGGTACGGGCTGCCATCCCCCCACTGAGAGAGAGGGAGGTACCAGGACCAAGGTCCATCCATGGGGGGCTGTTGCTGGTGAATGCGAGGTCCATTGTGAACAAGGCCCCAGTTATCTGGGATTTAATCTCGGATGGGGCCGTGGACCTCGCATGCATCATGGAGACCTGGCTGGACGAGCTGGCTGGTCCAACTTTGGCCGAGTTCATTCTGGCAGGGCATGCCGTGCAGCATCAACCCCGCTTGAATGACTGGGGAGGAGGTGTAGCTATTGTTTTTAGAGAGGAGTGGCCTGTTCGGAGGTATCCAGTTCAGGAGATTGTGGATATTGAGGTCCTCCACGTGGTGTTTGATTTGGCTGGGGGAAAGCTAGGGGTGCTGCTGGTGTACCGGGCCCCTTCCTGCTCAGTGGCATCCCTTACCGCTCTAGCAGAGCTGGCCTTGGAGGTGGTGGTGGGCTCCTCCAGGACTTTGGTTCTGGGGGACTTCAACATCCACGCTGATGCCGGCCTTGTCGAGGCGGAACGAGAATTCATGGCCGCCATGGCAACCATGGATTTGCCCCAGGAGGTGATCTGCCCAACCCACGTGGGGGGGGGGAAAAACAAAGACCTGATCTTCGGTTCTGGCCTGAGGCGGGGGGGTCCGGTTGTGGGGGAGGTGACAGCAGTGCCCTTGTCATGGACGGACCATTATCTCCTTCAGGCCAGTTTTCTAGCGTACCCCCTCCAGAAGGGGGAAGGTCCAGTTAGGATGGTCCGCCCTTGGAGGCTGATGGAACCCCAGCAGTTCCAGGAAGTCCTGAGGGAGTTAACCTTGGACTTGGACGGTCACTCTGTGGATGAGCTAGTCCAGCACTGGAACAGCTTGCTGGAGGTGGCCATCGACAGGGTGGCTCCTAGATGACCTCTGCCTCGGTCTCGTCACTGCAGGACCCCTTGGTTTACTGAGGGGCTGCGGTGTATGAAGCGTGCAGGCAGGAGGCTAGAGCGATGCTGGCGTCGGACTCGATCTGACTCCGACCGTCTTCTCCATAGGGCCCATATGAGGTCCTATGTTGAGGCTGTGAGGACAGCAAGGAAGGAGTTCCTTGCTGTCCTCATAGCGTCTGCGAAGTCACGCCCTGCGGAGCTGTTCCGGGTGGTGTGGGGACTGGTCAGTCCGGCCTCCCTCCACCTGGATGGGGACTTTTCCGAAGCCCGCTGTGAGGAGTTTGTCAACCACTTCGCAGACAAGATTGCTCAGATTCAGGCCGACTTTGACGTTGGATTAGGGGCAGTAGGGGAAGAGCTTGAGGGGATGGAAGTCCTGTCTGGTTCATCTTTGTGGGGGGAGTTTCAGGAAGTGATGCCGGCTGATGCGGCGGATGTCTTTGGGTCTGTGAGGGCAACATGTTGTGAACTTGATCCGTGCCCGTCCCGGTTAGTAAAAGCTTCCAGGTAGACATTGGGGACGGTGCTGGCAAGGGTAGTGAACGCATCCTTACAGCAGGGGAGGTTGTCGCCCTGCCTCAAGGAGGCAGTGGTGCGCCCCCTGCTTAAAAAAACATCCTTGGATGTGGATGTGCTCGCCAGTTACCTACCTGTCTCTAATCTTCTCTTTTTAGGGAAAGTTATTGAGTGGGCGGTGGCACTCCAGCTCCAGGTGCATCTGGACAGCATCGGTTTCCTAGACCCTTTTCAATCTGGGTTCCGCTCCGGCTATGGCACTGAGACGGTGTTGGTGGCCTTGGTGGACGACCTTCGCCGGGAAATGGATGTAGGATGTTCAACATTTCTCATCCTGCTAGATCTCTCGGCCGCTTTTGATACCATGGAACATGGGCTGCTATTGAGACAGCTGCGTGACCTGGGAGGTCTGGATGGGACTGTTCTTGAATGGTTTCGTTCATTCCTCTTGGGGAGGAGCCAGCGGGTGGTGCTGGGGGTTGAGACATCGAGCCCCTGCGCCTTACCATATGGTGTTCCACAGGGTTCCATCCTGTCTCCTTTATTGTTTAATGTTTATATGAAGCCCTTGGGGGAGGTCATGAGAGGGTTAGGGGTGTGGTATCACCAGTATGCTTATGATACTCAGCTGTACCTCTCTTTTTCAACTGACCCAGACCCTGCTGTCTCGTTGCTATCCCAATGCTTGGAGGCCGTGGCGGAATGGATGCGGCTGAGCAGACTGAAACTCAACCCTGATAAGACAGAGGTGATGTTAGTGGGGAGAGCGAGGGAGGTAGTGGCCCCCCTGGTTTGGGGGGTTTGCCCTCCCATAGCTTGGCAGGTCCGGAGCCTGGGGATGATACTGGATGCAGATCTCCGCCTGGAGCAGCAGGTGGAGACTATCCCTAAGGCTGCCTTCCACCAGCTGTATTTGGTGTGTAGGCTGCATCCATTTGTCTCCGACCCGGCCCTGGCCTCCCTCATCCATACTTTCGTCACCTCGAGGCTGGATTACTGTAACGCGGTCTACATGGGACTTCCCCTGTTCCTGGTTTGGAGGTTGCAGCTAGTGCAGAATGCGGCGGCTCGTCTCCTTACAGGGACGGGCCGCCGGGAGCATATTACACCTGTGCTCTGAGCTCTGCACTGGCTGCCGATAGCGTGCCGAGCCAGGTTCAAGGTTTTGGTATTGATTTACAAAGCCCTTTACGGTCTGGGCCCGTCATACATCAGGGACAGCCTCACCCTCTGCACCCCAGAGCGGCTCCTTCGGTCCACTGGTGGCGCCTTCCTCGAGGTTCCCCGTGTTAAATGGGGGGCCACAATGGAGAGGGCATTCTTGGCGGCCACGCCGCGCCCTTTGAACTCCCTTCCGGAGGAAGATTGCCTGGCCCCTAGCCTGTTGAAATTCCAGCGAAGTTGTAAAACCTGGCTGTTCTCCCAGGCCTTTGGGGTGGGGGTGAGGAGGGGTGAGGGGTTTTAGCTCCCTCACCTGATTCATTATTTATAGTATTTATTGCTGTGAAAGGCATTTAGCCCTGTTTTAATGTTTTAATATGTGAATGTTTTAAGTTGTATTTTATTATTATATTGTTTTAATTGTTGGAAGCAGCCCCAGGCTGCTTTAGCAGGAGGGGCGGGGTATAAAACTATTAAATAAAAAAATAAAATAAATAAAACTGTGCGAGAGAGGGCAGTTCACAGAGCATGGAGCCACCCGCACGGAGTAGGGATGTGTGAAAACGGTTCGAGCGCTCTGTGTTTGGCCCGAACTTGGCCAGTTCAGATGGCCAAACTGAACACCCGAACCGAATGCTCGAAGCCCTGAACAGTTCGGCTGCCTTCAGATGAGTTTGTGCAGGACAAAAAGGGGCTGAAAGGCCCAGGAAGGGGAGGGGGAAGCTGAGGAGCAGCCAGCCTGCTCAATCACCATCCCTCTTTTCCTCAGACCACTGGCTTCGCAGTCTGCGGTTGGCCACAGGCTAGGATGCATGGAGCCAACCAATGGGGCTTTTGATAAGGTGGGTGCAGCAAGCTACAAAAGTAATTGCCCCATTTGTATTTGGAGAAAATACAAAATAGTAATAACAAGTTATTCAATACAAAAAAACCCCAACCCAATAACCCCTCAATTTATCACAGTATATCACAATGATAATCTTTCATCACCACCCTATTGCTCTATTCCTGCTGCCACCAGGGAAGAACCAAACCAATTTCAGCCCAGAATCCTGCTCTCACCATGAGGCGGGACTCATCTGTACTACAATTTAGCCATCTGTACTACAATTTACTACAACTTAAAATTTACAATAATATACAATATTCGTTATGCAATATATAACAATATATAACAATAATTCACATATCTATTAAATACAAAATAACCCAATCCCACCACAATAATAATCCCTCCCCCATCCCTTCCCCTGCTGCCACCGGAGGAAGGTACTAGGGGAAACCCCGCCCTCCCTTATAACTACCCCCCTAATACATATCCTATTATCCTATACCCCACTCCCCCCCAAAACAGACAACAGTCACCAGGAATACAGTCCCCCCCCTGATCCCCTATGGTCCCCGAAGGGCCCCAAAGGGCCACACCCTTCAGTTTGCAGCCTGTGGCGGGACCACTGGCAGCTCCACTAACTGTCCATATTGTTGTTGCCCCGCCAATCTTCAGTCGGGACTGACAGCAGTGGCAGTGGCAGAGCATCCCAGCAGTGGCAGCGACAGCAACTGCGGCACAACGAGCCCCCTCGGAGGTCCAGCAGGTGGAAAGCCTGGTCAGTCTGTTCCCATAGGAGCTGTTGGCAGCATGGTGCTTGATATGGTGTCTGTCGGGCAAAGGGGCCCCCGGGTACCCCAGCCCCGACACCCCGACACCCTTTAGGTGTCGCCCCGAGGGCTGGCACCCACAGGTCCCCGCCCTGGGAGTTATTACCTGGGGAAGGGGAGGGAAAAGCTGAGTGACAGCAGGCTCCTCCAGTCAAAACAGCCCCATTCCCCCCATCACCAAAAACAGCTTGCTGAGCTAGACACTGTATCAGGGCTTGAACCTGCAACCCTGACCGTGGCAGGTAGGGAAGTTTCCCCAGCACTATAGGGTAACTGGACTTGCTGATACTCTCCTACTGTCTACCTGGTGCCCTGCCCTATGTGACTCCTCCCCCCATGACTCCTCATTGGTTCCCAGTAATATAAAAGGCCTGATGGGAACAGTTGCAAGCTGTGGGACATCAACTCTTCACTGTGATCCTGTTGCTTGCTTCACTCTTTGTGTTTTTGGTGTACTTTCAGCTTTCCCTCTCTTTCTGCCCCTGCCTGTCCCTCTTGATAACTCTGCTTCCCTTGTCTCTTTGACTCCTGTTCACCTGTTCCCTGTTAGTTGTCTCTTAGCCAGTTCTGTCTCCTTCTTCAGTCTGCCTTGTGTGGGGATTCCCCTCCCCCTCTCCCTTGTTAGGTCTAGGTTTCCCCACTCTGCTAGTTGTTCCTGGTAGTTCCCTTTGTTCCCTGCTCTTCCCGAGGGTTGGTTTCTGTGCCTCCAATCTGGTGCAGCATTGCCTTGTCCCTTTCCTTGTGACTGTGTTGTGTTCTGCGTATGTGCGTCTCTTTTCCTCTGAAACCCTTTGTGTGTCTTGTATGAGTGAAACCTCCTTCCTTGCTGTTGCATGTGATTCCTGTTCCCCTCGTGTGCTGGGGCCTTGCTGCCCTACTCCCTCCAGCTTCCCAACTGCTGGTTATCCCTGCCAGCATCTCTATTGTTGACTCCCCCTCGGACTCTGGCTCCCCTCACCTCTGACTTCCCTCGTTGCCTCGGCCTGTGGCTCCTCTCGCCTCTGGCTTCCTTCGTTGCCTCGGCCTCTGGCTCCCCTCACCTCTGGCTTCCCTCGTTGCCTCAGAGTGCCTCCCACTTCCCTTGTGTTGATTCCTTGATCCGTTTCCAGTTCCCGGTCCTGTGTGTCTCTTCCCTGTCCCTTCACTTTGATGATGAGTTGTATGCCTTCCTAGACCAGCTTGGCTGGTACTTATGCGGAGTGCTTTATCTCCTGGATATCAGAGAGCAGCTGAGAGGTTTCCTTGCTAATCCCGTGTTTCCCCTTTTCCCTTCCCTCCTTATCTTTCCTTCCAAGGCTCTGACCCCAGAGCCTGACAAACTGATCCTGTCAGCAGGCGTTTTCAGAACTCTCCCTCTCCAAGCAGTTTGTGTTCCTACCAATCCATTGCCATCCTCCTCCTATTTCACCAATTTCCACACATTTACCTCCATAGTTTCATTTATTTAGATTAGATTAGATACATATTAGATAGGTATTATTTTTATTTTTTACTCCTCCCTGTGTTCTTTCTCCCACCCCTCCATTGAATCCTTCCACCCGCCCTGTATATATTCCATCCCTGATTCCCTCCCCTTGTTTTTGGATTTATTTAGGGTAGCATTAGATTGATTTAGGTTTCATCTCAATTTTCTACCCTCCCATTGTTTTTTGTTGTGAGCTGTCTGTGTCTCACACACACCCATTCCTGTGGATAGATGGATAGATAGATAGTAGGACTAGGCCTTTGTAGATATTAGATAATATTCCATTTAGTTCCATAGGTTTTAGAATAGTTAATAACAGTTAGAGTTTTAATCTAATATATAAATTAGATTACAAATTTGAATAAATAATTTAAATATATATATAAAATCTTCCTGTGCATTCTATGGGTGGGAGAAATGTAGAAGGGAAGCAGGAGAGGCCAGTTTGCTGCCCGTAAGGTGGGCAATGGGGCACGGGGCAGAGGTGGCAGGGGCCATGCCAGCAGAGTGGCAGCAAGCATCAGCAGCAGCCTGAGTCCATCACCATGCCCCAAACTGCACAGGCCTGATTTTGGCAGTCAGGCTTAAGAGGCTCCTAGCAATGCCACTAGCCAGGGTGTGGTTCGGTAGCACCTCCTGTTAGCATCCTCCACTGCCACACAGGACACTGGAAGGCCTGCAGTCCAGGAGGCTGCGACTGTCTCTGCTGTGGCTGCAGGAGCAGGTGCAGGTGCTTCGGGGTTGGATGTTCCTCAAGTGTCACCAATGTCCCCCATTATTGAAGTGATCCACAGCAGTTCAGGGCTGGTGAATCCCACCCCGGCTGCTAGAGACAGGACCTGATCCCCAGACAATGGCAGATGGGAGAGGAGCAGCAGCAGCAGCAGCAGCAGCTATAGGTGGCACAGGGAAAGTGGCAGCAGCATAGTGGGAACTCCAACAGCCTCAGGGGCCAAGTACTCCCCTTCATGGGACATCACTCAGATTGGGGACAGCAAGGCAGACACTAGTCCTGTGGAGGAGATGTGTGGTACTGAGGTGATGGCTGTTTCTCTGAGAGCTTTGTCGCCACCATGGTCTGCCCCTCCCAGAAGCACTTTCAGAGGTACATCACCCGGTGTGGGCCAGAAGGCAGGAGGGGGCAAATATTCCTCCATCTGGGCGCATTTTAAGTTGGTGTGGGTGGATGATCCCAGGCAGGTGCAGTGCACTTTGTGCCAGAAGGTGGTGAAGCATGGTCAGGTGCTCACCAACCTTGGAAGAACTGCCATGGCAAGGCACCTCAAGGGATGCCACAGCACTGTGCTGCTAAGTGGGCAGGCAGGGACAGTTGACACCAGTGGGTTCCCGACTGCAGTGGCCAGTCGTCCACCTCCATCAGCGGGCAAGCATCATGCTCGAACATCTGCCTCTAGCAGCAGGAGCAGTATCGCTGTTAGGGGGGAGCAGCAGGAGTAGCAGCAGCGGAAGTGTCAGTGCACCATGGAGGAGCTGGGGTGGGGGCAGCTGCCAAGTCCATCAGCAGCTTCAGAATNGGATGATCCCAGGCAGGTGCAGTGCACTTTGTGCCAGCAGGAGTAGCAGCAGCGGAAGTGTCAGTGCACCATGGAGGAGCTGGGGTGGGGGCAGCTGCCAAGTCCATCAGCAGCTTCAGAATGTGGAGGGCGGCATGTTGGGGTAAACGATAGCGCTGGATGGGCAGTTTTTCTTGGTGGTTGGGGACATGGGGTTTAGGTGCCTGATTGGCTTCCTGGATCCCGTGTTTAAGCTGCCCTTGAGCACCACCCTGAATCGGCAGGTGGTACCAGCCCTGTACCGGGCTTTAAAGTTGCGGGTGAGAGAGCATCTGGCAAGGGCTGTGGGTGTTAACATCCACTTCACCATAGACCTGTGGTCAAGTAGGAATGCACAGCACGCCTATCTGGCAGTGATGGTGCACTGGCGGCAGTACCCAGAGGCAGAGTTTGGGAGTTGCAGGAGGGGTCCCGAAGCAGGGCATACGTGGGTCCTGCTTCAGGCAGAAGTAATGGATGGTCCCCACATGTCTCAGAACATCGAGGCATCCCTGACTGCCATGGTGAGGGGGTGGGTCACACCAGGCGTGCCCTTCACCAAGGGGTGCATGGTGATGGACAACACATCCAACATAATGAAGGGAGTCCACAAGGGGGGCTTCACCAGCACATGCCCTTCACCAGGTGGTCAGGGATGCTCTGGGCTTGGGGGAGAAGGGGATTCGGGCAGGCATCCTTATCTCCCTGATCGAGCGTGGGAGGAAACTGACCGGTTTCTTTAACCGGAGCGTGAAGGGCAGCGACCTCCTCTGGGTGAAGCAGGCACAGTAAGGATCCCCAGTACACCAGCTGGTGCAGGATGCGTCCACCCGGTAGAATTCGACGTTCCTAATGCTTGTGTGGCTTCTAGAGCAGAAAGCCACCTTGCATCAGGTTCAACTGGTGATGGACAGTGTTGCATCTCCAGGTTATGATGGGGCAGAATGGGAGATCCTGGCTCACACTGTCTTCATGCTCAGACCGTTCCTGGCTTTGACGGACACCATCAGCTCCTCTATGCTGGCCACCATCATCCAGGTGACCCCTCTGGTCCAGAGTCTCCTGAGCAGGCTGGAAGAGATTCTCCAGGGGCGGGATTGTGGTCCTCAGAGTAGGAAGCTGGCGGTTGACCTGGTGCGGCAGCTGAAGGCAGGGCTGAAGGTGCAGTTCGATGAGCTCCTGCAGCAGGAGGAATACGTTTTGTCAACCATGCTGGACCCCAGGTTCAAGGGCAGTGTGGCACGCCAGACAGCATTCTATGGGCACTGGAATGGTGACCTGGTGGAGAGTGTCCATCAGGCAGAGCGGGCTCTTGAGAGTGCACAGGAGCAGCAGCGAAACGCCCCTGGGAATGGTGGGAGTGGGAGTAGCCACTCCTTTCAGCTGGCGGCATCATTCCCTGCCCCCATCCCTAGCAGTAGCAGCACCAGCAGCAGGCTGAGCAGCAGCACCGCCCCTATTTCAAGCAGCAGCAGCTCGTATGTGCAGGGCACTCTGGCGAGCATGGGCTCATGCACAGCAGGACAGGCAGCCTGATTGAGGGCAGTGGTGGAAGTGGTGCCCAGGCAGAGTTATGTGAGGGAGTATGACAAAGCCTCAGCAGCAGTGGAGAGCTACCTGGAGGAGGAGCCGTGCATCAAGCCCAGCAGCAATCCCTTGGCCTACTGGGCCGGCAAGAAAAACTTGTGACCGGCCCTGTCCAAAATGGCAAAGGGTCTCTTGTCCTGCCCACCAACCAGTGTCCCCAGTGAGCAGATGTTCTCCATGGTGGGGGACATTTGCTCGCTGCACCGCCATAGACTGGGGGCCAAATTGGTGGAGCACTTGTTGTTCCTTAAGGTGAACCTTCCGCTGCTGGGATTCTCCAAGCTGCCCCTGGACATGGATTGATGGTGCAGTGGCACACACCATCCCATGCCAGGGGCAGTCTTGGGAAGTGGTTTGTCCTTAATCTGGGCTGCTGCTGCTTCTGAGATGCTGTCCCTCCCTCCCTCCGAATGCCCGTCACCCGCCTGTCTCTCTGACTAGAATGCCTTGGTCGGCCTATCTGACTGACCTCATTACACAGGGTAGCACTGGAAATCTATAAGCCTGCCAGCCGGCCTCTGGCTAGACTATCTGGGCCCTCTTATCTGACTGGCTGTCTCTCTCTCACACTGCACAGTTTTCGCCAGCCTATCTGAGTGCCCTGAAAAAGTCCCAGCCTGCCTTCCCTACTGCCTCTTATGCCACACTGCCTGTCTTACTGCCCAGGTTGCTAACCTCAAGCCCTACTTCAGTCTGCCTTCCAATGCTCATACTATGCTACCTGTCTGCCCGCCCTGTTTCCCAACTTCAAACCCTGCCTCAGCCTGCCTTCCCATGCTCATGTCACGCTGCCTGTATACCCACCCACCCAGGTTGCCTTGGTCAAATCCTGCCACAGCCTGCCTTCCCATGCTCATGCCATGCTGCCTGTTTTCCCACCCACCCAGATTGCCAACCTTGAACCCTGCCTCAGCCTGCCTTCCCATGCTTGTGCCACGTTGCCTGTCAGCACACCCTGTGCCTGTCTTCCTGCCTTGGCAACCCTGGGTGATGTGCCCCACTGGCCGGATAATCCTGGTGCTGCTGTCTGCTGGTTCATGGGTGCTCTGCCCTGGAAAATCCAAATGTGCCCACGCAATCCTGTTGCTGCCATCTGCTGCTGTATGGGAGCTCTTCCCTGGCAAATCCTACCATCCTGGCTCCATAGGTGCTGGGCACGGGCAAATCCTGCTGCTACTGTCTCTGCTGTTCCACGGGTTCTGTGCCCGGGCAATCCAATGTATGCTGCTGCTGCCAATGCTGCCTCTGCTGTCTGTGATATGAGTTCTGTGCCCCAGCAATCCAATGTCTGCTACTGCTGAAAATTCTGCCTTTGTTGTCTGTGCCATAGGTACTGTGCCCCAGCAATCCAATGTCTGTTGCTGCTGCTAATTCTGCCTCTGCTGCCTGTGCCATGAGGTCTGTGCCCTGGTAAGCCAATGTCTTCTGCTGATGCCAATGCTGCCTCTTCTGTCTGTGCCATGGGTTCTAGGGATGTGCAAATGCGGTTCGGAAGTTTGGATTTTGGGCTGAACTTGGTCTGTTCAGATGACCGAACCAAACGTCCAAACCGAATGCTCGAACGGCCAAACAGTTCGGAAAAGTTTGGATGAATTCAGATGAGTTAGGGGGTGGGAAAAACATGACTTGAAGGTGGGAAAAACTTGACTGGAAGTGGGAGGCAGCTGAGGAGCAGACTTCCTGGCACCAGGGGTGGAGACGAGGGGTGGTTTCAGGCTCAAATGATACCGATATAAAAAGAAATATTCAAATTCGGTCTCGGTTTTGGTCTCGATAGTGCTATTTTCAGCTGTTCTGTCAATTTCAGCTGAACCGAACTCCGCCTAACCGAACAGCTGAACCCGAACTTGGGTTTCGGACTGAACGACCGAATGTCTGATCATCCAAACCACGTTCTGTTCGCCCACGCCTAATGGGTTCTACTACTGGGCAATCCAATGTATGCTGCTGCTGCCAATGCTGCCTCTGCTGTCTGTGCCATAGGTTCTGTGCCCCAGCAATCCAATGTCTGCTGCTGCTGCCAATGCTGCCTCTGCTGTCTGTGCTCTGGGTTCTGTGTGCCAGCAATCCAATGTCTGCTGCTGCTGCAAATTCTGACTCTGCTGTCTGTGCCATAGGTTCTGTGTCCCAGAAATCCAACGTCTGCTGCTGCTGCCAATGCTGCCTCTGCTGTCTTTGCCATGTGTTCTGTGCTCCAGCAATCCAAAGTCTGCCGCTGATGCCAATGCTGCCTCTCTGTCTGTGCCATGGTTCTGTGACATGGCAATCCAATGTCCGCTTCTTCTGCCTCTGCCTCTGCTGTGTCCCAGCAATCCAATGTCTGCTACTGGATGGCCATGTGATTCACCACTGGGTAAGGCTTGGTAAAGTTTCACAAGAGCTTCTTGAGATCCGGTAAGTAAAATGCAAGTCTGCAATGCCCGTCTGAATAGAGGTGCCAGCCAGCAAGCCCTGGCTGGGCCTCTGTCATTGCTCCACCAATTCCTGGCATGCTTCCACCACATCAAGAATTCAACCCTCTTGGTTGAGGTTCCCAAGGCTCTGTCCTGGGCCCACTCCTCTTCTATATCTACACCCTGTCCCTTGGCAAACTCATTGCCTCCCATGGCTTCCAATACCACCTTTATGCTGAAGACACTCAACTCTGTCTCTCCACCCCCCTCTCTCTCCGTCTGTCCAAGCTCACCTCATCAACTCTCTCTCTGATATCTCCACTTGGATGTCCCAATGTCAGTTCAAGCTCAACATGGCTAAAACTGAACTCCTTATCTTTCCTCCCTACCCTTCCTCTCCCTCTTCCCTGTCCATCCTTATTGATGGGGAAACCATCCACCCCATCCCCCAAGACCATAGCTTGGGCTTCATCTTCAATACTCACCTTTCCTTTAACTCTTACATCGACTCTGTTGCCAATTCCTGTCGCTTCGCCCTCCACAATATTGCTCAGATTCATCCCTTTCTCTCTGTCTCCTCAGCCAAAACCCTTGTTCACACCATGGTCATCTCTCACCTTGACTACTGTAACCTCCTCCTTACTGGCCTCCCCTGCTCTCACCTGTCCCCCCCTTATCTCCATTCAAACCTCCCTGCTAGGGTCATCCACTCAGTCCGTCGCTTTGACCACGTGCAACCTCTCCTCCCTGCTCCTCACTTCACTGGCTTCCCCTTCCAGGATGCATCCTTCACAAACTCCTGGTGTTCAAGTACAAAACCCTTCACTACCTAGCTTCCCCTTACCTCTCAGCCCTAGTCTCCTTACACACCCCTGTACACACTCTTCGCTCCTCCTCTTCCCCTTTCCTCACTCTCCCTCATCTCACCTGCTACCTAACTGCCTTTGTCCCTTCTCCCTTGCTGCCTCCTACACCTGGAACTCTCACCCTCCCCACATCCACCTTGCCCCCTCCCTCCGCACCTTTAAATCCCTCCTCAAAACCCACCTCTTTCTCGCTGCCTTTCCCTATGCCTGCTAGAACTTTCCTTCAATATTTACTGTCTGCCCTCTCTGCAGACCCCTGCCTAGCTGTAAACAAGCCAAGCATGTGCACCTGAGACTTTAAATCTGCTGAATGTTTTTTATTCCGTATCTCTCCCTATGTCCCCTCTCCTTGTCTCCCCTTCAATGTCTGTTAGCTTGTAAGCCATAGGCAGGGACCGCACCTATCTTATTGTTCTGTAAAGCGCCAGGTACATAGCTGGTGTTATACAAATGGTAATAATAATAATAATAATAATAATAATAGTCCACTCCAGCCCCAGGAGCCACTGTCAGGGTTATTGGGCCTATGTTCCAGGCAGGGAGGGCTGTTGTTACCCTTCATTGGCTATAAATGCCTCCAACCAAGGCCAGCCAGCCTGCAACACCCCACCAAGTAGGGGTGCCATCCACTGAGCCCTAGCCAGGTTTCTGCCACTGCTCCACCGCTACCTGGCAGCCTGCAATGCCCAGATGAGTAGGGGTGCCAGCCACCAAGCCCTGGCTGGGCCTCTGCTGTTGCTCCACCGATGCCAGCCAGCCTGCAATGCCCATCCAAGCAGGGGTGCCAGCCACCAAGCCCTGGCCAGACCTCTGCTGCTGCTCCACTGAGTCCTGGCACCCTGAAACGCCCAGCCAAGTAGGGGTGCCAGACACTCCAGCCCCAGGACCTACCATCAGGGTTCTGGGACCTACATTCCGGGCAGGGTTGGGCTGGCTTTTGTTCCACTTTATTGTCTTTAAATGCTCCACTGAGGCCAGCCAGCCTGCAACACCTGGCCAAGCAGGGGTGCCAGCTGCAGTTAGTGTGCCCTGGCAATGCAAGTCTGCTGATGCTGCTGGTAGTACTGCACGTCAGCCATTTGCTCCTTCCTCTTCTAGATGGGCAGCACTTGGATGAGTGCACCAGAGGGCGGGGCTGGATGTCCACGAGAATCACCACTGGGCAAGGCTTGCCCAATTTGCAATAGAGCTTCTTCCTCTAGAAAATGGTTTATATATACTTAATGGAAACTGTTATGGGGATATTCCAGGGAATTATACTTTTCCATTTGCTAGAGGGGGGAGCGTGGTGGACTATGCCTTAATTACACCACCCTTATTGGAATTTATTTGAGCGTTTAAGGTTGATCACAGAATAGAAAGTGACCATTTTCCAATAATAGTTGATTTTGAGGAGATAGGAGGATTATCATCAAGGATCATCTCTGTTTACGAGGGTGATTTAGAATTGGTGGGTCACAGTAAAGTTCAGTGGTCAAATAAAGTTGATGCTCAGATATCGGAGGCTCTGTCTTCAGACAAAGCAGTTTATCGAAAGGAAGTTATTTTGAGCTCTGTTAATTCTGCTGAAGCTAATGTAGCTATAGATTAACTTTTTTCCTTTTTGAAGCTAGTCCTTACAAAAACCAATCTAAGGCCATCAAGGGCAAAAGGTATTTATATTTAGTGGGATGGCAATTGTTATAAGGCTAGGGCTGCCTTAAGAAAATGTGTGCACCAACTCAAGCAGGATAGAAATGGGATCCTCGTTCTCCAATATAGGAAATAATATGGAAATTATAAGGAATTGCTTTATTCAAAAAAACTAGTTTCAGAATCAGAAATGGAAGGAGATTATTGATGCATTGGAGCAAAAAAATGGGAAAGAGTTCTGGAAGTTGGTAAATTGCTCCATGAGAGGGGAGGTCCTATATGTAGAACCAAAGATCAGGAACTCAGTTTGGGAAAATCACTTTTTTCAAATATTTAATGCTAGTTTCTCAGCAAGTAGGCCAAGTGAGCCACAGACTATTTCTCAAATACCGGTATGGAAAGCAATTGTGAGGGAGGAAATTTTGGAAGAAAATATCAAAATTTTTAAAAAAGGTAAAGCTCCGGGAAGTGATTTTGTATCCCCAGAAGTTTTTAAGATAAACCCAGAATGGTGGGTCAAAGTGTTAGGAAGATATTTTACTCTGATAAATGATTCTGGAGTAATCCACGATTATTGGAAAACAGCTATTGTGGTTCTGATATATAAAAAGGAGGACAAAAATAATCCTGGTAATTATCGTTCCATAAGCCTTCTTCCGATTATTTCTAAGATTTATTCTAAGATTCTGTTATGAAGGCTGAAGCAGTGGATAGTAAAGAATCATATCCTAGAGGCTGAACAAACAGGATTTACCCCCAATAGAGACACCGTAGGCCATTGCTACACCCATTGCTACACCCTGGCCCATTTGATGGAAAAATATAAATATAAAAGGATGAAGCTATATGTGGCATTCATCAACTTTTCCTCAGCTTTTGATTTAATCAACAAAATTGGAGGGTTTGCACATTGATCAAAGTGTCTTGTTATTGATTAGGTCTATTTATACCAGTACAGGGTTACAAGTAAGGTTTAATAGGAAAGGGGTGCTTACAGACACCATTCCAACTACCAGAGGTTTTCGTCAGGGATGTCTCCTTGCCCCACTACTTTTTAACATTGACATGAATGACCTGATAATGATGGATAAGGACATGGGAAGCTACATGGCTCCAAAAGTGGGGTTCAGGAGAGTATCCATATTAATGTATGCCAATGACACCGTGCTTCTGTCAACTTCATCCCTGGGTTTAAGAAGATTGTTGAAGGACTTTGGCGTAGTATGTGCATCCCATGATTTACAAATTAATTACCAAAAAACCAAAATTATGGTTTTTGAAAATAGATTTAAAGTTAAGAGATGGGTCATAGATGAGATTAAGATTGAACAAGCTAAGGTGTTTAAGTATCTAGGTCTCACCTTCTCATTCAATTACTTGTGGGTCCCACATTTGCCCGCATTGAGACAGAGTGCTCTAGCCACAGTGGGGGCTAGTTATACATTCTATAAAATGAGGGGGGGCTGGTCAACAAATTTCTCCACCCATAAACGTTTTTGAAGTCAAAATAATGGTGAAAATACATTATGGTGCCCATATCTGGGGCCATCTCCCAGTTGCTAGGAGATATCTTGAGCGGATTTTAAATAGGTTTTTGAGGAAATGATTACAAGTTCCTTCTGTGACTCCAGCTGCTATTTTGACACTGGAAGTCGGTATTAGATCAATCAATTCACTTTTGTCTGAAACATTAACATCATCTACCTTAAAGATCCGAGGTGCCCTAGATGATGATCTGTCTAAATGTTGTTTAAAGGAAAAACGAGAGGACATCAATGGCAGAGGCTCATTTCGGTAAGGTATGAGTAGGACTTTTGAAAATCTGGGTTTACCCTTTCCTTTTTTGAAAGGTTTTCAATTCAACATTGCAAAAGGCTTAATTAAGGTCCATGTTAAGGATCAGAATAGGCAAAATTCCAGAGCTCTGGTTCAGTCGGCAAAATCTATGCCCTTGAATTATTTATTGTTCCCGGAAAAGGACGGATGTAACTATATTAAAAGTTATATCCCCCCATATCAAAGAAGAGCTTTTTTAGCATTTCCTCTCCGGCTAATGCCGTCTGCGGTGCTGGAAGGGAGATATCTTAGAATTCCCTACCATGAAAGGATCTGCCCTTGTTGCGAACTAGCTATTGAAGACCTCCCCCATTATTTATTCCACTGCACTCAGTATGAGAATCTCCGGAATACATTATACCGAAAGGTGAATATTTCTGATAACCTTTCGGATTAAAGTAAAATTATAATTTTGTTGTCTGATATAAATGATAAGATCACTCAGGCAATGACTCTCTGTGGACTTCAAATGGAGAAACAGAGGAAGATAGTATTGGCTAGTAAGCCTGGTTGGGAATGATCAAGCAGCCTCAGTTGATCCCTTAACAAGGCAAGGGGGTTTGGATATTCATGGACCTCTTCCACAAAGAGTTGTAATGTGGTCTGGAGTTTAATCCAAAATAAGGAAACTGATGGGGGTTTGAAGTGGGGGAATGGTGTAAGTAGTTTGGTAAATTAAATCAACTTATTTCATCTAAGGATCGGTTTACTATGGTTTTGATGACTGATTTGGCTCTGGAGTTGGTTAAGAGCAAGTAGGAGAGTCTGCTTGTAATGTTTAGTGAGACTTCTCCTTTTGACAATTAGGTGATATTTGTATTTTGAACATCACGTGCTTAGGCTCGTTTCCTATAAATGATTATATCTGTGTCGGTGACTTTTTATTGTGTAGTTATTATGTACAATTATGGTATTTTTGTTTCTATAGTTAGTTTTGTTCTTGAATGATATGTGAAATTTGTCATGGCAATGACCAGTACAATAAATGTATTTATTCTTCTTATTATTATTGTAATAGAGATTCTTGAGCTCAGTCGAGTATGATGCCAGGATTCTGAGGCCATCATTCCACCATGGGGAGCTGTCATTCCATCGCATTCAGAAGCGACCACTCCATCCCCAGGACTCACCATCAGAGTTCTGGGGCCGTCATTCCGCTCATAGATAGCTGTTAAACCACAGAATTAAGAAGCTGCCACTCTAGTCCCAGGACCCACCGTCAGGGTTCTGGGCCCATCATTCCACTCACAGGCAGCTGTCATTCCACCACATCAAGAAGCAGTTAGCCACTCCAGTCCCAGGTACCACCATCAGGGTTCTGGGGCCTACATTCCAGGCAGGGAAGGCTATCATTCCACTTCACTGTCTGCAAATGCCCCACTGATGCCAGCCTGCCTGCAATGCCTGGCCAAGTAGGGGTGCCAGCCACCAAGCCCTGGCCGGGTGTCTACCACTGCTCCGCCGATTCCTGGCAGCCTGCAACACCTGGCCGAGTAGGGGTGCCAGTCACTAAGCCCTGGTTAGGCCTCTTCTGCTGCCAGGCTGCAACACCCTGCCATGATGGTGACTAGAACTAGAGAATCTAGCATAGAGTGAGCAGAACTGAAGGCCTGCCAGTGTGTCTGTTTCAGATATTAAGCAGCCCAAACCCCTGCTAGGCATACCCTTCATTTTCAGAGGAGGCAACAGGCCTACCCTTCACTTCAGATGGGGCAACTTACACAACAAAGGACACATACCCATCCAAGTCCAATTGCCCCACATGCCACATTTCTTGGAGCAAAATAATGTCAAAGGACCTAATGAAACAACTCAAATCATTATCCATTAATTTGGTTTTCCAACCCTAAATGTTATGAGAAACTATAGAGATAAAAGACTTCCTTAGGGGGGCTACCATTCATTCCTCCACTGTATCTGTGGTTGCAAAACCCAGTTGGTTTGAGGGGAGATAAAATTCCTCCATCTCCCATATTAAGAGAGAGAGAGGAGGTGCAGGCAAAGGATCCATCTTAAAGAGATAATCCTGAAGGATTATAACCAGTATTATCCAGCACTGTGCACGACCACTTCCCATGTGCCAAAGCACACAAGGAAGTGGCCTCATGCTGAATATTTTGGGACACAACTTCTTTTACCTACTCTATTACTAAGACCACTTCCCCTTGAGAATGATACCCTTCTTAATAAATAGTCATTGCAGACTGCCAGGCATTGGTGGAGATGCAGCAGAGGCCCAACGTGGGCTAGGTGGTGACTGGCACCCATACGAGGCTGGACATTTCAGGCTGGCATCCTACTCACCAGATCTCAACCAACTCTTCTGCAAATTGGTCAAGAAGCTTTGCCCAGTGGTGATTCATGTGGCCATCCAGCCACCACCTGCCATGATGGCAACTAGAAATAGAGAACCCAGCATAGAGAGAACAGAACGGAAGGCCTGCCAGCCTGCAATGCTCAGCCAAGTAGGGGTGCCATCCAGCCAGCAAGCCTGGGCCGGGCCTTTGCCACTGCTCCACCAATGACAGCCTGCAATACCCCACCCCCTATGGGTGCCAGCAACCAAGCCCCAAGCTTTCCCGGCCTCTACTGCTGCTGCTGCTGCTGCTGCTGCCGCTGCTGCCACCACTCGGTCTCTGCCTACAGGCCATGACAACACATGCAACCCCACTTTGGGCATTGGCAGGCAGTACTTGGCTTGGCATTGCAGGCTGCCAGGCATTGGTGGAGTAGTGACAGAGGCCTAGCCAGGGCTTGGTGACTGGCACCCCTAATTGGCCAGGGATTTCAGGCTGGCAGGCCTCCAGTTCTGCTCGCTCTATGCTGGGTTCTCCAGTTCTAGTCACCATCACGGCAGGAGTGACAAGGTTACAGTAGTGTCTGCTGGTGCCCAAAGCGGGTTTGTGTGTGTTGTCATGGCCTGTAGGCAGAGATGGACAGTCCAGCAGAACATCTGTTTTCAGTCAGCATTTGGGTGAGCAGCAGCATTGCTCATTTTTAGGACAGGACAGGGGTCAAGAGACCCCAGTTCTAATTCCTGGTTTCGAAGTCCTTTGACCTCTCTGCATTTCAGCTTTTCCAGGTCTAAACCAGAGGGCTACCGTTCTGGGAGCACACAGGAGAAAGAACCTGTATGGGAACTACGAGGCTTGGGGTACGCAGTTCCAATTGCTGTTGCATATCTGTCCAGCCTCTTTGCAGGGCAAAGAATAGAATTCTTAAATGCTTCCCATTCTTCAGAAAAACTTAGGCTCTGCGCTTGACCCCCGGGGGTGCCCACCCGATTCCCTTCGGGGCTTGACTGACCATCTGGGATCCACTGATGCCTGCCATCCTTTAATGTCCGGACAACTATGAGTGCCAGCCACCAAGCACCAAGCCTTCCCAGCCTCTGCTGCTGCCACTGGCTCTCAGATGGCCAGCCCTGGTGCCACGAGTAGTTTGCACCCTGCAAGCCACTTTTGTTGTCTCTACTGGAAACCACAAATTGTTGTCTATTCCAGTGGTTCCCAAACTGTGATCCATCAGGTGTAAAGGTGAAGCAAATACACATCTGATGAAGTTGGCTGCTTTTAACCAAATTTGATGGAGCAGATATATGTCAAATCCTGATCAGAGATTTTCATCAAATATTTTGTTTCAGTATATTTTGGTTGTTTGGTTTCTTGTGCATTTGCTGCCCTATGTTTCATAGCCTTCTATGGAATCCATGGATCCTCTCTAAAGATCATGGGATTACAGAAAATATTAACTGCATCTTACGACTTATAGATCATAGGTTCATTGCACATTTCACTTAGAAAACTTTTTAAATGATGCAGGATCAGACAGAAGTCAGTGTGATTGTCAGTCCTCCTATTTGCATGCTAGTTTTCAAAGGTTTCTTGTCTGAGGTGCTCAGATACAATCTTGATAGAAGTGGTATAAAAATCTAAATAGAAGAAACCACTTGTTACCAAACTTTTTCAACAAAAGATCCAGAATACACTTCCAGAGTTTGTTTATTTTATTTAATTGATATCATAACATAAATTAATTAAATAAAATACATTTTTACCTCGCATCCTCCCACACCATGGCGGCTCATAGTGGCGAACAACATGTAAAATCTTACAATAAAATTAAATAATTAAAATATTTTAAAATTGCTAAAAAGGCAGAATGCTAAAAGGCAATAAAGACAAACATCCACCCTACCACCACCCCCTTCCCTGAAGGCCTGGTGGAACAACCAGGTCTTACACGGTCTTCAGAAAGAGGGGAAGTCCAGGGATAAATGGGCCTCCATGGGATGCGAGGTATGTAAATGCTTATAGGAGTTAGGATGCTCAGGCATTGAAGACACTGCTTAAAGGCCAAAGACCCTAAGTGAACTATGCACAGATTTGTATCTGACAGCTTGCAGATAAAAACAACTGCAACTGATTTGCAAAGGTTTACACAATATTTGCAAGCACAGCTATATTTTGGAACATTTATTGCTTACGCAACAGTTCTGGGCAAATGGCTAAAAAAAGACATATTTGAAATGGGCCAAAGATCAACCGGTTAGGATGGTAGCCACAAACGCCAGATGCATCCTTGTCTGAATGACTCAGATGATGGCATGAGAGAGCCAGCTCTGCCTAGCAACAACTTATGCATGGCCTATGTGACCAGAGACCTATAAATATAGGACTGATGTCTTTTGGAACTCAGACACCTGTAACATCAGCTCATGGTACCATCTCAACTAGGGCTGTAGCGGCATACCGCCGCGGCAGCTTTTACCGACGGAAACCCCTATTCCGCACATCGTGGCACGGTACGGCAGAGGCAGCTTTCCGAGGGCTGCGGCTGCGGTTTGTCGCTCATGGTATCGC
>QEPC01000229.1:16559-32099 GCA_003113815.1 Sphenodon punctatus | reverse complement strand
GATGTGGACAGGGAGGGAGTTCCAGGCATGGGGGGCAGCAAGTGAGAAGGGACGAAGGCGCTTAGGGGAGCAGGGAAGGCGTGGAAGGGTGAGAGAAGGGACAGAGGAGGAGCGAAGTGCATGGGCTGGAGTATGGAGGGCGATAAGTGCAGAGAGGTAGGGGGGAGCAAGGTTGTGAAGAGCTTTATAGGTGATCGATCCATGACAGGGGTAACGGTACCACTTTCGCCACCACCGGATCCCCTGCCTCAAGGCCTGTGCAGAATATCAGGTGAAGGGTATGTCCCCCCTCATGTGTCTGACTCCTAACCATCTGAGACAGTCCCATGGTTGTTATGGCATCCATGAATTCATGGTCTGCTCCCCCAAGACTGGCATCAGCATGGATACTCAAGTCCCCCAGGACCAAAGTCCTCAGGGACCTCAAGACCACCTCTGACACCAGTTCTGCTAGAGCATGTGGGGATGTTGCCGTACATGTAGGTGCGTGGTATATCAGCAACAGCAGTAATCTGTCTCCTGCCAAAACAAACACAAGGTGGACCCCCTCCATGCCCACGATAGTCTGCACAGGATACCGCCTCACAGATGAGGTATCCTTAAAAACAACAGCTACGCTGCCTCCCCGTCCCTCTGCCCTGGGCTGGTGCTGTACAGAGTACCCAGCTGGAGCAAGGTCAGCCAATATTGGCTCCGACTCATTGTCCAGCCAGGTATCTGTAATGTATCTGTAATGTACATGAGGTCGGCCGGCTGATCCAGAATCAACTCCCGTATCATTGTTGATTTATTACCGACCGACCTCGCATTCAACAGCAACAGACCCAGACCAGGGGTACCGCCGATCTTGATCCCTGTCATATCTCCCTGGCGGCCTATACAAGGGACAGGAATCAAATACCTGTCCCTCCTAATTGCTGTCTTTTGCCTCCCAGTTTGACCATATTTGACCCGGCCCATCATGACCCCAATGGCTGTGGGGCCCCCTTCTGGCCCTCTTCCCCTGGTTGTTTTCCCGCCAGACCCTCATGGACCAACCCTCCCCCATAGTTCCCCTCTCATAGGTGAACCAAACCCTTCCCCCCTTGTTGGGGCAACCCTCCCACATCAGGGGGACATACTCAACCCTCCCCGAACCCCCCACCCTCCTTCCCCTAACCCCCTTGGTCCCTCCCTCTCACAGGGGGACCGGACCCTCCCCTCCTTGCTGGGTCAAACCCCCCTCACACCGAGGGGACATATCCAAACCTCCCCGACCCAGTACCTCCTCCTCCCCACACATTAGGGGAGGAGCTCATCCCCACGTCCCCCATCCCACCTGCCCCCCTCCATTCATACCCAGCATATTGCCCTAAAAAAACAGTCAGCCCTCCCCCAGCCCTCACCTAAGGGCCACATGTAAGGGCCACACCCAAGGGCCGTTTGGCATGGCCCTTAGGTGTGTGACCTGTGGCGTGTGGCCTGTGACAACACTGGGCCACCTGGCCATTAACCCCCCTCCTACTGGAAGTAATCTGGGAGGGGGGGAGGAGCCCATAACCTCATCTCCACCCCTCTTACAATGGGGGGCTCCACTCCCTCCTTTCTCAGGGTGAGCCTACCTGGCTCCCATCCCCCGGCGAGGAGGCAGGTTCTGATCTGAGCCTTGATCTCGGCTCCTGGCAGCGACAGTGGTGGTGGGGCTGACAACTCAGCTGGTGTCTCTTGCTCCCAGCCCACCCCTCACTGGTCCAGGGTTCCAGTGGTGGCAGGGAAGCAGCAGGGCAGCTGCAATGGTGTCTTGGCAGCAGCAGCGGCATTATGGTAAGTCCATTCAATAGGGTAGCCATATCCACTGCCTCCACCCGCTAACACCCCGCCAATGGCTCTTCACCCTTTGGCGGTGCCCTCTGAGGGCACCCTTTGGCGGTGCCCTCAGACATGACGCTAACCACCCTTTAACCACCCTTTGTGGTTATTTATGCATGTTGCAGAACTGTATTGGTGCCCTATGCAGCCCTGCAACATGCATAAATAACCACCAAGGGTGGTTAAAGGGTGGTTAGCGTCATGTCTGAAAGTACCCAATGATGTTTCCTGTGGGAGGAGAAGCAGAGTCACAACAGCTGCAGGAGATCCAGGCAGCTTGTGAAGCCAGCTCACTCCTGGCCAGCTCCCTCCAACAATCCCTCAGGGCAGCCCCCTCTTTATGATGTTGCCTGTAGGGATGTGCAAACACGGTTCGGATATTCAGAGTTCGGACTGAACTCGGTCTGTTCGGATGACCGAACTGAACTTCCGAATCGAACCTGAACCAACTGAACCTGAACTCGATCTGAATTCGAAAATGACCAAACAGTTTGGCCGAGTTCGGGTGGGTTCTGATGGGTTTGGGCAGCAAAAACATGATTGTAAGGCCCACGAAGGGGGAGTAGCTGAGGATCAGACTTCCTGGCACCAGGAGTGGATAGGCTTGGAGTAGCAGTCAGCCTGCCCAATCACCATCCCTTTTCTCCTCAGACCACTGGCTTCGCAGTCTGCAATTGGACATGGGAGAGGGGGGTAGGCTGCACGGAACCAATGGGACTTGTGGTAAGGTGGGCACAGCAAGTAACAAGTTATTGCCCTCCCCCCTTTCAACACATTCTGAGCTAGCCACTGTTCCTGACAGCAGACATTTTCAGAGGTCTCCCTCTCCTAGCAGTTTGTTTTCCTAATGCATTGCCATCCTCCTCCTATTTCACCCATCCCACACATTTAGTTCCCTAGTATCATTTATTTAGATTAGATAGATTTAGGTTTTATTTTTATTTTTTACCCATCCCTGTGTTCTATCTCCCAACCCTCCATTGAATCATCCCCTCCTCCATTTATATATTCCATCCCTGATTCCCTTCCCCTGTTTTTGGATTTATTTAGAGTAGGATTAGATTGATTTAGGTTTCATTTCAGTTTTGTACCCCTCCCTGTGTTGTTTGGTGTGAGCTGTCTGTGCCGCCCCCATCCCTGTGTAAGATAGATAGATAGATAGATAGATAGATAGATGTAAGAGTTAGCTTAGTTATAGAGATAGATAGAGATAGTGTGTAGTTTTATAGTGTATTTGTAGGACTAGGCCTTTGTAGTTATTAGATATTCCATTTAGTTCCATAGGCTTTAGAATAGTTAATATAGAATAGTTAATATAGAATAATATAGATTTAGTGTAGATATATATATAATATTAGATTAAAAAATTGATATATATAAAATCTTTGTGTGCATTCTTTGGGTTGGAAGACATTGAGAAGGGAAGTAGGAGAGGCCAGTCTGCTGCCCGTAAGGCAGCACAGGGGTAAAAGATTGGATTGGTCAAACTTAGCTGTTAACAGATATAACTTTTATAATAACTTTTTTAAAAACAAACATTAACAATCTAACAACTAACAAGACATAAAAATAACAAACTTATTAGTGTCTCATGGCCAAACGATACTGATACCTAAAATAAAATCTTCAAAATCGGTATCGATATCGGCACCAAAATCGATATCGATACTAATTTTCTGAATGTTCGGCTGAACCGAACTCCACCAAACCGAACAACCAAACCTGAACTCAGTTCTCAAACCAAATGACCGAATCTGAACTCGGTTCCCAAACCGAATGACCAAACATCCGAACATCCGAACTGCATTCTGTTCGCACATCCCTAGTTACCTGGGGGAAGAGAAACAGAGTCACCACAGCTGCAGGAGATCCAGGCAGCTTGTGCAGTCAGCTCTCTCCTGCCCAGTTGGTTGCATCCTGGTATATGCTCATTGAGGGTTAGCCAAGACTGCACGCGGTAGATGCCTTTGTTCTCTACCATCACACCAAAGCTTTCTCCGAAAGAGAAGGGTTATCATGGAAGTGACTATGATGAGAAACTGTAGCTTGACAGGGGCCCTTTGTTGAAAAATGTTGGTAACAAGTGGTTTCTTCTATTTAGGTTATTATAACACTTCTATCACCATGGTATCACTATCTGAGCAGCTCAGAATACCAAAGACAAGAAACCTTTGTAACCTAGCATGCAAATAGGAGGACAGTCAATCACACTGACTCAAGTCTGACCCTGCATCATTTACAAACTTTTAAATATCTAAGTGAAATGTGCAATGAACCTAGCAATCTGGCAGTGGTAAGATGCACTTATTATTTCCTGTCTTCCCATGCTCTTTAGAGGGGAACTGTACTATGGTGCTTGACCCATAGAAGGCTCTGAAACACAGGGCAGCAAATGGTTTTATTTTCTAGCTGCAATGTAGGAAGGAAGAAGAGTCCTACAACACATTTATTACGGTATTTGTCAAAGATGCCTCAAAAACATAACACAGGGAAAACCTTTCAAGTATATATTCTTCTCTAAAACATGTCAGAAATTGAGTGCCTTTTTTCTTGGTGATATGTTTTCTTATTATGTCTCTGAATCCTAATGGAGGTAATAGAAAGGCCACTGTGAACAATAAAACATAAAGCAAAGCAACACTAAGAGTTTTTTTCTTAAGTGTGCTAGAAATTATCTTTGTTTCTGTTCCTAGATTTTTTCTTAAATAAAATGTTTAGGTAACAAATCAAGATAAGACAGTATCTTTTGTTAGTTTTGCAACATAACAGATTCAAAGTTATTTCAAATAACTTTTCTTTGTTTCACCTGAGGATAGTAAAGGATGTAAGCTAAATATAAATATTTAGAATTTTAATCATCATAGCTCTCTGACTCTCCAAATATTAGAAGTGTTGCATAGAAACCACTATAGACATCTATCATCATCTTTGAGCAACACTGTTGCCCTGGGTTAATATTAATAAGTAACTTCCTGAGGCCCCTAGAATTTAACCACAGTAAGAGGCTACAGACAGAGTTTGGGTAAAACTGGCTGTTTATTAATTCAAAACAGCATTCTGGAGGTGGAGGGGGCATTGGGGGGAAACAATGTAACCAGTAAACCATCCAATTCCTCAACCTACAAATCCAGTGCCTAAGCTCATGTTTGCAAAATGGATTCTCCAGATTCATTATGTTCCAACCACCTGAATGGATTGTCCCATTCCATTTTCATTACAATCGCCCCGATCCCCTATGGTGGGGTCCTGAAAAAAGGGTGACGGTTCTTGCACCCACTAGGGACTGAATTTATCCTTTTTAGTAGTGCAGTCCCTGCCACCCCCCCAGGATTGAGTGAAGCTGTGGGTCACTTATTCCCTGATCAGCTACCGCTTCCCTCACCTCATAAGGAGGTGCCTCAGTTTCCATAATTCCTGTTCCTTTCTATTACTATGAGCTCACTTTTTTTCCTTTACCACTGGACTGTCACCACTAGAGCAGACAGTTTATGCTTGGCATGCTCGTCCTACTCCCTCACCACCTAACTGTTTCTTTAAAACCTCTCGTGTCCCTTTTAAAAAACAAAACAAAATAACAAAAAAGATAAAAAAGGAAAAGGAAAAGAATACCAAACTATTATGTCTGATGGAGGCCTTGCCTTTGAGCCCAGTCCCATAGGCATAAGTTGAGTCCACAATATGTTCACTTTTTCATTCCAAAATTTTCGCTCTGGTAGTCAAACCAAGCTGTGAACCCCAGCTGGTATTTCTGGCTGCCTCAGGATCCAACCAACTTCTGTGATCATTCCGGAATTGCTCCTGAAATGGTTATATCAGATAACCAGTTGAGTAAAAAACCCTTATCAATTCTGTACCCCAGGAAAAGATACACACCCACTTATTTGACAAGATCCTGACTGTTGCTGGAAGGGGGACTGGGAGACCTGGGGGCCCTGCAGTCCCCCTACCAGGGAATCCCCTCTGGAAGTGAATGGATCCCTGCTCTCTCCACCAGATGCAATTGTTTGCGGGCTTGGATGGGAACTTCCCAAGAGAGTTCTCTGGCAGTGGGACTGGGGAAGGTTCTCAGGAAGCACCCAGCCAAACTCCTTGGGGATGGGGAGTGAACATAATGGGTCCTTTATGATGACACCCAGCTGTATCTTTCTTTTTCAGCTGACCTGCTGTCTCTTTACTGTCTCAGTGTCTGGCTGCTGTAGGGGATTGGATGAAGTTGAACCAACTGAAGCTCAATCCCGACTAGGGATGTGCGAATGTGGTTTGGAAGTTCAGAGTTCGGCCTCAACTCGGCCTGTTCAGATGACCTAACTGAACTTCCGAACAGTTTGGAAAAGTTCGGATGAGTTTGGATGAGTTTGGGGGTGGGAAAAACATGACTTTGGGCAGGAAAAATGTGACTGGAAGGGGGAGGCAGCTGAGGAGAAGACTTCCTGGCACCAGGGGTGGAACCAGGGGTGGACACCAGGGGTGGTTTCAGGGTCAAATAATACTGATACTGAAAAAAAAATCGGTTTCAGTTTCGGTACCGATAGAACTTTTTTGAATGTTTGGCTGAGTTCGATTGAACCGAATTCCGCCAAACCAAACAGCATAACCCGAACTCAGGTTTCGAGCCGAATGACCAAATGTCCGAACATCCGAATGGTATTCTGTTTGCACATCCCTAATCTCGACAAGACAGAGGTGATGCTGGTGGGTGGGGTTGGTGACCTGGGAGAGGGGAACACTCCCATGATTGGGGTGTTCAACCCACCATTGGTTCCATCTGTGTGGAGCCTGGGGGTGCTCCAGGATTCACAGATGCACCTGGATTCTCAGGTGTTGGTTGTGGTCAGGGATGCCTTTCACCAATTACATCTGGTGTGAAGGCTCCACCGATATGTCTCGGACTCTGATGTCATCACTGCCATCCATGCATTCATCACCTTGAGGCTGGGCTATTGCAATGCGCTCTACGTGGGGCTGCCCCTGGTGACAGTTTGAAAGCTTCAGCTGGTGCATTATGCAGCAGCCTGTCTGCTTACTGGGATGGGCCAGAGGGAGCACATTCGACCAGTGCTCCAAGTATTGAACTAGTTGCCTATTGTCTTCTGGACCCTTTTGAAGGTGTTGGTTTTATTGTATTTATTTATCAACTTACTTCTATCCCACACCCTCCTGCTCACAGAGAAGCTCGGGGCAGCTTACCACAGAGGCAATCATATAAATTCCACAATTAAAATATACTCAATTTAAAATTCATTAAAAAATATACTAAAAGGGCAGAACCAACCCCCCTTTCCCTAACCCACCCCACCCTACCCGTCTCCCTCTCCAAAGGCCTGGCAGAACTGCCAGGTCTTACACTGTCTTCTGAAAGAGGGGAGGTCTGGGGTCAGGCGGGCCTCCATCAGGATGGAATTCCACAGTCTAGGAATGGCCACCGAGAATGTTTTCCACATCGATGCCACCCAGGAAACCCGGAGGACTTTGAGTCGGTCCCTGGTCGACTGCAGGGGCCACGATACAATCTGGGGCCTGAGGCGGTTCTGCAGGTAAGTAGGGCCCAGGCCATTTAGGGTTTTATAGGTGATAACCAACACCTTGAATCAGGCCCTTAAGATAATAGGCAACCAGTGCAGAGAGCGGAGCACTGGTGTAATGTGCTCACGACGAGCCATCCCTTTTACGAGACAGGTTGCTGCATTCTGCACCACCTTCAGCCTCTGGACCATCCCCAAGGGTAGTCCCATGTAGAGAGCATTTACCCTCTAAAGACCTACATGGTCTGGGATCTGCTTACCTGAGAGATCACCTCACCCCCTGGGACCAGGGGCAGACCCTGCAGTCATCTGGAAGCATCCTCCTGGAGGTCCCACATTAGTCCACATTATCAGCAGGTCCAAACAGACAGGAAGGTGGTCTCAATGTCCACACCATCACTGTGGAACACCCTCCCAATGAAGATTCACTTCAGCCCAGATCTCTTCGATTTCCAGCAAAGTTCTAAAACCTGACTCTTCTGTCAGGTGTTTGCAGAAGCCAATAATCAAAATCTGAAGCTCCTTTTTTTAAAAATGAAATAACCAGACTGCAAAAACCAGAAAAACTGAGGGGTGCAGGGGGGAGCTGACCAGGGGGGTGTATAGGAGCGTGCCCACCTCAGCCACCAAACATCTGTTCAAAATAGGGGGCTTGAAGGAGTGTGCTAACCCCGACCACCAAACAGCTCCTTCAGCCACCCCTGATCAGTTCTTTAGTGGCAGATCTGCTCAGATGCCCAATCCTGCTGCGCATCAGGGTCCATGAGTCCTTCCCCCATGTGGACATCTCCTCAGCCAGCCCATGGTGTGGAAGGACTTTTGATGGCAGCCCACCCCCCCACAGATTCCCCACTGGGGGATTATTTGGATTGCCTTCCCCACTAGCCTAAAGTGTGATGGATGCAGTGGCCCTGCCAGGGGCAGTCAATGGATCCAGCCTTATTTGTTTTCACCATCTAATAGGTAATGTGTTTGATGGGAAGAGGCTTGGGATGAAGACATTTTTAGATGTAATCTAGGCTTTGAGTTTACAAATAAAATAGACAGCTCAATTTAGGCTTAAACCAGATTATACAGAAACTTCTTTGCCCTTTTTTACATAACCCCCACAGAGTGGGGGGGTCTGTGGGTGCACTGGTGCGTGTGCGGTGGGTGGGGTATGCATATGGGTGAACATGCATCTCCATGCACCCCCCACTCATCCCCATGCATGGAGCTATCACTGTTTTCCCCAGTTGCTCCATGTGTGAGGATGTGTGGGGGGTGCATGGGGATGTGTGCTAGGCAGAAGCATGCACGTACACCCCAACTCACCACACACGCCGTGTCCTTCACACGGGCCTCTCCCACTCATGAACACACAGTTTTCTGTGTATTCATGAGTGGGAGACCCCCATGTACAAAGAGCCCTTGAATCAAAGAGCAGTGGCTTTTGTCAAGGAGAGAATGGAGGAGAAAGTGAGAAACAGTTCTTGTTTCCTGTTTGTTAGGGGTGTACAGCAGGCACATAGCTTGTTTTCATTTTTATTTTGTTTTTCATTTACAAAACCCCCTTTGTTGTCAGGCATTTTCATAAAAGAAAATGTTCTTTTTTTCCTCTCTTTTTTCCAGTTATTGTTATTAAAAATAATTTTAAAAATTAATACTGTGCATGCACAAGATTGCCACCAGACCATTCTGTGAATGCACAACCCTTTCTCAAAATGGCCATGGTCCATTCTTTTTAGTAATTAAACAACAAAAGCAACAGGCCATAATAATGAAGAAAATGAAGGGGAAAGTGTCTGTTTTTGTAACTAAAATAAAATAAAATTTTAAAAAACTGTGCATGCACAAAATGGCCATGGTGGGAGATCAGAACAGCTTCCCCTTTTCAAAATGGCACCATGTCTGCTGTAGCCATTTTTGGAAATGGTGTTCATGTGCAAAATGACTGACCATGGTCATTTTACAAATGCAGTTTTTTAAATTTAAATTTAATTTTAATTTTAATTTTTATTATAACATTTGTATGATGCCCCCTCCTGCTAAAAGCATCTTGGGGTGGCTATAGTAATAACATATTAAAACATATTAAAATAAACAACAAGTACAATTAAAATCCCATGATAAAAACAGTTATTATTATTATTATTATTATTATTATTATTATTATTATTATTATTATTATTATTATTATTATTATTATTATTATTATTATTATTATTATCATAAGCATTAGCATTAGCATTAGCATTAGCATTAGCATTAGCATAGCACCAGCTGTGTACCTGGTGCTTTACAGAACAATAAGATAGACGCAGTTCCTGCCTACGGCTTACAATCTAATAGGCATGGAAGGGGGAGATAAGGAGAGGGGACATAGGGAGAGACAAGGGATAAATAACATTCAAGCAGATGCGACGTCTCAGGTGCACATGCTTGGCCTGGTTGCAGTTAGGTAGGAGTCTGTGGGGAGGGCAGAAAGTAACTATTGAGAGGAAAGTTCTAACAGGTGTTGGGAAAGGCGGTGAGGAAGAGGTGGGTTTTGAAGAAGGATTTGATGGTGGGTAGGGAGGGTACGAGGCAGATGTGGGCAGGGAGGGAGTTCCAGGCATGGGGGGCAGCAAAGGAGAAGGGACAAAAGTGGCTAGGGGAGCAGGGAAGATGAGGGAGAGTGAGGGAGGGGACAGAGGAGGAGCAAAGAGCACGTGCAGGAGTGTGTAAGGAGATTAGGGCTGAGAGGTAAGAGGGAGCCAGGTTGTGAAGGGTTAGGTAAGTGAATTCCAGGAGTTTGTGAAGGATGCGTTGGGGAAGGGGGAGCCAGTGAAGTGAGGAGAGGCTGCACATGGTCAAAGTGATGGGCTGAGTGGAAGACCCTAGCAGCAGAGTTTTGGATGGAGATATTGGGGGACAGGTGAGAGTGGGGCAGGGCAGGAAGGAGGAGGCTGCAATAGTTAAGGCGAGAGATGACCATCACGTGAACAAGAGTTTTGGCTGAGGAGACAGAGAGAAAGGGGTGAATCCAAGCAATGTTATGAAGGGCAAAGTGACAGGACTTGGCAACAGAGTCACTATAAGGTTTAAAGGAAAGGTGAGTATCGAAGACAAAGCCAAGCTACGGGCTTGGGGAATGGGACGGATGGTGACCCCATCGATAAGGATGGACAGGACAGAGGGAGAGGAAGGGTAGGGAGGAAAGATAAGGAGTTCAGACTTTGCCATGTTGAGCTTGAGCTGACATTGGGGCATCCAGGTGAAGATATCAGAGAGACAATTGATGAGGCAAGCTTGAACAGAAGAGGAGGGAGAGGGGGTGGAGAGATAGAGTTGAGTGTCATCAGCATAGAGGTGATATTGGAAGCCATGGGAGGCAATAAGTTTGCCAAGGGACAGGGTGTAGATAGAGAAGAGGAGAGGGCCCAGGACAGAGCCTTGGGGAACCCCAACCGAGAGGGGGAGGGATAAGGAGTTGGAATTGGGAAGAGAAACATTAAAGGAGCGGTCAGAGAGGTAGGAGGAGAACCAGTCAAGGACAGAGCCTCAGAAGCCTAGGGAGTGAAGAGAGTCCAGTAGGAGTGAGTGGTCGATGGTGTCAAAGGCAGCAGAGAGAGGTCAAGGAGGACAAGAATGGAGTAAAGGTGCATAGATTTAGCGACAAGTAGATAATTGCTGATCTTGGCAAGGGCAGTTTCAGTGGAGTGAAGGGGGCAGAAGTCAGATTGGAGAGGGTCCAGGGAGCAGTTGGCAGAGAGGAGATCCAGGCAGCAGGAGTAGACAACACGTTCTATAAACTTAGAGGTGAAGGGTAGAAGGGAGACTGGCCAGTAACTAGAGGGATCAGAGGGGTCGATGGTGGACTTTTTGAGAATGGGAGAGACAGTAGCATGTTTGAAGGCAGAAGGGAATGAGCCAGTGGAGAGGGAGAGATTAAGGAGATGTAAAAGGGGGGGGCAACAGTGGGAGAAATGGCGGTCAGAAGGCGGGAGGGGATTGGGTCAAGAGGGCAGGTGGAGGGGTGGAAGGAAGAGAGAAAAGAGGAGATTTCCTCAAGGGAGGCAGGAGGAAAGGAGGAGAGTGGGGGGATGGGGAGGTGGTGAGGGAGCAGGGAGAGGAGGTGCATGGGAAGCAATGTCCTGGCAGATCTTGTCAATCTTTGAGGTGAAGAATGACATGAGGTTCTGAGCAGAAAGGGAAGAGGGTGGAGGAGGCCTGGAGGGTTTGAAAAGGGTATCCAAGGTGGAGAAGAGGCAGTGTGGGTCATGAGGGTAGGATTTGACCTGGGAGGCATAGTAGTGTTGCTTCGCCAGGGAGATAGCAGACGAGAGGGAGGAGAGGGAGAATTTATAGTGGAGGAAGTCAGGGTGGGAGCGGGATTTGCACAAGAGGTGTTCAGCAGCCTGGGTGCAGGAGCAGAGGTAGCAGATAGTAGGGGTGAGCCAAGGATGGGGGTTTTGGGGTCGAACAGGGTGAGAGGAGAGGGGGGCAAGGGAGACAAGGGTTGTGGCAAGAGAGGCGTTAAGAGAAGACATGGCAGTGTCAGGGAAAGAGGAAGAGAAGGCAGGCAGGAGGAGGGGGGAGAGCGAGGAAGCAAAATCTAAAGGGTTAATAGTCTGCAGATCATGGAAGGGACTTGGAGCTGGGTAAGAAGATGGGGCTTGGTGGGAGAGGTTGAAGGAAGCAAGGTAATGGTCAGATATGGGACAAAGGTCAAAGGAGAGGTCAGCAACAGGACAGTTTCTGGAGAAGATGAGGTCGAGAGAGTGGCTGTCGGTGTGGGTGGGGGAATCAGTCCAGAGGCGCAGATCAAAGGAGGAGGTTAGGAAAAGAAAACGGGAGATAGACGGCTGGTAAGGTGCGTCAACATTGATGTTGAAGTCACTAAGAATGAGAGCGGGGGTATCATCGGAGAGGAAGAAGGTAAGCCAGGATTCAATGTCCAGGAGAAAAGAGGGAAGGGAGCCAGGGGGTGGTAGATGACAGCGACACAAAGGCGAAGTGGGGAGTAGAGACACACAGAGTGAGCCTCGAAGGAAGGGAAGGAGAGGGAGGGGGGAAAGGGGCTGGAATCGACAGGGGTTGGCAAGGAGAAGGCCCAAGCTTCCACCTCGGCCTTCAGGGTGGGACTGGTGAGAGAACAAAAGGCCTCCAGAGGAGAGGGTGGTAGGGGTGACAGAGTCAGAGGGAGATATCCAGGTTTCAGTAAGTGCAAGGAGTTGAAAGTGGTGAGAAAGGAAGAGGTCGTCAATGAAGGGGGCTTTGTTAACGGAAGAATGGCAGTTCCAGAGGGAGCAGCAGAAGGGGAGTTGGTCAGGGGGAAGGCAGGGAATGTGGATGAGGTTGGGGAATGTGGAGCAATGGGGCTTGCAGTTAAGGGGGGTGAAGTGGATGAGGGGGAATAAGCAAGGGGAAAAATAAGGGTCGGGGAGCTTGGCGAAAGAGGAGGGGAGGGAGAAGTAGGAGAGACAGCCGCAGTGAGAGGTGGAGAGGAGAGATGGAGGGAGAGGGAATGAGGGAGATAGGGTGAGACATTCCAGTGGTCGGTATTCACGGTAGCAGAGGGGATAACCAGGCCTGCGGATGGTGTGGGAAAGTTCTGAGCGAAGGCCAGTGATGATGCGAGCAACGGCTGAAAGAGGCTGTGCTGCACAGATGTCGTCACTGGAGCTGGGTCCTCACGGGCCTAGCTCCGGCCTCACAATGGCCAAAAAACAGCCAGCGCCCTTTTGTCTCCGCCCCGTTGTCGCTGCCCTTCGGGCGCCACCTGAGGGCTGCCGCCCTCATGGGATGGCAGCTGCTTTAAATGGTGACTGGGAGAGAAGGGTCCTAGCTGCTCAATATTATCTGCACCCCCTACTCCTCCCTAACCCAGTCTACCCACCCCATCTCCCTTGGGGAAGGCATGGTGGAACAGCCAGATCTTACATTTTCTATGGAAAGAGGGGAGGTCAGTGGTCAAGTGGATCTCCGGCGGGAGGGAGTTCCACAGCCATGCTGAGGCCACAGAGAATGCCCTCCACAAGGTCAACACCCGAGAAACCCAGGGGACCTCGAGGACCGTGCCCCCAGCCGACCACAGAGACTGATCCAGGACCCGGAGAGTGAGGTGGTCCTGCGGTCATTTTCATATTTTTTATTCTTGAAACAAAAATGGTCATTTTTTCCTTTGTTTTTGTCCATTTTAATTACCATGACCTGTCATTTTCATATTTTAATTACTAAAACTAATGCTTCATTGTTCATTTAAGTAATTAAACAAAACAAAAATGAATTGCACACCCCTACTGTTTGTCCATGGAATTAATGGTTATTCGAGGTGTCTGAGTCTGGAGGTTGAAGCTGATAATTCAAATTAGCCTTTCAAAATAATTTAGAACAAACATTCAATTGTGATGGGAATTTATGACAGAGACAAGGCTGAGGTAATTATACGAACGTGTTAAATCCTGACTGACATCTTCTGCAGCTCAGGTATGCCATCTGGGATAAGCAGGGTGACATCTTTGGAGTCATCATGCAGGATTGGTAATACAGGTAGACAAGCAGGTTCGTCAAAGAATAGAGCTGCCAAAAGACAAGACTCTCCTCTGAACTTTTCAAAGAGAAGCACAGCTGACAAAGAGAAGAAGGAAGAGTTTCTCTTGCTTAATAGTAATAATAATAATAATAATAATAATAATAATAATAATAATAATAATAATAAATAATCCTTAATATTGTACATATCTTCCAGGCTGGTCACTCTATACAATCCTTTGTGGTATTTGTATAGAACAAAAGTATGCTGAAAGAAAAATGAAAGTCACCTTTTTATTTGCATATGAGATCACCACAATGAACTGTTATGGCTTTTAGGACAAGTCCTAGAGGAGGACGGTACTGATTATTCAGAAATTACAGAAAAAACTTACATTGGGATCCCATGTGTGGTAAGGAGCAGGTCATGAAGATACATAATTGTCACTTGTGTGAATGCATTGCTTCTGGACTAAGCAAACACATATTATGGCATAAGGTTTTTCAAAGGGGGAGGGTGTTGTGTGAGTGAGCTGTAAGTGTTGCAATTCCAGGTTGCTCTTTTTTACTCTGTGAGGTAAGAATGCCTTTATTTAAAGATGAAGGCTAGCACTAAAAACTGTTGTTAAAGAAAAAAAGCAGGGTAATAATGCATAGTGCTTCAGCAATGGTTTTTCTTAATAGCATTACTAAGTGTGACATTCATCCCGCTTAACCTCACCAAATATACCCCAGGGAAACATCAACATTTTAATGCTTTTAAAACAAAAGAATTATCAAAGCATTTGAACAACATAATTACTGCTGAAATTAGTCCCCCTCAAAAGCATAAACCCATCAAACATAGGCTGCTGAGCTGAAAATGATGATTAGATTAATAACCAATAGCCGACTACACTTGGTCAGGCATCTGTTTTGGTTATTCCATTCAGGTATTGTTTCATTTCATTTTGTGTTGTTTTTTTGTTTCAGCATGGTTATGTCAGTTGTTTTATCAATTTGGTATTTTGGTTTCATCATTTTGGAAATATTGGCATTATTGTGCATGCAAAGTTGATGAAAGGGGTATAACAAATAACAAAATAACCACACTGAAATAACCAAACCAAAAACCAAAATACCCAAAACAGAAAAAAAGCAAATTCCCATTTTGGTCACATAGGGTGTTTTCAGACGTTACAAGATCATAGTCAACCACAGTGAACCACACACAACCCTGCGGTGAGGCCAAAGGGCCACGAACATCTGTTCGGTGGTCGCCAAAAGTTCACCACAGACAACCCTCAGCAGGGGACAAATCTAACCACCCTTCCAGAGATCTGGCCTGGACCATGGGTGAAAACAGGGTGATTTCAGACGTTACGTGAACACGGTGAACCACGGTGAATACCCACCTGTGGTCACCGTGTCCCGTACGTCTGTTTGCGGCGCACCAGATGTTGGCCACGGTCAATCCCCACATGGGGTTCGTTTGAACCACGCTTCCCGGGCTAGCCGGGGGAAGGTCCCGGGAAGCGTGGTCAAACGGACCCCGGGCCGTGGCCAAGGAAAAGTAACGTCTGGCCGCGTGCCACGGCCCGGGATCCCCGGCGGGATCCCGGGCCGTGGCACGATCGGCCGGACGCGGCGGCCGCATTGGCCCCGCCGCCCGCCCGTCTCCTCGGAGGGCGGGCGG
>QEPC01000220.1:202739-213901 GCA_003113815.1 Sphenodon punctatus | reverse complement strand
TTGCATGAAGTGAGTTTCCAGTTCTCAACTTTTACATTACATACATGTTTAACCTTTACTTTTACATATTTGTTAGACCTATAGTACAGTATCTCCTTGTGACACACATGTTAGACAAGATGGATTCTACAGCATACGCTGGCCAAATAAAACTATAAGTGCCCACTCACTAGCTCCGCTAGTACAATGGTACAATGGTCTTCTGCAATCTTTCACTACAGTTGGCTAGGCTCCGCCTACCGTTCAGCTACCCCTGTTCAGTAACTACCTCTTAGGATTGAAGTGCTACTTCCCAAGTAACCACAGCCTTTTTCTGCAGGAGACATTCCATGCTTCCGAGGTGTACCATGGTAATTTAATAATGCCAGGTATGGATCTGAATTATATTCCTCTGATTTCTTGAGCCATCTCTTAACACTTTTGACACCATTATCTGCTAACCTGTTTGATTGTGGATAACCAGGATTCGATGTAACTTGTTTGAAATCATAGTCCCTTGCAAAAACTTTAAACTCATTACAATCAAATTGTGGCCCGTTATCTGCCATCACTTCACTAGGTATGCTATGTCTAGCAAAAATTAGATGTTGAATAGCATGTTTGGCACTTGTGTTGTCTAAAAATGCAAGTTCCGGAAAGTGTGAGTAGTAATCAAGAACCAACACATAATTGTTCCCAGCATGAACAAACCAATCTATGCTAACATTAGACCATGGGGACAAAATTTCTGGAATTACCATCATAGGTTGTTTTGGTTGCCTATCTCTGAATTTTTGGCAAACCACACAGTGTTTGATGAACTGTTCTATATCTGCTTTCATATGAGGCCAATACATAGTACTTTTGGCTGTTTGTTTGCATTTCTCTAGGGCTAAGTGTCCTTCATGAATCTGACTCAGCATCTCTTGCTTTAAGAGCTAAGGGAACAATCAATCTAGTACCTTTAAATAAAACTCCATACAACACATTTTAGTTCCCCTTCATGGTGATCATATAGACTAAGTATGGTTTTTGTAGGCCATCCCTCTGTAGTAGCTTTTGTTACCTTCTGCAAAGTATTATCACATTTCGTGGCTTCAGCAATTTCTGTCCACATTTTCAGAAAGTGGATAAATTTTCTTAAGCATGTTTACATGTACCACTCAAAACTCTGTGTTCTGATCTACTCAGTATGTAAGGGCACTTACATACATTTAGTTCCACCCTCTTAAATCACAGTATAATCCGATTAACGAGGACTGCTGCTTTGCCAGCCATAATGTCATCAGCTGCAGTGGTAGAATAGTATATAAATATCAGTTCATTAAAAAATCACTGAAAACATTTAAACTAAAGTGTGACTAGTGAGGAACAACTCTAACCCTGACAGCTTAGCTTTTTAAAAAAATTACACTGCAAAATGGGCAACCATATGCATAATTGCTCATCTTAAACATTATCTAGAGCCTGTTAAAGTCAGTGGAAAGAAACATTTCTGTTGATTTTGATGGACTTTGACTCAGGCCTTTTTGCAGGGCTACAGAGGTCTTATGGATGAAAGAGTGAATGTGCAGATTTTGTAAGCAGCCAACTTTGAAAAAATTGGCTCAGAATGGTTGTTATCCAGTAATTAATTTCCCATGTAGCCAGATTCCATGGCATAACACTGTCCATGTATATCTTGAATACCTCATTGAAATTACATGAGAGGTTCAGAACTTCCCGTATTTTGAAAGGTTCACCAGAATTTTTAAATCCGTTAAAGCTGCACAAAGTTGTTTGCCAGTTTTGAAGTCCCTCCAAATGTTTGCACATCAGTTTCTTGATGTTTGTATGCCTAATCACATCCTTTTAATTTCTGATGAATAGCAGACTTTTAAAAAAGGAGGAAAAGAAGATGGATTAGTAGTATTAGTATTACTAGTAGTTAGTAGTAGATGGAGAGGAAAGAAAAAAATCTTGCTGAGAATCTCACCAATTATGCTGCTGGAAAAATAAACCTTTTTATTCTGTGTTCACCAGTGCTTTTGTAAAGTAACATCCATGGCTTGTTTCCAGGAAACTCATGTTCCTGGGTAATTTTGTCCCTTCTTTTGGATAATTTGGTTGCAGCCACGTGAATCTCATGTGATAGATTCATGCAGGGTATGAGGCCCAAGGTAGTTACCTCTGGACATTTCTTTGCCCTATCATGTGCCTGAGGCAGAGTTAAATTCAACTCTGGGTCAAGCTGAGGTCATAGCCAGAAGTTCAGTTACACTGTTGCCATGGGTCAAGATGGGATCAAGTTGGGTGAGTAATCAGGAAATTAGAAGTTTGCCCAAGGGTCAAGCCAAAATCAGAACAAGGAATGGAGTGGCTGTAAACTAGGCTTAAGGAAAGGGTAAGCAGGTGCAAAGTCAGTAGCTGGAACAAGACAGGTACAAGGCAGGAAAAGGGAAAAACAGTCACAAAGCACATACTAGATTTCAGGTCCATATACCTGGCAGCTGTAGCATTGCTCAGACAACTTCCTACGACTCTTGTCTTTATTAGTCCAGTTGCCCCAGATCGAAAGCCCCAGGAAACACTTCAAAGGATGAAGAGTCTCTTAGGCATTGTAAGAATAACAAAGATGAGAATATCGCTGAAGAATTATTAGTGAGGGGTCCCCCAAGAATTGTCAAGTGGAGAAAATGACCCTACTGTGCTGGACTTACCTGATCCTGCTGATTGGCCAGCTGTTCTGAGTGATAAATTTGGTAAAAACACATGCAAAGGTGGCATGCTGCTGTCACAATTTGGCCTGGGGCAGAAATCCACGGCAGACACGGTATGGGCTGTGTCAGGGCACTGAACATACGTGCCTGCACCTGGACTGCCATCGCCTAGGAAGGGGAGGGTTATGACAGATGTGCAGGCAGCCAGCCCCTCCTGCACCACTCCCATCACCCCACCCCCGCCATGACAGGCCGCCATGGTGGGCCCAAATCCAGGCCAGGTCATAGTGGGCCAAATCATTTGTGACAGCCCACTGTTGGCCCATTTTTCCTGAACCAGGCAGACCTTATTCCCTGGGCTCTGACTTTGGAGGTTTTCTGAGAACCCAGGCTAGCTGCCGACATAACCTGGGGCAATGCTGGGCCAACTTCTGGTGGTGTCTGCACATACGTGCAGGTGAGGTCCAGGTCATAGTGGGCCACAGCAGTCTGTTGTTATGTCTGTTTTTATACATTTTGGCTAACCATTTGCCAAAAAGGTCCCTCAACACCTATAAAAGGTTTTGAGTATCCAAAAGACAGTTAAAAAAACAAGTGGGACTTTTTACTTCACTCGCACCCATCCACTTTAAACATTGCCCTTGCAATGCAGACAAGATCTATAGAATTTGGATGGTTTACTCAACTAAGAACAATGGAATATTCTGTTTTTTGTAAACTGTTTCCCTCCATGAATCATGCCATCACAAAAGGAGGATACAGAGACTGGAAAAATGTCACAATTTTTAACTCAACATGAAAATTCTAAATGCGACCTTGGAGAACAGAAGTAGGTTGAATTGTCCACAAGACTGGAATCAAAACAAACAATGGACATGTCATATCGGAGACTGGTGTCTACAGAAACTTGTCACTGGCAAAATGTTCTTGAGCACCTTAAAACTATAATCCAGCTCCTCAACCAGCAGTGCTTGGCTTTCTGGGCCAGCAGTGATAAACTTTATGAGATGAATAATAGAAATTATTTGAAGCTTGTTGACTTGTTGGCAACTGTTTGATTCTGTGATGGCAGAACACTTGAGGGGGATCCAAAGCAGAGAAATTAATTGACATTATTTAGGGAAAGATAATAATTCTTGTCAATAATTCTTAACTGTACCGCAGATGTTAGTCAAACTGAGCGGATGACTATAATTGTCATCTGCTCAATCAAGCATAAATCAAGTACTGTGTAAGTTGGCATAAAAGAACGATTTGTTGGGTTTATTCCAGTACACTCATCAGCTCATGTAGGGCTGACCAAAACAATTTTGGACAAACTGAAGAAGTTGGAGATTTCAGTTCGTGATATGAGGGGACAAGGATATGAAAATGGATCAAACATGAAAGAAAAGCATTCAGGAGTTCAGAAAAGAATCCTCGACCTGAATCCAAGGGCATTTTTTTAATCTGGTAGTGAATGATGCTGCCATGTTGTGCAAGGAAGCACTCTCTATTTTTGGTGTGCTCCAGAAGATGTATGTATTTTTATCTACTTCCACAAATAGATGGAATGTACTGAAGAAACCTATCAGAAACCTCACTTTCAAGCCTTTCTGTGAAACAAGATGGGTGAGTAGAACGGATGCTATTCAGCCTTCCAGATACCAGGTGGGAGAAATATATGAAAAACTCAGAAAATTCTTCCTCTGACCCCGTGGCTAGACACTAAGCTGCAGTTTTGGGAAAAACTTAAAAACTTCCGATTTTTACGTGGTTTTGTAATTTGGTTCAAGATACTTCAAAGAATGTTATGAGCAAACTTCTTCAGAGACAATCTATGTACCTGCCTGATGTCATTGAAATTTTGAGAGAAACAAAGAGATTCCTGGAAGAATGTTGCTCTGAGGATTTTCAGAATGCATTGAGAGAGGCAAGAGAGCTGACTCTCTAAATTGAAACTGAGCCAGCTTTTCTTGAGGTTATCTCAATGCATCCTAGGTAAAGGAAGAGACTCCATCTTAAGGAATCTAACTTTTCCTACTTTTGTATTAGCAAAGTCATGAAGTACTGTGTTAAAGTCAATTTACTTGGCAGTATCGTGCTAAATAGAAATCATAGTGAGTACCACAAGCTTTTCTTGTAACATCGAAGAGCATATAAATAGTTTTTAATTATTTTCAGCTTCAAAAAACTTCACTCACCGGATGCCACAGTAATTGGCAAAGTAGGTAAAATGCAAAGTGAAATAGCAACATTTTGAGCAAAATAATTTCTGACTTATGTTTTAGAATAGGTGCTAATACTGTAATCTCATTATAAAGTTTGATTGCATCAATATCCACTTGGTTTAAACTATTCGACTAGTGGATCACACAGTACCCTGGAAATTGCACCAAAAAATTAATAAAACTTTTAAAGCAAATCTGTACTACTTCATGTTCCATGTATATCTCAAGAATAATGAGGTCAGGTGTGCCCCACTGGCTCATCCCCCCAATTGTAGGTTTTTTTTGTTAATTGTTCTGATTACTAGAATATTATTGGGATGCTATTGATCCCTATTGGAATGAATGGGGAAATGAAAGCACCATACACCCACACTTACGGGGTCATATCTGACCCAAACACAATGTAGAATTTTGTTTTCTTCCATAATATGCCATTTTATGTATGTACAGAAAAAATTAATTACAAGTGCTTCGGGGAGTTAATTATGCCCCAAGTAGAAAACTTCAGTTACTAACTTACAAGTTTGCTTTATCTTTAGATTCTTTACACAGCCCTTAACCCTTTCAATGTGCGAAGCTTCAATGACATTTTTTTGCTTGCAAGGTTGTGTTGAAAAAAATTATCCTATTAGGCTGAAAGGGTCAGTTCAACCCCACCATTGGTTATTATGACAGCTGACTATTGAAATGCAGACAATCTCCTAATAACTCAGGCTCTTGAAATGCAGACAAGCTATCTGACTGTGTGTTATCACCCACTTTATCTTTGTTTGCTTATGAATAGAGAGAACATTGGGAAGTTAACACTTATCAGCTAGATGTTATCTCATTTGCAGTATGAATGTGCTGTCCTGACACAAGGAAATCTATTGCAAGTCTATTGTTTCCTTTTAGTCAATACTTAGTTGAAAATCTTGTTACTTTTGCAGTTTCTGCACATCTTATGTTCCAAAGGCCAGGGGAGTGAGGGGGAAATAACCCCATGAACTTATGTTAAAGTGTAGTCCTGTTCAAATCAATCATATTTATATTTTTCAACTGTGATGCAATTGGGTTATATCATACCCCATAAGCAGATTAATACAGAGGTTTTTTTAGGTAAGAGCAGGGTTACGTTTGTATCTGCCAGAATATCTTGCAGATCTACATCGTTTTCCAGAAGTTGATCTTTGGATAATTCCTTATGTTTACAGACATAGGGAAACTAAAAATACTTGCTGTGATTCTCAATAAGATTGAATTTCTTGCTGTTCAGGATCTTCAACAGATTTGTCTTGTTCTTTGTTAACTGAAAACTCTCCCTTTTTCTATGATGCATTGAGACCTCAGGAAAAATTGGTTCAGTTTCAATTTCTAGACCCAGCTCTCTCAGTCCATGCATGGTCCATGTCGCTCTTAACATAAGTGATAATGAAACGAAAGGGTGGTAAAATTGTGTTTGCCTAGGACAGCAAAAATTCTTTCATCAGTGCTAAGTGCTATAATGGGGATATGGGCCCATAAATACTAAGGCTTGCTTAGAAACTTCACAAAGCACCCTCATGGCAATAGAGTTAGGATGCCTACCTAAACTCCACATAGACCTTATAGCCCCTTCAGTTAAGTTTGTCCTGGGAGTGGTTTTTGTGTGATGGTTCCAGGAGGTAATTTGGTCTCCAGTCATTGCGGGTCAAATGTGTCTTTATATCTGTAGCAGGAGTGTGATCCTGGAGCGCCCTGGATCTTTAAGCATAAAGTTGGTATGCTTACATGTATGTTTCAGCATATATTTGATGTGCTTTGCTGGACTCCGAGCCCATGTGCTCAGTACCTTCCAGAATGGAGCATTGTTTGTGAGCACAACTTTTTTCCTGTATAGAATAGACTTCACCAATCACATCTGAATCCTAATTCTGCACAATTCTGCACTATTGTATTTATATAAATTATTGGTATAATTTGGCAAGTGACTTAATCTCTCTAGTCCTTAGTTTCTTTTTCTGTAACAGTGGGATAATAATAGCCCTTCATTATTTACAGGGCAATTGAAGAAGACAACAAAAATTGTACCTATGGCTAAATATGAGACTGCTGTATATAAAATAAATGTAGAGAATTTTAGGAATGTTTAAATCTAATACTTTCCCCCCTCTCTTCATGGATATGTCATCTATTTACCTGTATGGGCAGAGAAAAGTGAAGTTCTGCTGATGAGAAACCCTGCATCAAACTTTTGCCAGAGTTTGGATAACATCAGTTAGTACAGTGGGTGAATTATTTCTTCAGAGACCCCCCCCCTCCCCAAACACAACAACCTTTTCTACTTTTCAAATCTCATCCAGTCTCAGAATAACACCAGATCAATACACATCCAATGCCCTTGCTTGTGCTTCAAAAGAACGAGTTAATGATGCTGACAGCCTTTGAAAAGCTTTCCAGTTGGCCCAACATGGAATAAATTATCCTGAAAAAGTAGAACTTTTTCTAGTAATGCTATTAATGCAATACCTGCCGTCAGCAATGTCTTTTAAGTGTTTAATAATACATTAAAGTATAGAAAAGGGGTAATGGAGAAGTTTACCTTTACTATTGAAAAGACCTCTGAAGTATATTTTACATCTAAGTCCTTTTTAAAGAGAGAAGTGTTATTTTTGATAGCAAAATATTGATTCACTGGGGAAAGATAAGGTAAAAGGGTTTAAGAAAGTATATTTATGCAATAAAAGTATTAAGAAAAAAGCAGAAGTAAAATGATCATCACACTTTCTAGCTTCTTAGGTGATATCTGTTTAGCAAGGTGTTTCAGCAGATGGATCACTTTAAGCATCTATGTCGTACTTCTCAAGGAGATATAGGGTAATTGCAAATGAAACATTAGCCGACACCAGGTGGGTGTCCATCTGCCTGTTTGTTAGATGTTTCCCCCCCACTGATCACATGACTGCCACCCACCGGACATGCAGCCCCCACTCTCAGTGGGTCCTGGAGCATGTGGAGCCTGCCATGTTGGCTTATGTGCATCCACATGTATGTGTCCTACTATTAGGTTGTGTGCAGCATTGCATGTGTACAGATCCACCAGTAACATACAGTCACAAGCAAAAAGCCTAGAATGTTCCCAGGAATTACCACTTCCTAACCCTCTCTCTGCTCTTGCTCTCACTGGTGCATATATAACATTTACCTTAAAAGCCTGCCTGGACCATTTTCAAACATGTTCACTTCTCCCAGCTCCTTCTGGTTGGCAGTCTGTGCCCGACGATGGTTGCTGTTTCCCANGGCTTTTCAGGAAGCACGTTCTTTAACGTGCTGCATTTGGACGCTTGTGTAAAAGTGGCCTATCTTCAACTGGCAATTTGCTTACAAGTTTTCCTCCTTGAATATTCAGTCCCTCTTACTGCATGCCCATGGGACCCTGATCTAAGATCACACACTTTCACACCTGCCCCCCATGCATATTTTGGCTGCGGGAGGGAATGCACAGTCAGAATATGCACGGGGTTTGACTGGTCTGAAAGCCGCCCTCGTGCGGCTTTGCTGGCAAACACGTGCAGAGATACAGAGCAGGATTTCCTGCTCTGTATCACTGCGTGTGTTTGCCAGCAAAGCCTCACGGGGAAGTTTTCAGTCCGTGCATATTCTGGCTTGCGCATTCCCTCCCACAGCCAAAATATGCATTGGGGGCAGGTGTGAAAGTGGTCTATGTGTAATCCTTGACTGCTTCTCTTGCCTGCAGGCACTGGATCACATGCCGAATGCCTAATTAGTCTTTCTTGAGGCCAGGGTTAATTCCATGACCATCAGTGTCAAGTCTTGCAGCTGGGCTGGCTTTCCCTGGCCCAGAGATTAACCCTTTCTTATCCAACTCCAAGCTCATCTCATTATAAAAATGGGGGCCAGGAAACAATGTCCAGCGATAGGAAAGAACAGCATATGTCTCTGTTCTTTAAATATCACAGCATGAGTCCTATAACCCAGTCAGATATTCCATGACTGAAATTACTAAATATTTTTCTGGCTTGCTTTTATTTCTCTGTGCTAGTCTGTGGGAGCCAAATATTTCTCTCCAGATTGGGCTGCTTGTTAATGTTTTCAGCTTGCCAAATTGGTCACAGCCAAGTAATGCAAGGTTAAATCGAGACTGGCTGACTAAATCAGACACCTAAATCAGGCAAAAATAGAGAAGGAAAAGAGGTACAGTAGGAAGAACAAGCACTTGTGGAATTTGAGTGGGAAGTAGGGGAGGAGGATTGGCACATCCAGGAGTTTGTGTTTGCAGGAACCTTGGACTCAAATCTCAGAAAACGGCCCTGGAGGTGGTAATACCATCTGTTTCACTTTCCATGCCTGGTCAGAAAAATCAAGGCCTGACAGTGTTATGACAAAACCCTGTGTCTCAGTATGTAGAAGTGGGATATGATGATCAGGGCTGCTGTGCTTTGAGGGAATGCGATAAAACATTATATGAGGCTCTTCCTTTCCCCTGGGACTCTGTTTCTGATCTAATTCATATATTTTTATTATGAAGAAGGGGAAAGGGGGCCCTGTCTGAGACTCCTCAGGTCAGAGGCCCAGGGAAAACTACCCCCCCTTCCTTCCTTGATGAGGATTATGGTCATTTTAATGAGGGTGATGATGCCCCCTCATAGGCTGTAGGATGATTGCCATACTACAAAAGTTGACTGAATGCTACCCAGGAAAAAAAAATCTTCAAGGAGTGGCAACTTTTCCCTTCCAAAGTAAATTTTCAGTGGTCCAAACATTTTCTTGTTTTCAGAAGATACTGGAGGTGCTTGGCTGGTGAAGGAAAGGAGCTGGGAGGATAAGGAGCATTTGCNTGCTCAGTACCTTCCAGAATGGAGCATTGTTTGTGAGCACAACTTTTTTCCTGTATAGAATAGACTTCACCAATCACATCTGAATCCTAATTCTGCACAATTCTGCACTATTGTATTTATATAAATTATTGGTATAATTTGGCAAGTGACTTAATCTCTCTAGTCCTTAGTTTCTTTTTCTGTAACAGTGGGATAATAATAGCCCTTCATTATTTACAGGGCAATTGAAGAAGACAACAAAAATTGTACCTATGGCTAAATATGAGACTGCTGTATATAAAATAAATATAGAGAATTTTAGCAATGTTTAAATCTAATACTTTTCCCCCTCTCTTCATGGATATGTCATCTATTTACCTGTATGGGCAGAGAAAAGTGAAGTTCTGCTGATGAGAAACCCTGCATCAAACTTTTGCCAGAGTTTGGATAACATCAGTTAGTACAGTGGGTGAATTATTTCTTCAGAGACCCCCCCCCTCCCCAAACACAACAACCTTTTCTACTTTTCAAATCTCATCCAGTCTCAGAATAACACCAGATCAATACACATCCAATGCCCTTGCTTGTGCTTCAAAAGAACGAGTTAATGATGCTGACAGCCTTTGAAAAGCTTTCCAGTTGGCCCAACATGGAATAAATTATCCTGAAAAAGTAGAACTTTTTCTAGTAATGCTATTAATGCAATACCTGCCGTCAGCAATGTCTTTTAAGTGTTTAATAATACATTAAAGTATAGAAAAGGGGTAATGGAGAAGTTTACCTTTACTATTGAAAAGACCTCTGAAGTATATTTTACATCTAAGTTCCTTTTAAAGAGAGAAGTGTTATTTTTGATAGCAAAATATTGATTCACTGGGGAAAGATAAGGTAAAAGGGTTTAAGAAAGTATATTTATGCAATAAAAGTATTAAGAAAAAAGCAGAAGTAAAATGATCATCACACTTTCTAGCTTCTTAGGTGATATCTGTTTAGCAAGGTGTTTCAGCAGATGGATCACTTTAAGCATCTATGTCGTACTTCTCAAGGAGATATAGGGTAATTGCAAATGAAACATTAGCCGACACCAGGTGGGTGTCCATCTGCCTGTTTGTTAGATGTTTCCCCCCCACTGATCACATGACTGCCACCCACCGGACATGCAGCCCCCACTCTCAGTGGGTCCTGGAGCATGTGGAGCCTGCCATGTTGGCTTATGTGCATCCACATGTATGTGTCCTACTATTAGGTTGTGTGCAGCATTGCATGTGTACAGATCCACCAGTAACATACAGTCACAAGCAAAAAGCCTAGAATGTTCCCAGGAATTACCACTTCCTAACCCTCTCTCTGCTCTTGCTCTCACTGGTGCATATATAACATTTACCTTAAAAGCCTGCCTGGACCATTTTCAAACATGTTCACTTCTCCCAGCTCCTTCTGGTTGGCAGTCTGTGCCCGACGATGGTTGCTGTTTCCCA
>QEPC01000220.1:187221-202639 GCA_003113815.1 Sphenodon punctatus | reverse complement strand
GAGGGGGGGAACCCTCACTTTTTAGATATTTATTTAGTTATTTACATTTTTATCCTGTCCTTCTCACAGGACTCAGAGCAGTTTACAGCATAAGAAATATAAAATACAATCCAATACATTTAAAATCCCTTAAGACCCACATCATCCCAATCACCTATCCTACAATTTATAGGGTTGATATGGTAAATTACTGCTTAAGCTGGAAGAGATGGGAATTAACAACAACAATAAATAGTCAGATGGGTACACAGTTGGTTAAATGGGAGAAAACAAAGGGTTGTCCTCAGAGAATGGGTAAAACAGACGAGAAAATGGCCTGTGTTGACCCACTGTGGTCTGCAAAGCCCAAGCGGCTTTGCCAGCAAACACATACAGTGATACAGAGCAGGAAATCCAGCTCTGTATCGCTGCATGTGTTTGCCAGCAAAGCCGTGTGGGGGGGCGTTCAGACTGTCCAAACCCCACACATATCCTGGCTTGCGCATTCCCTCCTGCAGCCAGGATATGTGTGTGGGGGGGGGGGCAGGTGTGAAAGTGGCCTATGTGTAAGCATTCTGCTCAGGTAGTGTTTAGGGCTGAATTTGTTTCCTCTTTGCTAATGGATGGATGCTATTTCCCTTTTTTCTTCCATTAGTTTAAACAAAGATAAGAGGTTTCATGAATGACAAATCTTTGTATTTCCTGATATCGTAAAACTACAGGCTTAGTTGATTAACTTTTTAAGCATGGCTTTGATAGCTTATTTGATTAAGACAAGGCAAAGTGCTTCTTCGCTGTTATAAAAGTAAGTCTACAGTGTTATAAATCCCTTTCTTACCACTCACCAGTCATGCAGTTTAGCTGCCTGCTGTATAGAGTCATGGCCACAGTTAAAGGAAATATTAAATGTTAGTTTTGTGGGGAAACTGAAAGTAAAAGTTGATATGAAACTTTGAGCTTAAAGCATATTGGCATTTGTATATCCACTACTATTGTTGATATGTTGATACTGTCAATGTAGCTCTGCAAACTCCATGTAAAACTGTGACAGTAGAGTCTTAACAACTAAAAACCTCTAGTAGTAGCTCAGCCGCCTTCTGCTGTTTTGCTCCTATTGTTTCTAGGTAGGTGTTATTTATCTAATCTAGATGCAGTGTAGCTGTCAACCATTTTCTTTGTGCAGGAATGATTTTGCCTTAACGGAACATGTGTGCAATTTCCTATCTATTACAAACAATTGGAATCCTCACTTAAAGAAAATCAGAAACACAATTTCTGTTTGTTCGTTAGCCAACCAATTTGGGTATTTGTTTTGAGCTACTTATCTTCTGGGGTTGTTTTTGATGTTGTACTTTTCCCAGTGAGGGTATTGTTTAGAAAATAAACAATTTCTATCACTGGTAACCCATTAGCTGTCCCCCAAAGAATGCCGAAAACCAAATAGAAATGATTTACTATCTCCAGGCCAACAGAGCCTTGGGAAGGTTCTTGGTAAATTGTCCTCAGGTACTTCACCAGAACGTAATTATCCTGTTTCATGTGAACATGGCCTTAGACTACAGACTCCTCGGGGTAAGGACACAACTTCTTAATTGTAAGACACCATGGTGTGTTCTATACAAAAAGTAGGTTAAGAATAATAACTTTTTTTAAAAAAAGTCTGTGATCGTAATATACACTTGCATGGTATTATTTCAGCTGGTTGATGTCTGGCTGCTTTCTCAGCACTTGCTAATGGCTTAATATGTTACTGGTCCTGAAGAGTTTGTCAGAGAAATTCTTAGTAGCATTTAATTACCCTTCTTATTTTCTCTGGCCTAAGAGAAAAGAAGCTGGTCAGCAAATATGAAATTAATTAAATCTGCATGGGGACAAANCAAAGCAGCTTATCACTATGCCTTTCCACCATTTCCCAAGCCCCTGCTCAAACTTCCTTCCTTTCCAATAAGAAGCATGGAAACCATGGATTATGAAAAATTAAAGAACTTTAACAAATAAATAAATTTTAAATAACTTTTAAATTTTTTAATAAGGATTCTTTATTTCTTTTCCTGCCTGCAGCTTTTGGGGGCAGCTGGGCATGCTTGTTTAGGTGGTAGAAGTGGTGATGGGACATTTTCCCCATCCTCCTCCATGGATCCTGTGGAGGCGTTCTTGCCACCATCGTTGCGAGATTCTCAAACAGACCAAAATGGTCTGTGCATGCGTAAAATGGCCACCAGGGGCTGCACATGCGCAGAATGGCCTTGTTGGCCATTTGTGCATGCACAGAGAATTTGGGGTTTTTGGACAATCTTGTGATATTTTTGAGAAACCTCTAAAAATATTCTGCGTATGCACAAAACAGCCACTGGGGGCCACTCATGTGCAACATGGTTACAATCATGTTGTGCATGCACAGAGCATTTTTTGAGGTTTTCAAGAATCTCATGAGATTCATTCTGCAGTGTTCTGACGCACCAGCTGCCTATACACCCAGGTAGGGCTACACGGAGGGCGGTTTTAGACGAGACGCAAATGGCGGCTGAGCCCTTTATCAGCTGTCATTGTTGCCACTCGTCTAAAACCCCGGTGCGTGCGAATGCCGGATCTCTGCTGCGTGAAGCTGGCCCGGCGATCCTGCCCCTGTCAAGGCGGATCGCCGCTGTGCCAGCTTCATGCCGCACTTCCAGGTTCTTTGCCCGAGTGCGCATGTGCAGAAGGGCACGCATACAAACAAACACTCCACGCCATGTCTTCTGAACATCAGACATGGCGTTGAGAGGAAGGCAGGTGCCCGATGCCGGCACAGAACAATCCTGCTTGTGAGCGGGATCATCTAAAACTGCCCTGAATAGGTGCTCCAAGTACTCATGAGGATTTTCACAGTTCGAGTACCAGGACTGAGTCCTTGGGTGTCACTCAGAACTTATTCCAAGGACTCAGAACTCAGACCCTTGGAAAATATTCAGAACAGGGCCTGCCCTAGGATTTACAGGACTATGCGGGGTCATGTGTGAAGTCTTGGTGTGGGACCTAATTTGCATAATTTACATAATTTACCAGAACTGCCACCCCTAGGGCGTGGCCTAGGCTGACGCAGGGCCATGTGTGACCACATGTTGTACATGCCTAGGGCCGGCCCTGACTCAGAACGTACATGGTCTGGAGGAAGCCACACATCACTCTCTTAGCACCCCACCCCTCGTCCCCCCCACTAGGTCCCCACTCCCCCCTCTCCTGACCTCCCACTGTTCTATTTTCTCCTTGACCAGCGGGGAAGTCCCCAGGTTCAGCCATGCAACTTGCCAGCCAGGGGAGGAGCAGGGAGCAGCCAGCAGCGACTGGGATATTATTATTTATTATTATTAGCAAGTATTGATATAGCACAAGCAATGTACCTGGCGCTTTACAAAGCGCTTTACAAAGTAATTGAATAGACATGGTCTAGGGCTTACAATCTGAGAGATGGGGGGGGGAGATGAAGGAAGGGGAACAGAGGGAGAAACAAGGGGTGTAACATTAATGAAGATGTGAGGTCTCAGGTGCACGTGCTTGGCTTGGTTACACTGAGAATGATGGCTGGCTGGTCCATGTGGTGAGGATATGAGTACACAGACCTCAGGTTACAGATTGTACTGGATGAAGGGTATCAGAAGGAGTTAGGAGAGGGGAGTGGGGAGTTGGGGAGGGCAGAGTGGAAGAGGTGGGTCTTGAGGAGGGATTTGAAGGTACGAAAGGAGGGGACAAGGCAGATGTGGGCAGGGAGGGAGTTCCAGGGATAGTAGGAGTCCCAGCCTGGCAGTGAGGTGAATCAGCCCGAGGAACACAAGTGCTGGAATAGGTGGCTGCATGCTCCCCTCCTTCCCCACCAAACAGCTGTTTAATGTACTATGGAGGGAAGCGGGCTTTGAAATTGACAAGAGCTGACTTTGGAGGGCTTCCCTTCTCAGTGCACCCAGATGCTGCTTGTCAGTTTTGGGGTTTTACGCTTGATTCATTCCTGAACAGAACAAGCACCGGAATTTTGATGAGATTACTCTGTTTGCTGAGATCTTGTTTCAGCCTTAGTTTGTAGGGACTCTTAGCTGTTAGAACTGAGTTTAGCAAGAAAATCTGAGAGTGTTAAACATACACACAATGGCTTTGTTATGTCTGTTTCCTCCCTTCCAACACAACTTCACCCACCACAGCTCTCTGATACAACAGTTCCCCTCTCGATATGGTTTGGTTTTACTGTTCTCTACAACAGGTTGCTCAGTGATAAAGCCATTTTCCTCTCAGGCTATACTTTCATCTACTCCTCAACCACCCAGATTAATTGCATCTCAAAAATCTAGTGCAAACCCTTCCACATTTGACAAGGGAAATATGTACACTTCACAGAACCCCTAATTTTCATAAATCTGAAAGTTTTTTAATGAAAATTTGTAATAGCCCACCCATTAACTTTGGGGCAGAGCTGGAAAAATAGGATTTCTGTGGGAGAGGCTCTGTGTACATTTGTAGGTGCAGGACTGATGGTTCAAGTTAAAACTCAGCCTATTAAAAAGTAGCCGGTTGCTACTTTTTGAAGGCACATTTGGGAAACCCACATAATGCAAATGTGCCTTCAAAAAGACCATGCAAGCTGCGATTTCTATGGCGGTGGGCTACTTCCAGTACATCTAAATGCACCTTGCTGGGCTTTTCAGGAAGCACGTTCTTTAACGTGCTGCATTTGGACGCTTGTGTAAAAGTGGCCTATCTTCAACTGGCAATTTGCTTACAAGTTTTCCTCCTTGAATATTCAGTCCCTCTTACTGCATGCCCATGGGACCCTGATCTAAGATCACACACTTTCACACCTGCCCCCCATGCATATTTTGGCTGCGGGAGGGAATGCACAGTCAGAATATGCACGGGGTTTGACTGGTCTGAAAGCCGCCCTCGTGCGGCTTTGCTGGCAAACACGTGCAGAGATACAGAGCAGGATTTCCTGCTCTGTATCACTGCGTGTGTTTGCCAGCAAAGCCTCACGGGGAAGTTTTCAGTCCGTGCATATTCTGGCTTGCGCATTCCCTCCCACAGCCAAAATATGCATTGGGGGCAGGTGTGAAAGTGGTCTATGTGTAATCCTTGACTGCTTCTCTTGCCTGCAGGCACTGGATCACATGCCGAATGCCTAATTAGTCTTTCTTGAGGCCAGGGTTAATTCCATGACCATCAGTGTCAAGTCTTGCAGCTGGGCTGGCTTTCCCTGGCCCAGAGATTAACCCTTTCTTATCCAACTCCAAGCTCATCTCATTATAAAAATGGGGGCCAGGAAACAATGTCCAGCGATAGGAAAGAACAGCATATGTCTCTGTTCTTTAAATATCACAGCATGAGTCCTATAACCCAGTCAGATATTCCATGACTGAAATTACTAAATATTTTTCTGGCTTGCTTTTATTTCTCTGTGCTAGTCTGTGGGAGCCAAATATTTCTCTCCAGATTGGGCTGCTTGTTAATGTTTTCAGCTTGCCAAATTGGTCACAGCCAAGTAATGCAAGGTTAAATCGAGACTGGCTGACTAAATCAGACACCTAAATCAGGCAAAAATAGAGAAGGAAAAGAGGTACAGTAGGAAGAACAAGCACTTGTGGAATTTGAGTGGGAAGTAGGGGAGGAGGATTGGCACGTCCAGGAGTTTGTGTTTGCAGGAACCTTGGACTCAAATCTCAGAAAACGGCCCTGGAGGTGGTAATACCATCTGTTTCACTTTCCATGCCTGGTCAGAAAAATCAAGGCCTGACAGTGTTATGACAAAACCCTGTGTCTCAGTATGTAGAAGTGGGATATGATGATCAGGGCTGTTGTGCTTTGAGGGAATGCGATAAAACATTATATGAGGCTCTTCCTTTCCCCTGGGACTCTGTTTCTGATCTAATTCATATATTTTTATTATGAAGAAGGGGAAAGGGGGCCCTGTCTGAGTCTCCTCAGGTCAGAGGCCCAGGGAAAACTACCCCCCCTTCCTTCCTTGATGAGGATTATGGTCATTTTAATGAGGGTGATGATGCCCCCTCATAGGCTGTAGGATGATTGCCATACTACAAAAGTTGACTGAATGCTACCCAGGAAAAAAAAATCTTCAAGGAGTGGCAACTTTTCCCTTCCAAAGTAAATTTTCAGTGGTCCAAACATTTTCTTGTTTTCAGAAGATACTGGAGGTGCTTGGCTGGTGAAGGAAAGGAGCTGGGAGGATAAGGAGCATTTGCTAGCTGAGTTCCTGGCAAGTTTATTCTGTTCTGTGTCATGATTGTGTTTGGCTGTGGTTTAGGCTGTAGGGCTTATTTGTTCATGGGTGGGGTTTTTTTTTGTTTTTTTTTAGGGCTTTTTTCCCTGTTTAGGGTTTATCTCCCCTTCCCCAGGTAATTAACTGATGAATATCAGCTGAGTGACAGAGGGGTCTAGGCAACACAACAAGTAGGGCCACTGTATAGTGAAGATGTGGTACATATAAAAAGTAATGTAGGCATGGCCCAAATTCTAAACAGATTTGTATCAGTTTTAATGATGATGATGATGATGATAGGAACCATTGTTATGAAGGCAGGAAAACTGCTGATTAGTGTGGGGTAATGGAAATTTCCAACAGCACAAGTGGAGGCAACGTTGATGTCCCTTTCCAGCCCTCCATCTCTCACTTCCTCTCACTAGCCTCTTCCTTCAACCTCCACCTTTGGACCAACTCCCCCACCTCTCTGTGCTAATTTCCCTCTGTACTCCAGTCCGTGAACTCTGCTCCTCCTCTGTCCCCTCTCTCACCCTCCCACACCTCCCCTGCTCCTCTAACCACCTTTGTCCCTTCTCCCTAGCTGCTCCCGATGCCTGGAACTCCCTCCCTGCCCACATCCGCCTTGCCCCCTCCTTTCATACCTTCAAATCCCTCCTCAAGACCCACCTCTTCCACTCTGCCCTCCCCGACTCGCTCCCCTCACCTAACTCCTGCTGATACCCTCTATCCAGTACAATCTGTTACCTGAGGTCTGGTACTCATTTCATCACCACGTGGACCAACCAGCCATCATTCTTGAAGTAACCAAGCCAAGCACGTGCACCTGGGACCTCGCATCTTCATGAATGTTACACTCCTTGTCTCTCCCTCTGCTCCCCTTCCTTCGTCTCCCTCCCTTCCCCTCGTCTCTCAGATTGTAAGCCCTAGGGCAGGGACTGTGTCTATTCCATTACTTTGTAAAGTGCCAGGTACATTGCTTGTGCTATATAAATCCTTGCTAATAATAATTATTAATAATAAAACTCAGAGTGCTTAATGTATTCAAATCAGATGGACCAGATTATCTTCATCCAAGAATATTGAAGGAGCCAGCACAGGAAATTTCAGCTCCATTAGCTGTAATATTTAATAAATCCATTCATTTAGGGGTGATGCCTAGGGACTGGAGAATAACAAATGTTGTATGTGTTTTTAAGAAAGGGAGTAGAAATGACCTGGGTAACTATAGACCTGTTAGCCTACCATTAATGGTATGTAAGATATTAGAGGAGATACTGAAAGAAGGAATAGTTAATACCATGGTAACAAAGGGAAAACATGATGAAATGCAGCATGGGCTCAGAAAGGATAGATCAGATATATCTTTTTTTGTGAGAGGGGGGGAACCCTCACTTTTTAGATATTTATTTAGTTATTTACATTTTTATCCTGTCCTTCTCACAGGACTCAGAGCAGTTTACAGCATAAGAAATATAAAATACAATCCAATACATTTAAAATCCCTTAAGACCCACATCATCCCAATCACCTATCCTACAATTTATAGGGTTGATATGGTAAATTACTGCTTAAGCTGGAAGAGATGGGAATTAACAACAACAATAAATAGTCAGATGGGTACACAGTTGGTTAAATGGGAGAAAACAAAGGGTTGTCCTCAGAGAAGGGGTAAAACAGACGAGAAAATGGCCTGTGTTGACCCACTGTGGTCTGCAAAGCCCAAGCGGCTTTGCCAGCAAACACATACAGTGATACAGAGCAGGAAATCCAGCTCTGTATCGCTGCATGTGTTTGCCAGCAAAGCCGTGTGGGGGGGCGTTCAGACTGTCCAAACCCCACACATATCCTGGCTTGCGCATTCCCTCCTGCAGCCAGGATATGTGTGTGGGGGGGGGGGCAGGTGTGAAAGTGGCCTATGTGTAAGCATTCTGCTCAGGTAGTGTTTAGGACTGAATTTGTTTCCTCTTTGCTAATGGATGGATGCTATTTCCCTTTTTTCTTCCATTCGTTTAAACAAAGATAAGAGGTTTCATGAATGACAAATCTTTGTATTTCCTGATATCGTAAAACTACAGGCTTAGTTGATTAACTTTTTAAGCATGGCTTTGATAGCTTATTTGATTAAGACAAGGCAAAGTGCTTCTTCGCTGTTATAAAAGTAAGTCTACAGTGTTATAAATCCCTTTCTTACCACTCACCAGTCATGCAGTTTAGCTGCCTGCTGTATAGAGTCATGGCCACAGTTAAAGGAAATATTAAATGTTAGTTTTGTGGGGAAACTGAAAGTAAAAGTTGATATGAAACTTTGAGCTTAAAGCATATTGGCATTTGTATATCCACTACTATTGTTGATATGTTGATCTGCAAACTCCATGTAAAACTGTGACAGTAGAGTCTTAACAACTAAAAACCTCTAGTAGTAGCTCAGCCGCCTTCTGCTGTTTTGCTCCTATTGTTTCTAGGTAGGTGTTATTTATCTAATCTAGATGCAGTGTAGCTGTCAACCATTTTCTTTGTGCAGGAATGATTTTGCCTTAACGGAACATGTGTGCAATTTCCTATCTATTACAAACAATTGGAATCCTCACTTAAAGAAAATCAGAAACACAATTTCTGTTTGTTCGTTAGCCAACCAATTTGGGTATTTGTTTTGAGCTACTTATCTTCTGGGGTTGTTTTTGATGTAGTACTTTTCCCAGTGAGGGTATTGTTTAGAAAATAAACAATTTCTATCACTGGTAACCCATTAGCTGTCCCCCAAAGAATGCCGAAAACCAAATAGAAATGATTTACTATCTCCAGGCCAACAGAGCCTTGGGAAGGTTCTTGGTAAATTGTCCTCAGGTACTTCACCAGAACGTAATTATCCTGTTTCATGTGAACATGGCCTTAGACTACAGACTCCTCGGGGTAAGGACACAACTTCTTAATTGTAAGACACCATGGTGTGTTCTATACAAAAAGTAGGTTAAGAATAATAACTTTTTTTAAAAAAGTTCTGTGATCGTAATATACACTTGCATGGTATTATTTCAGCTGGTTGATGTCTGGCTGCTTTCTCAGCACTTGCTAATGGCTTAATATGTTACTGGTCCTGAAGAGTTTGTCAGAGAAATTCTTAGTAGCATTTAATTACCCTTCTTATTTTCTCTGGCCTAAGAGAAAAGAAGCTGGTCAGCAAATATGAAATTAATTAAATCTGCATGGGGACAAAAGCATACATTACAGTAGTCTTCTTGATCTAAAAGAGATTCACTCCTTTCATCTTCCAAAAAGATCTTCATGAATAATAAAATAATGATTTATATAACTTAGTTGCTAATATTACTATTTAAAGTTCTGACTTTCTTACATGTCCATTTGTTCCTTTTCTCCTGTGTAAAGACTGTAATAGTACAAAAATAGCTGCTGACATCATTTAACATTATGTATTTCCAGGAAAATAAGTACAAAACTAGTATCTGTTTGTTTGTTCTATTCTACAGTCAGGGAAAGAAAGTGAGGGTTCTATGGTGCCATGTATTGAAGCATTAGATTGCACATGGAAGGGATACTTGGGGTGGATCAGTACATGGATGGGAGAACTTGAAAAGAAGTACAGGGTGCTAAAAATGCTACATCTCGGGTCCCTCTTAACACATTCTTAGATGAGCCTCCTCTCTTCGCAGATTTCTCAATCTGCTCTCAGCAATCTCATTGGGGGGGCATTTTAGACATGCCTCCCCTCACTGGAAGTTGCCCGGCCGCCATTGGAAACAGCGGCGCTGGACAGCTTGCACGTTCATTTTAAATTCAGACTTGTTAAACCTTGATATCGAGGTTTGACAAGTTTGGGTTTAAAATGAATGCATAATTCGCCCGGCATCATTGTTTCCAACAGTGACGGGGCAGCTTCAGCTGCAGAGAGGCATGTCTAAACTGTCCCTCTGTGAGATTTCTGAGAGTGGATTGAGAAATTTGTAAAGAGAGGAGACTTGTCTAAAAACGGTCTTAGTGAGAGAGAACTACAGCACTACTCAGTGGAAACTGGTGGACTTCTAGGTTGGTGTTGTGGTGTGTGGGCTTGCAGGGGGCAGGGCCAGCATTAACATTTCACACTTACATGGTCAATGAATAGAACAGACAATTAATGAGAAAAACATGCAGAATGCAAAACTACACAATGGTGGTGGCATACAGTAGTGAGAAAAATGGAAAGCTCTGTGTGTGGAAAAAATCAAAAGGGAAAACCAGCATTTGCTTCTGTAGATCAGGTGCTAGAAAAAATGAATTGGCAGCTCAAGGCTTCATGTTTGTTTTAAATAAGGAGATATTATGTGTGTGCCAGGGTGTAGCCTGACAGGGCTGTGGTTCCTTTAAGAGAGTCCTGAGTGATGGCTGGAGGACTGGGCAGGCTGAGCTGTGACTGGAACTGAACTGGGCAGCTGGGTAGACACCTGTGTAAGACTTTAGCAGAGCCAGCCCTGTAGGAGTTGGAAAACCCCCAGTAAACAAAGTAAAGAGTGGGAAAGTACTGGCCCTTTAAGGGCTGAGAGATTGGAGGGCCAGCCCCATCCGTTCTTGACATATAAGAAGAGGAAAAGCACAGAGAGAGTCAGTCAGTGCCTGGTTCTGGACAAAGAAGGTTCTCTACTGAGAGCTGGGCTGCTGAGAAACCCTGTCCAGGGTACTGAGTCCCAGGCTGCTTTGTTTTGTGTGTTTTATGTAAGCCACCCTGAGCCTTAGGGGAAGGGTGGGATAGAAGTCTGAATGAATGAATGAAATAAAACTTGGGGAAAAAATAAATAATGCAAGTAAAAATAAAAAATATATACGTTACCAAAGTACAGAAATCCAATCAACTCTCTGCTGCAGCAACCTCCAAACTGGCCCAAACTGGTTCCAGGCTGCTGCTATCTCTTCTCTCTTCCCCCCTGCACTCTTTCAAAGAGGAGAAAGAGGGGAAGGGGGAAAGAGAGCTCCACAGGGCTTTTATTGGTTTTATGGATTGGTTTTAACACAGATTGGCTGGGTCCCTCCATAGCAACCCATACTTTGGTGCCTGGCCCCTCTTCCAGTCCCGCCCTATACCACAAAAGAGCATGCTGCTTCCAAGCTGTCCTGTTGGACACACAGATCATGCTCTGTGTCTTTAGGGCCTTGCTGCTGGCCCCATGCTTTCCCCCTCCCTTGGACTGCTCGGAGTACCCTCTGAGCCCACCTCCTTTCTGCACGTGTGTGAGCGTGCGGGGAGGCATTTGTGGCTAGACCAGGCTGCCTAGGTCTCAGTGAGTGCTGCTGCCGCAGCCCGTATGGAGCCCGGGATAGGGTGCATGTGTGCACACACTGTCGCTACCATCATTGCTTGCTGAAGAAGACTGGACTGCATTTCCCAGCATGCTCCAGAGAGCAATGATGCTGGCGACAATGTGCATGTGTGCAAGAGCACATAGCAGCAAACTGTGCTATTGCTATGTGTCCCCGTCTCTGGCTTCATACCAGCCATAGTGGCAGCGATCTCAGGGGTGGCTGCCCATGGCTAGCAGGCTAATGAGGGTACAGGGCTGTGGGCAGGGCAGCCAGTGCAGTTGGAAAGAGACATTCGATACAAATGTCCTAATCCCACAAAGTGTTAAGTGTGTGTTTAATTTAAAGCACATGAGCTGAGTAGTCTTTAAACACAGGCTTAAAGTTAAGATTATGTCATATGTCTTTCCGTGATTGGGTGTTTTTGCCAGTAACTCTGTATTAAGCTATTGCTACGGACGGACATTTATAATGTGTTGAACATTATGAAAATAATCATTTTCACATTGAATCAAGGGGAGCTTGGCACTTGACCTCACTGGGATCTGGATTGCATTTCCATTTTATGAAATTCAGAGTGCACAGAATAGTCACAGTACAATGAATCTTTATGTCAACTGCCTGTCTGATTTGTACTGAATAATTTCAGATAAAACCTAACTAGACATAAGGAGTTACTAACATTTTTCACGTTTTAGCAGCACCTTTTAAAAATGCTTTGGAAGCTTCCTGTATACAGGAGTGTAGCTAGAATAGAAAGAGGTGATGCAGCTGCAATGCCCCGTCCTAATGTTGTTGCACCCCCTGCCATTGTCCCCCCCACTTCCACATCCTCTCTCAAATTTAATGGAGAGAAGTAGGTAAACATGATATCACCCCTAATGTGTATACATTTATTTATTTATTTATTTAATAGATTTTTATCCCGCCCCCTCCTGCAATGCAGCTCGGGGCGGCTGACAACACTAATAAAAACAATTTANCAGCCTGGCAGTGAGGTGAATCAGCCCGAGGAACACAAGTGCTGGAATAGGTGGCTGCATGCTCCCCTCCTTCCCCACCAAACAGCTGTTTAATGTACTATGGAGGGAAGCGGGCTTTGAAATTGACAAGAGCTGACTTTGGAGGGCTTCCCTTCTCAGTGCACCCAGATGCTGCTTGTCAGTTTTGGGGTTTTACGCTTGATTCATTCCTGAACAGAACAAGCACCGGAATTTTGATGAGATTACTCTGTTTGCTGAGATCTTGTTTCAGCCTTAGTTTGTAGGGACTCTTAGCTGTTAGAACTGAGTTTAGCAAGAAAATCTGAGAGTGTTAAACATACACACAATGGCTTTGTTATGTCTGTTTCCTCCCTTCCAACACAACTTCACCCACCACAGCTCTCTGATACAACAGTTCCCCTCTCTATATGGTTTGGTTTTACTGTTCTCTACAACAGGTTGCTCAGTGATAAAGCCATTTTCCTCTCAGGCTATACTTTCATCTACTCCTCAACCACCCAGATTAATAGCATCTCAAAAATCTAGTGCAAACCCTTCCACATTTGACAAAGGGAAATATGTACACTTCACAGAACCCCTAATTTTCATAAATCTGAAAGTTTTTTAATGAAAATTTGTAATAGCCCACCCATTAACTTTGGGGCAGAGCTGGAAAAATAGGATTTCTGTGGGAGAGGCTCTGTGTACATTTGTAGGTGCAGGACTGATGGTTCAAGTTAAAACTCAGCCTATTAAAAAGTAGCCGGTTGCTACTTTTTGAAGGCACATTTGGGAAACCCACATAATGCAAATGTGCCTTCAAAAAGACCATGCAAGCTGCGATTTCTATGGCGGTGGGCTACTTCCAGTACATCTAAATGCACCTTGCTGGGCTTTTCAGGAAGCACGTTCTTTAACGTGGTGCATTTGGACGCTTGTGTAAAAGTGGCCTATCTTCAACTGGCAATTTGCTTACAAGTTTTCCTCCTTGAATATTCAGTCCCTCTTACTGCATGCCCATGGGACCCTGATCTAAGATCACACACTTTCACACCTGCCCCCCATGCATATTTTGGCTGCGGGAGGGAATGCACAGTCAGAATATGCACGGGGTTTGACTGGTCTGAAAGCCGCCCTCGTGCGGCTTTGCTGGCAAACACGTGCAGAGATACAGAGCAGGATTTCCTGCTCTGTATCACTGCGTGTGTTTGCCAGCAAAGCCTCACGGGGAAGTTTTCAGTCCGTGCATATTCTGGCTTGCGCATTCCCTCCCACAGCCAAAATATGCATTGGGGGCAGGTGTGAAAGTGGTCTATGTGTAATCCTTGACTGCTTCTCTTGCCTGCAGGCACTGGATCACATGCCGAATGCCTAATTAGTCTTTCTTGAGGCCAGGGTTAATTCCATGACCATCAGTGTCAAGTCTTGCAGCTGGGCTGGCTTTCCCTGGCCCAGAGATTAACCCTTTCTTATCCAACTCCAAGCTCATCTCATTATAAAAATGGGGGCCAGGAAACAATGTCCAGCGATAGGAAAGAACAGCATATGTCTCTGTTCTTTAAATATCACAGCATGAGTCCTATAACCCAGTCAGATATTCCATGACTGAAATTACTAAATATTTTTCTGGCTTGCTTTTATTTCTCTGTGCTAGTCTGTGGGAGCCAAATATTTCTCTCCAGATTGGGCTGCTTGTTAATGTTTTCAGCTTGCCAAATTGGTCACAGCCAAGTAATGCAAGGTTAAATCGAGACTGGCTGACTAAATCAGACACCTAAATCAGGCAAAAATAGAGAAGGAAAAGAGGTACAGTAGGAAGAACAAGCACTTGTGGAATTTGAGTGGGAAGTAGGGGAGGAGGATTGGCACGTCCAGGAGTTTGTGTTTGCAGGAACCTTGGACTCAAATCTCAGAAAACGGCCCTGGAGGTGGTAATACCATCTGTTTCACTTTCCATGCCTGGTCAGAAAAATCAAGGCCTGACAGTGTTATGACAAAACCCTGTGTCTCAGTATGTAGAAGTGGGATATGATGATCAGGGCTGTTGTGCTTTGAGGGAATGCGATAAAACATTATATGAGGCTCTTCCTTTCCCCTGGGACTCTGTTTCTGATCTAATTCATATATTTTTATTATGAAGAAGGGGAAAGGGGGCCCTGTCTGAGTCTCCTCAGGTCAGAGGCCCAGGGAAAACTACCCCCCCTTCCTTCCTTGATGAGGATTATGGTCATTTTAATGAGGGTGATGATGCCCCCTCATAGGCTGTAGGATGATTGCCATACTACAAAAGTTGACTGAATGCTACCCAGGAAAAAAAAATCTTCAAGGAGTGGCAACTTTTCCCTTCCAAAGTAAATTTTCAGTGGTCCAAACATTTTCTTGTTTTCAGAAGATACTGGAGGTGCTTGGCTGGTGAAGGAAAGGAGCTGGGAGGATAAGGAGCATTTGCTAGCTGAGTTCCTGGCAAGTTTATTCTGTTCTGTGTCATGATTGTGTTTGGCTGTGGTTTAGGCTGTAGGGCTTATTTGTTCATGGGTGGGGTTTTTTTTTGTTTTTTTTTAGGGCTTTTTTCCCTGTTTAGGGTTTATCTCCCCTTCCCCAGGTAATTAACTGATGAATATCAGCTGAGTGACAGAGGGGTCTAGGCAACACAACAAGTAGGGCCACTGTATAGTGAAGATGTGGTACATATAAAAAGTAATGTAGGCATGGCCCAAATTCTAAACAGATTTGTATCAGTTTTAATGATGATGATGATGATGATAGGAACCATTGTTATGAAGGCAGGAAAACTGCTGATTAGTGTGGGGTAATGGAAATTTCCAACAGCACAAGTGGAGGCAACGTTGATGTCCCTTTCCAGCCCTCCATCTCTCACTTCCTCTCACTAGCCTCTTCCTTCAACCTCCACCTTTGGACCAACTCCCCC
>QEPC01000220.1:137210-182350 GCA_003113815.1 Sphenodon punctatus | reverse complement strand
GCATACCCAGCTGGAACCAGATCCGCCAAAGTTGGACCGGCCAGATCATCCAGCCAGGTCTCCGTGATGCATGCGAGGTCCACGGCCCCATCCAAGATCAAATCATGGATAATTGGGGCCTTGTTCACAACGGACCTCGCATAAACGCATTTGCATGTGTTTATGAAAATTTGTAATAACCTACTGGCAAACTTTGGGGCTGAGCTTGTAGGAAAAGATATCTTGCTGAGAGGCTCTGTGTACGCTTAAGCTTGTGTGTGCAGGACTGATCATTCAAGTTGAAACTCAGCCTATTCTTCAGTGTGTGTATTAACACTGGTTCTAAACTTTTTGTTTTAAAGACACTCAGAGGAGGTCACCTTCTACTAGAAATTGTTTTTCTTCTAAGGAAACACAGCTCAACAAGCTGTGCAGTATGTGTGATGTATTTGTTGGTACATGGAAACTTGTCTCTAGTGAAAAATTTGGTGATTATATGAAAGAACTAAGTGTGGGTTTGGCCATTAGAAAATTGGGCAACTTGACCAAACTCTCAGGCCGATTTTAGACGTGCAGCTGTGATCAGGCGTGGGACCGGCAAAACAGCCGCGGTGCTGTTTTAGATGAACCGGAAGCGGAAGTTGTGCGCGTGATCTGGGGCCACGCATTCTTTGCTGACCGCGAGTGAACCACCCTAATCTCTCTGGGGTGACATACGCGGCCGGAAAAGAATGCGCGGCACCGGATCACGCGCACAACTTCCGCTTTCGGTTTGTCTAAAACAGCGCCGCGGCTGTTTTGCCGCTCCCGCGCCTGATCCAGCTGCACGTCTAAAAGCGGCCCCAGTGTAATCATCTGCATTGATGGGGGTGTGACAACTGTCAAAACCAAGAGTACCTTTAAAAACACAGGTCTCCTTAAAGCTGGGTGAAGAGTTTGAAGAAACCACAGCAGATGACAGGAAAACCAAGAGTATTGTAACATTAGATGATGGCACTACTCCATGTGCACAAGTGGGATGGCAAAGTGACCACAATAAGAAGTAGGGATGGGTGAACAGAACCGAGTTTGGAAATTCAGTTCGGTTCGAAAATCGAGTTTGGTTCGGAAGTTCGGTTCAGTTGACCGAACTATTCGAGTTCGGTCCGAACTCTGAACTTCCGAACAGAGTTCGGAAATTCAAACCCCATTGAACTAAATGGAATATTATCTTATAGGGATGGGCGAACAGAACCGAGTTCGGAAATCCGGTTTGGTTCAAAAATTGAGTTCGGTTCGGTCGACCGAACTTCGAACTTCCGAACCACGTTCGCCCATCCCTCATAAGGAGAAAAAACTGGCGGATGGGGAAATGATTGTGGAATACCACCAATAATGTCACAATCACTAGAGTCTATGAGAAATCATGAGTTGTCTTCAATCCTCTTGATATTGATAAGGTGTTTCAACTTAGTGGTGAAGACCCCTCATGTGAAGGTGCTTGCTACAGTTGTATCTATTGGCCTCTTTCAATCTTTAAAGGTTTAAATGGTGCACACTTCCATTCCGCTAATGGTCCTATGTAATCTGAACATGTTGCAGCTGCTAAATAAAAGCCTCCAAAATGAAAAATAAATAAATACAAAGACACTTAGAGGATCCCAGGTGGAAGCAGTGACACTTCTTATCAGCATGTTAAAGAATCATTTCTCCCAAACATACACCATTCCTACCTTTTAAAAAGTTTTCATCATGCTCCCAGGCATTCCATTCCCTCCCGCTTGGGTGTTACCTTTCTTTGTTCTTTGATAGCAGTGCTTATCCCAAGCTTGTTAACATGAAAAAGGTGTCCTACACCCCTCCCTCCCAATCAATACAGCTGGATTATTGTCTTTCTACAGCTGGATTATTGCCTGCTTAATCCAGTACAAAATTTACAATGCAGGAGCCCAGTACAAGATAACAAATCCTTTTACTGGCAAAAGGGTACCTCTATACCCCCTGATCCCATAAATACTGAGATCTTTGGTATTGGTGCACGTTTAAAAGATCTGTGGTCAGGTGGCTGTGCCCTGTAGCTTTTGGAAGGGGGCGGGGCTGCTAGACTGCCCCAGGACAACAGCCACCCAGTTCCAGGAATGCAGCATGTGGCCAGATGCAACAGGCTTGGCAGCCTGGCAGAGCCCCAGCAACACTCCGAGAATCTTCAGAATACCAGCCAGTTGCAAGGCCGAAGCCAATGCCTCCCCTGCTTGCCTGGGCTCCCACTAAGCTGGGCAGTCAATGGAGTCAGCTCTTGTCCCCATTCGGCAGGACTGCCTCTTCCTCACTGGAGCTGCCCAGTCTCCACCAGGTTTGTGAGTGAATAGGGGGTGCTCGGAATGTGTGTTTGTGTGTGTATAGGGATGCGGAGAGTGTGTGTGTGTGGGGGATGCTGCTGCTGTGTGTGTGTGTGTGTGTGTGCTGCTGTGAGTATATGTAGGGGAGCGGGGTGCTCTGAGTTTGTGTAGTGGGAGGAGGGGGTCGTGTGTTCATCTGTGCACCTTGCTCCCCCTGCCCCTCCACCCTGGTCTCCGCCCTCCTCCTTCCTTCCTCCTGTCCCACCTTGTCAACTCTCGCACCTCACCATCTGTTCTCCCCTCCATTACTCAACAGGGTCAGGGAAGGAAGGAACTATTTCATCTTCTGCACCTGGACCCATCCCAATTTGGCGACACCCCTGCATGTATATTAGACAAAAATGTGTGATTCCCCCCATCCCTAGAAATCTATTTCTTAATATACAAGGCAGGATTGTGCCACAATTTTGTTGCTGTTTTCATAGTTAATTAAATAGTATAAAATGCCTTTATTACTTATATTATTTTCAACTATTTCTGAGGCTTCAAAATAATACCTTATTTCTTGACTCATCCCAATTTTTGAATTTTGGGGTGTAGAGTGATGTTATTTTAAAGACACCGTGTGTTGGATTATCATGTCAGTATTGTCTCCCACCTTCAGTCCTTGGTAGGAGGCAGGGTAATAAATTCAAATAAATAAATAGTCATTCATCTCTGGAGGCTTCATTTCAAACTCCAATTTGAGATCCAAGGGAAAATGAATTTTGTTTTCATTTTAGTCCTATTTAGTCACAACCACCCCACCCCACCACTTTATCATGACACATGTTTGCTGCTCAGTCTAAAGTCAAGATAACACAAAAGCTATAGCTCAGAAAAAGGCAATCTAGAAAGCAAGGAAGAGTGTGGGAAAACCTGATAGGCACCTGGCCAATTCTACTGTTATTAGTTCCTAACTCTGTGTGCATCTTTTAATAGTAGCCTCTGGTTTTTATTGAAACGGTAATTTATTTAGTAAATGAATTTGTAAAGGTGGTACTTCCCATACCTGGATCTTTCTTTCTTCCTCATATGTTTTATCTCCTCCTTCCTTATTTCAGAAATGTTTATGACACCTCTCTGTTAGTATAAAAAGCATGGTGCTAGGTGTATGGATACAGGCAGGGACCCATGTTCACTACATTTCTTCCGTTGAAAAGGCAGTGAATGGAGATGATACTCTCTCTCTCTAGCCCAGGATGGCTATACAGAGAGAGAATACCTGATAGGGTTACAAAAGGAAGAGGAGCTACTTTACCCTGTGATTGGGCATTCACTCTGTGGCAATGGTAGCCTGCGCTACCAGCTTGTTCTGGATCTCTAGAATGGGGAGTGATGGAAGATGGGTAACGCAACCTCTTACCCCACTAAAATTGGAGTGAGACTACGTGAGTGTGGATAAAGTCCTTATTTTCCAGTACAATGCTTAATGTCCTGTTTCTCAAACGCAAGGAAGCTGCTGGTCAACCTTTATCAGAACATGGTGGAGGAGCAGGGTTCAAACTTAGGTTTTGGGCACCCAACTGCTCTGCCACAAAGAGTGCAGTTTGGACCAGTAGAAACCCGGCACCTGTAATCTTAGTGACTCAAGACATTCTTATTTTTGATTGTCTCATCCCAAACTAACTACCCAGTTTTAAAGAGAGCCATCCTGGGCTATTTTATCTCCCATATTGACCCATCTAGGTCCATCACAGGAAGCAGGAAATGTCTCACTAATGCAGCAGGTCCTGGTGACTTCACTGTGCTCTGCTCCCAGTTCGCCTGCCTGCTCCACACAGACCCAGGCTTGAGTCTCTTGTTCCAGCTCTGTTCTCAGGCACCTGCCCTTGCTTCCCCTGCTCTGTCTGACAATCTACCTTTGACCTGGCATTAAACATCAGCTTCTGGCTTCTGTCCTGTGATTCGACTCTGGTTACTGGCTTTTTGACTCCTGGTTTCCAACTTGGCCTGTCCTCTAGACCATGAACTAGTTTCACCCCTTGGCCTAATCGTCAGCTCCTGGCCATCTGCCCTGGCTCAGACCGGGTCCTGACAATCTTACTGTAAACTTTTTAGTTTAATATGTTACAACAGCTGCCAAAAATTAACCGCAGGCACTGAGAATTCCATGTGTAATTTTTCCATGCCTTTAATTTAAAAAGTGAAATGAATAACAATTTAAAAAACATTATAATCTTATAGATTAGAGACAGATTAGATGAAAAATAATACATGCTGATGGGGAAAGTTTAAATGCAGAAAGACAATTTGGACATGGGATTATGGATAGCCCAGCACTGTAAGTAAGCCCAGTGTTGCCGCAAAGTTGTTTTCATTCTTTGCAAAGAAGCAAGACATTGGTTCTGCTCCTGCACTAGTTTTTATGTTGGAGTTGAGAACACTGATCTACATCAACATGAAAATTAGGCCAAAAAGTTGCTAATTACTATTTTTTGGCTGGTACAGCTACCTCTAAATCAGTGATTCCTAGGTTTTTTCCTATGTGACCCCATTTTTGAGGTGCAACCATAATCTCCTAACCCCAGACTGCAATAAAAACATAAAAGTATACCAACTATTAGTTGGTATCACAATCCCATCTGCTGTTAGGGGAGGGGGTAAGGACCAAAACACCCAGATGCACACACAGACCGGGCTCACCTCCCGGGTCCCATCCTCTATGGAAAAAAGGGTCTTCAGGATCTTATAGGGCCCTCAGCTCCTGAATGAAGCAGGCTGGATCCTCATAGGACCAGGACCAGCGTTGCCAGTGGCACTGGGCCAGGGAGGGGGAGCACTTCATGCAACAGGGGTGAAGACCGGAAGGGGGGAAAGAGGGTGCCACAGGGACCATGGGAAAACAGTGAATGGAAGGGATAGGGCTCTTGTTCAGGGTTGGTGGGGAAGGGCCTCAGAAAAAGGGAAGGGAAGAGGATCTCTAGCACCCACACTATCACTTCTCAACTTTCTCCCACTTAGTAAACACAGACTTACCTCACTCACTCACCTAACACACAAACCTTTTAGTATCCACAACACATGGCCTTGCTTTCACACGGAGGCCAGTCTCTGAGCTGTGGAGCTGATCACCAGTAAGGCCGTCTCTGTGCAACTGTCTTTTATTGCTGCCTAAGTTGTTCGGCATTCTTGCGAAGGCGCACGGAGTGCCTTGGTTCCCCCAGCAACTCTGCGATGCCGTGCATGTGCGGGTGGTTCTAGGCAGCCCGGCTCTGCCTGAGCCACAATGTTGGGACTTTCCTTTGCCTCCATCGCTGCCCTGTCACCGGAGCTGCCCGGGGAACAACCCACCACTGGAGTCCCTGTCCTGTTGTCGCTAGGGGGCCCCCTGCCACCAACGCCACCAGAGCCTCGGCGAGTCCAGTGTCGGGGTCCCAGGGCCTGACACCTCCGGCACCCCCCATGAGCCTGACATCTGCTGCACAAACCCCACAGTTTGTGACCCTATGCTTTATATCTACCCACAACAGTCCTAAAATACCATGTCTGATTAACTGTGATTTTATTCTCAAAGTGGAGTCTCTGAAAGGCAATGGCCAGCACTGCAAAGAAAATATACTGTGTTGCCAGGATATCTCCATTTTGTCCATGGGAGGATTTTTCCTAAGAATAGAGCCTTATAAAGATGAAAGGAAGAAGAATGTTGAGTGGTATCTTCTTGCCCCATCATTACGACAGGCTTTCAGTTCCCTTTGAAGTTTATTTATTTTATTTTATTTATTTATTCTATTTATACCCCGCCCCTCCTGAACACAGCTCGGGGCAGCTTCCAACAATAAAAACACAATATAAAACAATTTAAAACATATAAAAATACGATCTCAATTATTAAGAACAGGGCCCGGGAAACATTAAAAAAATAAATAGGGTAGGGGTGAGAAAAAATCCACTTAACCATCCCCTCCCCTCCCCAAAGGCCTGGGCGAACAGCCAGGTTTTACACCTTCACCAGAATATCAAAAGGCTTGGGGCCAGGTGAGCTTCCTCCGGTAGGGAGTTCCAAAGACGCGGCCTGGCCACCGAGAATGCCCTCTCCATTGTGGCCCCCCGCTTAACACGGGGGACCTCCAAGAAGGCACCCCCGGCGGACCGCAGGAGCCGCTCCGGGGAGCGGAGGGCAAGGCGGTCCCTGAGGTATGAGGGGCCAAGACCATGAAGGGCTTTGTAAATCAATACCAGCACCTTGAACCTGGCTCGGCACGCTATCGGCAACCAGTGCAGAGCCCGGAGCACAGGTGTTATGTGCTCCCAACAACCCGTCCTCGAAAGGAGACAGGCTGTGGCATTCTGCACTAGCTGCAGCCTCCGACCCAGGCACAAGGGAAGTCCCACGTAGAGCGCGTTGCAGTAGTCCAGCCTCAAGGTGACGAAGGCATAGATGAGGGAGGCCAGGTCCGGGCTAGAGACGAATGGGCGCAGCCTCTGCACCAGAGGCAACTGGCGAAAGGCAGCCTTTGCGACTACCTCCACCTGCCACTCCAGGCGGAGATCCGCATCCAGAACCACCCCCAGACTCCGGACCTGTTGAGCAAATCCCCCCAATCAGGGGGGCCGACACCACCCTCGCTCTCCCCACCAACATCACCTCTGTCTTATCGGGGTTGAGCTTCAGTCTTCTCTGCCACATCCATTCTGCCACGGCCTCCAAACCACTGGGATAGCACCAAGATAGCAGGGTCTGGGTCTGTTGAAAAAGAGAGGTACAGCTGAGTATCATCAGCATATTGATGACAACGCACCCCAAACCCTCTCACGACCTTCCCCAGGGGCTGCATATATACATTAAATAATAATGGAGACAATATGGAACCCTGTGGAACGCCGCAGGATAAGGCATGGGGGCAAGATATCTCCTCCCCCAACGCCACCCACTGGCTTCTCCCTGAGAGGAATGAACGGAACCATTCAAGAACAGTCCCATCCAGACCCCCCAGGTCACGCAGCTGTCTCAACAGCAGCCCATGGTCCACGGTGTCAAAAGCAGCTGAGAGATCTAGCAGGATGAGAAATGTTGAACATCCTGCATCCATCTCCCAGCGGAGATTGTCGACCAAGGCCACCAATACCATCTCGGTGCCATAGTCGGGCCGGAACCCAGATTGAAATAGGTCCAGGAAACTGATGCTGTCTAGATGTGCCTGGAGCTGGATTGCCACCGCCCGCTCAATAACCTTCCCTAAAAAGGGAAGGTTAGAAACAGGTCGGTAACTGGCAAGGGCATCCACATCCAAAGATGGTTTCTTCAGCAGGGGGTGCACCACAGCCTCCTTGAGACTGAAGGAGATAATGGTCCATCCATGACAAGGGCACTGCTGTAACCTCCCCCACAACTGGACCCCCTGCCTCAAGGCCAGAACTGAAGATCAGGTCAAGGGGTGTGCCCCCCCACGTGGGTCGGGCAGATAACCTGCTGGGACAAATCCATGGTTGCCATGGCAGCCATGAATTTTCGCTCTGCCCCGACAAGGCCGGCATTGGCGTGAATGTTGAAGTCCCCCAGGACCAAAGTCCTAGAGGAGCCCAACACTACCTCCGACGCCAGCTCTGCTAGAGCGGTCAGGGATGCCGCTGGACAAGAAGGAGCCCGGTATACCAGCAGCACCCCTAGCTTGCTCCCAGCCAAATCGAACACCACGTGAAGGGCCTCAATACCCACAATCTCCTGAACTGGATACCTCCTAACAGGCCAGTCCTCTCTAAAAATAATCGCTACACCACCTCTCCGGCCACCTGTGCAGGGCTGATGCTGCATGGCATACCCAGCCGGAACGAGATCCGCCAAAGTTGGACCAGCGAACTCGTTCAGCCAGGTCTCCGTGATACACGTGAAGTCCACGGCCCCATCCAAGATTATATCCTGGACAATTAGGGCCTTGTTGACCATGGACCTCACATTCAACAACATCAACGCCCCGCAAGTGGACCTTGGACCAGGCTCCTCCCCCACCCCCAGTGGGGGGGATGGCAATCTGCACCTCCTTCAGGCACCTTGGTCCCCTAGGGGTGCGAACCATCCACCCCCATGGACGTGAATGTTGAAGTCCATGCCCCAGAACTCCCCTATAACCACCTCCTCCCCCCCATCCACCACACTCTGGCCCCCAAAACCTGGCTGCTCACCCTGTGGCCTTCCCACCCCTACACCCTCCCTCCCACCCCCCCGGCCATCCTGCTGCCACCAGGGGCCGGCAGGGGCCATATCACACCGCCCAACTCCCTCTCTCACCGGGTACAGACTCCTCCCCCTCCCCCCAAATACTCCCCCCAGCACTTCCCCTGCTGCCACCAGGGTCAGTTCCTGGGAACCCCCCCACCCCCACCCTCTAACCATCCCTCCTGCACCCCCCACCCCACCTCCCTATCCCTGAACAAAAGAGCCCCCACCAAGTGCCCCAAAGTGCCGCGGCCCAAAGTGCTGCGGCCCTTTGGCAGTGGATTGTGGCTCATAGCCTGTGGCAGGAGCTGCTGGCCACTGGGTTTTAAAGTCCCGGGTGCTTCCGGGTGGGGGAGGGGACAAGCCGGCCCATGTTACTGGTTTCTAAGCTCCCCCCGGCACTCACAGCGGTCTTTGCTTTTTTCTCCCCCCCAGGTCCAGCACAGTGAAGGTGGAGCGGGGCAATGGCAGCACCAGTGGACCCCATTCTCACCAGCGGCAGGTGTTGATGGCACAGCACGGCAAGGATGAAGACAAGCAGCAGGTAAGTAGTTAATGGGAACCTTTTGGTTGTCACTGTGGGGAAATTGTTCTAGTCCTTAATGAAGTATTTTTACTTGCATTCATTTTAACTTGATGGCTTATTCTTGGCTTTTAGTCTTTAAATAGTGAGTTTATTTATTTATTTCAATTTGTATCCCACCCTTTCCCTTAGGCTCAGGGTGACTCACATTTCAATTTTAACAATTAACCATTAACTGTAAACTAATTAACCCAACTAGTAATCCTCACAACAACCCTTTGAGGTAGGTTAGACTGAGAGATCTGTGATGAGCCCAAGGTCACTCAGTGAGTTCCATGGCTAAGGTGAGTCTTGAACTAGAGACCTTTCTCTACCTCCTGGTCCCAGTACTGCACTCTTAACCACAACATTAGCGCTCAATGTGAAAAACTTTCCAAAGCTAACACGGTCTTGAAATACATTTCCAAGATGGTAGCTTGTAAGCTGTGGCATGGAGTGGACCTTGTCTGCTCTGTGCTACAGTTTCTACTGCTTGGAGATTGGACTGTGGGGAACCTATGGGGACTTCTCCAAAGCTGGGGCTCCGCAGCCCTGATCAGGAGAAGCAGAAAGTGTTCGGTGACAGGTGCACGTGTTCGGTGACAGGTGGACAGGGGACATCCCTCTGGAGAAGTGGGACTTCCCCAGAGGTGTCGTACTGCTGCTGTCTTCTCCCCATTGGCACTTCCTGAGCTCCCATTGGGACAGGCACCAGTAGGGACAGAAGCTGTCTTCACAGAAGCCAGAAACTGGAGTGTCATTACAGAACAGACCCTGAACTTAGCATTTCCTGAGCTTCGGGCACATTTTGTGCCACAGCTTCTGATGCTACCACCAGGGTAGCATCAGAGGGGAATAGACCTGGAGCCTTCTTGGGAGGATGTTCTGGTTCTTTTCTCCTCTTCCATGATCACAGTGGTAACATGTAAAGCTCCACGCTTGCTGCTCTCTGCATTTGGTTTGACAGCAGGTCTGGAGACAGTGAGGGAGATTTGTTTATTCAGATTTATATCACACCATTCCCATTAATACTTAGGATGACTTACAACATATAAAACATCTATAAAAACATATTAAAAGTCCCCTTAGCCCCCTCACAGACCTCTCCCTAAAACCCATGGTCCCCAAATCCCACCCAACCCTATCCCTGCCTGCATGCCTGGCTAAAAACAGTCTTATACCACTTCCAGAAGATGAGCAGGCTTGGGTTTAGACAAATTTCCAAGGGGCAGGCTTTCCATAATTGTGGGGCAGCCACTGAGAACACCTTTTTGTGTGCCCGTGTTATAGAAAAATTATGGGCAGATGGTACCTGGAAGAGGGCACGCCTGGCTGATCTCAGAGGCCACAACGGGACCGGTGGGAAGAAGTGGTCTTCCAGATACTTGAGTCCCAGGACATTTAGGGCTTTATAAGTCAAAACCAGCATCTTTAATTGTTTGTGGAAAGCTTCTGGTAGCCAGTGCAGACTCTGGAACACTGGTGTAATGTGCTCCCAGCAACCCAACCCCAACAGAAGATGAGCCACTCTATTCTGCATCAGCTACAGCTTCTGAACACTCATCAAGGGCAACCCCATGTAGAGCGCATTGCAGTAATTTAGCCTCAAGGTTATGAGGGCATGGACAATGGTGGTCAGAACTGAATCTGAGGGAAAAGGTTGCAACCTTCTCACCAGATGAAGTTGGTGAAGAGTGCTCTTGGCCACCCCTACAACCAAGTGATCCAGCTGCAGCAATGGATCCAAGAGAACCCGAAGTCTACAAACCTGAGTAAGCTATGTCCCGCAGGTCACAAGGCTAGCCAGCCATCATCACCTCAGTCTTGTCTGGATTCAGCTTCAATCAGCTGGCCTGCATCCAGTGCCCAATGGCAGCTAGGCACTGGATAAGCACAGAGACTGCAGAGCCTGGAATGGATGAAAAAGACAGATAGAGTTGGGTGTTGTCAATATACTGATGAGACTTCACTTCAGATCTCATGACCTTACCCAGTGGCCTCAGATACACGTTGAACAGGAGTGGGAACAAGATGGAACCCTGTGAGTCCCCACAAGGGAGCTTCTGAGGGGACAATGAGCTACCAGCCATCACCGTCCTCTGGATTCTCCCAGACAGGAATGAGCAGAACCACCCAAGAGCAGCCCTCTTAATGCCTGCCAGGTCATGAAGCCATGTTGACAACACCCTATAATAATCAACAGTATCAGAGGCCACTGAAAGACCTAACAAAATTAACAGGGTGCAATTATCCCGTCCATTTCTGAGTGAAGGTCATCAATCAAGGCCACAAGTGCAATCTCAGTGCCATGCCCAGGGGTCAGGATGAAATCCTGAATGACATAGGTCCAGGATTCAATAGCATTGAGATGCTCCAGAAGCTGTGAGTTGCCCACCCATTCAATAACCTCCCCTAATAAAGGAAAATTAGAGATGGGCCGATAGCTGATAGGGGAGCCAATGTCAAGTGATGGTTTCTTGAGCAGAGGTCAGATGACTGCAGTTTTGAGGCCGTTCTCTCAAAGGGAGGCATTGACAATCCCAGCCAGTAATGGCCCCAAAGTCTCCCAGCTAGTTTCCACCAGCCAGGACAGGCATGAATTTAATTTACAACTGGTTGCCTGGCCTGCACACTCTAAGCATACCATCTGCTTCAGTGGGCAAGACTAACTGAAGCTGATTAAAAAAAAACCTCAGATGCCCTATAGGGGGGAGGATACTGCCATCAGGATAGTAGCAGAGAGAATGCTATTCTTTTGTTTACCCTCAAACTGGAGTTCAAAGAGCAGTGGCAGCAAACTTCCAGTGCTGCTTCTGGGCTAGCAGGGGTTTCTTCTCCCAGCTGCAAAGCACCCTGCTCTGCTGTTTCCCTGCTTACCCCCAACCCACAGTGGAAGCAGTGGCAGGGAGCTTCTGATGCTGCCATTGGGGCAGTGGCAGAGGGAACGGAGCTAGAGCCTTCTCCTGAAAAGGCTCTGGCTCTGTTCCTCTTTGTTGGTGGCAGCATCAGAAGCTGCTTCTGTCACAGAGGTAGTGGGGAGGGAGAAGAGCCTCGAGCCATTCTTCATCTCCATTACTCTGGTGGCAGCAGCAGTAGTAGTCCTTGGCTCCGCTCCCTTCTGCAGTTTCCAGTCCATTCTGTGGTTCCTGGAGGGCTTCACTCTGCTGGGACACCATGGGTGAACCATGTGGGAGCTGCCACCTAGCAGCTCTACACAGGCAAAAACCTGCCCCCTAACAAATGTGACACTATCCACACAATTTGTTGCCAACCTTTAAACATGTGAATTCCCCCCTTGAAAATTAATGGGACTACTCATTTACTTACAATTAAACAACTGTTAATACTGTTAGCTGCTTTCAGTGAGCGTTCTCAAAATCTCTATGGCTCAACCCCCTAAAATTTTATCCTGAACAAACGGATCTTGATCTTTTTCAGCCGGGTGCTCAGTTAAACCCCAAGCCATCCTTCCCCACCCTGTTTACCTGTTCATAGATGCATACTTCCTTCTCGTCAAGTCTCTTACCATGAAAATCTGAATAAACCTTAGACTTTGGTTTGTTTTAATTTTCTACTGCTTGCCTGATGGTTTAGTATGGCTGTTTTTACACGGATGCGCCCTCCCCCGCTCGGTATTTGGGCAGGTATGCGGGTGTCTGTGTATATGGCTGGCGGTGGTTGGGGGGATGGGTGGCCGCTTGGTGTTCACCTATGTGAACACTGAGTGGGATGGGTGGGGGTGCATGTGCGCTCCCACGCAATACCCACCTCCACCCACTCCATGTAAACGGATACCAACCCACCGTGGCAAAACACCCATTCCCCCACCCACCTCTCTCCATGTAAAAAGGGCCTATACTTCTCAGACTAGCAGACTACTGCATGCCAGTTTTCATGACCGTGTACCATGGCAAACTTTGTACATGCACTAAATTAGTACACAAGTTGTACAGTCCAGACAGGCTGGTTAATCAAGAATTAAATATGTCTGGGAACAAGATTATTGTGGACAGTGAGTCATTTTCATTTACTAGCATAGGAATGGATTTAGTATGACCAAGTATTGCCAACCTTACATTTCTGAGATGTGAGCATTCTTATGTGGTTACAGAGGTAACAAAGTAGTTAAAAGTATTAAATTCCTGGAAAATTAATTTTTAAAATGTTTTGGTGGTTCTTTAAAAATGGTCAAAATCTCAATATGTTTGGTTCCCAGAGGTGAAAGGAAAACCATCCATAACCTGGAAAGATGAGTAAATAGCCAGACTGAGTAGGCTGAGTTGTATACTCTAACTGCAGATGAGGGAACCTTTCACTCAGGGAGAGGATCTCTGGTTGTAATAAAAAAATCAAGTAACAAAGTAAACACACAACTTGCAAAATAAATCAACTGCTCAAACTATTTTTTATAGATGCTGTAAACCATACATTTTTATTATTTTTATTTTTATGAATTTGTACAATTCAACTCAATAAAAAGTTAATTAAAAAAACCTGCTCGAGTACCGCTTTAACACAAGACAAAAATGAGTTCTTATAAGGCTTGAGATAATACCAGGTGTTATAAATGCTGGGGTTTTGCCACGTGTGAATGCACTGTTCCCCTTTTATGCAGTGAGATCTTGCAGCCTTGTAAGACCCATCAGATGTGACTGTGTTCACACATGACAAAACTCCAGCATTTATAACACCCAGAATTATCTTGAGCAATTATAAGAACCCATTTTTGTCATGTGTAAAAGCGACTCACTGCTCATGAAAGGTATAATATAATTAACTGGAAAATGGACCAAGTTCCTGTTGAAAAGCCCAAAACATTCAGTCACTGGCTTTAGCAGCACATCCTCTGTTCTGGAGGCACCACATCACATAGAAGCCTCCAGCTTGTAGAAAGAGGCAAAAAGAGAGAAGTGATTCAAACAACTCTCTTTCACCATCACTTGGGAACAGACACACTCCTGGGATAGAAGCCTTCCCCTGATGCTAGCTGAGAGATGGTGGGTCCTCCATAAGTCTGCAAAATCATTTTAAGCATGTGACTAGTTCTGTTGAATTCATTTGCTTAAGTACTTTATAGTTCAGAGCTCAAACAGTACAGTTCATAGGGTGCAGCCAGATGAGAAAGGCAGGGAGGCTACCAGACTTTAGGTGACTGTACCCCTCCATGGGCAAATAAACCACGCAATACAGTAGTTTGTGTGCCCAGGGACCACCATATGTTGGGTAGGATGAGTAGCTGGCTACTCCATGACGCATCCGTGGAAATTCTGAGGACGTGTTGCAGAACAGCCTTACCCCAAAAGGGGTAAGGCTGCCCAGGGTGGGTCAACGTGTGTGGTGGGGTGCACTTGCCCTGCAATGCAAGTTGCACTGCTGTGGGGCTGTGTGTGATGGGCACTAGTGCCCGTGGTCATGTCACAGTTGGCGGCGGTCTCTCAGTCAAGCTGGGCTAATTGGAGGAAGGGGACCCAGAGGCAGTGGTTCTGATAGGGGCTGGCCTGCCAAGCTTCTCTGCCACCATGTAGCCACCCTCCTGGCTCCCACACTTGTTCTGCAATGTGGCAGCAGCAATTTCCCGCACTGGGGTCATGCAGGGATCCGGTCCCTGATGCTCACGTGGCTGCACTCATAGGATCAAGCTCTAGTATAGGATCAGGCCTCTTTCTTGAACATTATGTGTCTTCAGTGCCGTGTTGAAGGGTCAGGGGTCAAACTCTGATAAAATTAAGGGACTCCATGGGCATACATATTAGATTTTATTTTCTTTTTTACTCTTTTAAAAATCTAGAGAAGTAGGATACAAGATAGGGGTGAAATGAGAATGGATTTCCATTCTCCCAAGAACGTGTGAGATTCTCGTAACCTCAGCGAGATCTCGTGTGTTTTTGCAAGGGTTCTCGAGAATATAATGAAATTCTTGAGAAACCTCAAAAACGCTCCGCATACACAAAATGGCAGCAGAATGACTGCGGTGGCCATTTTGTGCATGCACAGAGCTGGTTTTCAGCTGCATGAGAATTTCGCAAGAATGGGTCAAGAAACAGCCAATTCTCAACCTGTTCTTGAGATTTTTGAGACCTGCGAGGGTGAGTTTTAGTCCTAATACAAACCACCCTATGTTTAAAGAAAATTTATATTGCAGAGTCAAGGCTCTGTGTAAGGTTGCCTGAGCAATTCATAATGTGATATTGTCTAACTTTTGAGTGGTTAACTTTGCTATATAAATAATTTTTATTATTTTTTAGAAATGTAATAGGTAAATATATTACTGTCACTTAGCAGTCTTTACTGTTTCCTGAATCATTTCGTTTTAGTTTTGGAATTGATTAACAGTTTGTGATTGAACACCTTGGTCATATGATATTGTTTTTACTCCCTGGATTACATAACTCAGATGTTCATAATCAAGATAGAAATCAAAGATTTGAAGTTGGCCACAATTCCACTATAACACACATGTGCAAGACTATTGCTCTCTTGGAACATTATTGTAGACAAGAAAATTACTGATTCATCGAAAACAAAACAAAATAAGGACACTAAGTGACTTTTAAAACTTCACATGTTCACACATGTTTTTGTAATCCTCATGAAACTCTTAAAGGATTTTGAAATGTCTCTTTCTTGTATTTGCCTGTCCATCTGATTCAAAAAGAGCATTCTCGTTTGGCCAAAGAGTGTTGGCTAGCTCCGGCATTTATTTTATTTGTCAGAGCTGTTAGCAAAGAAGGAAGCTAGTATTAAAACCATTAATCTTAATACCTTTGGATAGCTCCGTAAGTCTAATAAAATGTCTAATATAATATCTCCTCTTCTGATTATCCTTACCTCTCCCAGTAAATAGGGAGTTTTCTCTTACAAAGTAGAAACTCCATCGCCATGAACTTGATGACTTTCAGTCAATGCTATTTTCTTTTCCCTCTGACAAATAATAATAAGGAAGGGCCACAGGTTTAATTGTTTATGTAGGTTGAGCTAGGCATATATGCATAGTAAGAGAACAAACCAAAACCAAAAGAAATTGACTACAATTATATAGCAGGAAGCCCCATCTTACATAGGTCAAGCTGCTGCTTTCTCCAAATACTCAGTCCAGCTTCCTTTCACAGGGTGAAAACAGGTGTGCAGGCAGCGAGGTACCTTCCCAGCCTGCCCCAGGGTGAACAACTGCAGCTGCCACTTCCTGGGTCAGCAAAAGTGACACAGATCAAACATGCCTGCCACCCCTGGCAGCAGGAGAACTGTCCCACCCATTCCCATGGCCTAGGTAGGGTGGAGGAACCAAACACATGTGCCGGTGCCCAGGCGGCCCTGTTCCCAGCACCTGTCTTCCGCCATGACATTCATACACAGTGAAGTGTGGGCAAAAGAAGTCCCCTTCGCCGCCGCATGTCGGCGACGGGGTTATTGTCCCGCCCCCTCCATGAGAGGGAAGAGACGGGACAGAGGTTGTTGCCGGCGGAGCGCGTTAGAGCACTCTGGCCGGAGAGTCTGTTGCTAGGCAGACTGCGCGCGGGCGGGAAAGCACGCCGCGCCGAAACGGAGGACAAGCCCCGCCCCCTTTAGAAGGGGCGGAGCAGTTCCTGGCCGCGTGGTCGGCAGATCGTCAGGGCAGAGCGGAAAGCAGCAGCAAGGAGTGCTTGCTGCTGCCTTTACCAGACCAAACCTTTGCCAGAGAACGGTTTTGAGAGCGAGATGGTCCGCACGAAGAAGAAAGCGGCCCCGAAGAAGCCCCAGCCCCACCAGCAATGAGGACAGGGCAGTAACCCCCGCGGGGAAAGCACGGGGGAGGGGGACGGGGCCCCCACTCGGGAACAGTTGATGGAGCGCCTTGCGGCCTGCGAGGCCATGATGCAGGCGCGGGGCCCGCTCGCCACATGTCCACCCCCCTGGGAGCAGCCTGGGCCTTCGAGGCCAGGCCCTCACCCCTACCCATCAGGGGGACAGGGGCCACTGGAAGGGGGGCAAGGTCACCCTCCCCAAGGGGGAATCATACAAGAAGGGGTGGATTCCACCTTCCCCGCACCTGAAGGGGGTCTGAGAAGGGGCAGCAGGCCAGTGATCCCACCGGCAAGATTCCGAGAAAATGAAAGGGGGAGAGAGGCAGGGCCCAGAGTAGGGCAGGCCAGCCCCGGTCCCAGCAGAACAGTATCAGGCGGGCCCCCCACACCTCAGCGGCCGGCCGGCCAGGGGGCGTCCGACCACGGCCACGATCAGGAAAGGGGGCACCAGGCTGGGATCCACACAACGGTCCCCCAGATCCACTTTTCACCCAGCCCGGCTGGGCTGGCATTCACGACTGGGCACATGGGTGCCCAAGGGGATCTAATGGGAGTCCCGGGCATGGCCCAGTACTGTTTGCAGAGTGTAGGTCGGGGAATGGTCTCCACACAGGACCCCCCCGGGAGAATTACTCCAGCCCCACCAGCGGCAGTGGCTCGGGACCCAGCTACACTAATAACTATTCATGAACCCCCAGCAACCAGGAGGAGATTGAACGAATCCGCCCACGAGGGGACGAACACCGACTTTGCCATGTGGCAGAGGATCGTCGCTCTTGAGGAAGCGCTGCGAGGTCCCTCGGCGAGGCACGAAGCAGAGGACAACACCGAGCCGCGCGGTAGAACCCTCCCGCAGCCTGGAATGGCGCAAGGTGAGACCCCTACCCATAGGGGGACATTACAGCCCACCAGGCGGGAGGAAAGTACATTACCCCAACTGGGAGACAACAGGGGAACAGCAAACACCGAAAGTGGGCGAACAGCCCCTAACTTGATACTAGAGCCAGGAATGGGTCAGCCGGAAAGGGTTCAGCTGACACCCACACAAACGGTAGATTCAGTTAACCCACGACTACTGCAAATTGACGGGGAATGGGCCTGGGTGTATCCCGTTCGTTACCCCACTGGGGTGGGGACGGGTGATCGGTCACATTTGGGACCTGTGGTGCCCGATAATACGACCACCACCCCTATCCTCCCCCTCCTTCCCCCAGAATTCAAATTGACGCAGACTAGCACCACACCTTCACTAATCATTCGCCCTCCGGGGGGAGTTATTCCAGCGGTTGCAGCCCCATTTGGCAGTCACCTAACGCAGGCAACAAAAGAAAAGATATGGAAGGGAGAGTATGTAGACTTGTTCGCACTCCTGTTCAGTGATCCCATCGTGGATCATTCAGAGCAGGAAGGCGACAAAGATAAGGAGCGATTTCGCCGCCCTAAAGCAGACCGGAATTGGGCGAACTGGACTTCTGCCTATGCCATATACATGGGGGTCGTCATGCAAGCTGACCCGGGGCGGGGCCTCGAGCTCCACAAATATGCCGATATTGTACGGAGAGCGCAAGGGACGGGCCCCCCAGGGGCTTGGTTGCGCTATGACGAAGCTTTTCGTCACAGGGCAGCAAACACCCCAGGCCTGCGCTGGGACCACCATGCTCCCGATATTTGGCTCGAAAGCATGGTGGATGCAACAAAGGCACCTCGATCAGATAGTGGACACCCACTGGTGCGAGGGGGGGTGGCACCTGCAAACGAACCCTACCGGGCAGAGAACCGCAGGAGGGGCCAAGGAGGCCCCGGCCCCTGCTATGAGTACAATAGAGTAGGCCGTTGCAACCGTCAGCAGTGTAGGTTTCGGCACGCGTGCTCCAGCTGTGGAGGGGGCCACCCTGAGAGCACATGTTACCGGCCCCGTCAGCGAGGTAGGGGTGGCCGCAGCGGTCCAGGAGCAGGTACAGGTAAAGATAACCAAGGGGCGATGTCTGGGTCCCGCCCTCAAAAGGGGGCCGACACCAATTAAGGTGGAGGTTTTGGAGGCAGCCCTGCAAGCACACCCTAACAGGACGGAGGTGGAATATGTCGTACAGGGCTTTAGACATGGATTCATAATTCCAGCCAGTACAGTCAAGCCCCCTGCCCAAGCAAAGAACCTTAAATCCATCGAAGGGAGAGAGGAACTAGTACGGACAAAAATCATGAAGGAGGTAATGGAAGGTAGAGTAGTGGGTCCATTCGATCACCCCCCTATACAAGGCCTGGTCCTATCCCCATTGGGAATAGTACCTAAAAAGACCCAGGGAGAATTCCGTTTGATCCACCATTTGTCCTACCCTCGAGGTGCCTCAGTGAACGATGCCATACCAAAGGAATTGACAACCATCAAATATGCATCGTTCGACCAGGCGGTCGAGAAGGCAAGGGGTATGGGAAAGGGTGCACTGTTGGCAAAATGCGACGTCAAGTCAGCATTCAGATTGCTTCCAGTGCACCCTAATAGTTTTCACCTCTTAGGTTTTCACTTCGAGGGGAAATACTATTACGATCGGGCAATGCCTATGGGGTGTTCCATTTCCTGTTCAGCATTCGAACGATTTAGTTCCCTTGTGGAATGGATTTTTAAGCAACGTTGGAGGGGCGGAGAAGTGACTAAATACTTGGATGACTTCCTCTTTTTAGCTCCGCCCCGTTCAGACGAATGTTCAATCGCAATACGGCGATTCCAGGAAATGGCAGACGAATTGGGCATACCCCTAGCACCCGAAAAAACCGAAGGTCCTACCCCAGTACTCACGTACCTAGGGATAGAATTAGACACCAAATTGAAATTGTCTAGATTGCCCGAGAAAAAACTGATAGAATTGAGGACAAAGATTCAGGACTGCAGTATTGCCCCTAAAATCACCGTACGGTCTCTGCAGTCCCTAGTCGGGAGCCTCAATTTCGCATGCCGGGTCATTGCACCCGGTAGAGCCTTTTTGTCCAGATTGTACGAGAAGTTAAGAGGAGAACTACAGCCACATTATCGGATCCGAATTACACGGGACATGAAACAAGACCTAAAAGCATGGTCCGAATTCCTGGTAGAATATAACGGGGTCAGTTTTTGGAGAGAGAAGTGTTTGTTGCAAAACGACCTTCAGGTCCACTCCGATGCCGCAGGAGGGGCTGGTTTCGGTGTGTACTTCAGGACAAGGTGGTGCGCCCAGGCATGGCCGCCCGAGTGGCACGAAACGGGTGTTACGAGGGACTTAACATTCCTTGAGCTGTTTCCCATAGTGGTAGCGGTGTTTCTGTGGACAGACCAATTCGCCAACCACACAGTACTATTCTGGTGTGACAACCAGGCGGTGGTCCACATAATAAACACCCTGTCCTCTCGTTCCACCCGAGTCATGCCGCTAGTTCGGGCATTAGTCACGGTATGCCTACGGAACAATATTTTGTTCACAGCACGCCACGTCCCAGGTATTGACAACAGCATAGCCGACGCCCTCTCTCGCTTTCAGATCAAGCGATTCCGGGAACTTGCGCCGGAGGCCAGAGAATCCCCCGACCCCATACCACCGGGGGTGTGGAGCCTTGGGTATTAGAGCTACAAAATACCGTTAGGGGATCCCTCGCCCCCAGAACACAGGCGGCCTACGGTAGGGCTTTCCAAGAGTTCCAAGGTTATAGGGCTACCAAGGGATGGGGATCCGGTTTCCCCATATATGAATCCGAGGTAGTCCAATTTGCAATGACCCTTAGAAAAAAGGGTCTTGCACCGGGCACCATCAGCGGGAAAGTAGCGGCCCTCACGTTCATCAGCAGAATGAACGGATACCCGTCACCAGACAAAGGTTTTTATATTAAGCACATGTTAGAGAGCTGGGCCAGATCAACCACTCCCCCTGTCAGTACCCGTGCCCCCATTACTACCCCCATACTGGTGCGCATCATCAGCATTTTACGCGAGGTGTGCTATGATGAATTTGAATTACAATTGTTCACCACGGCCTACACGATAACTTTTTTCGGAGGGTTTAGGATTAGCGAAGTAGTCCCCTTATCTCGTAAGGACCAAAGCGGGGGGGCATTTAGGATCGAGGACCTAAAAATCACCCCAGCTACAATTCAATTGAGGCTGAGAAGATCTAAGACCGATCAAAAGAGTAGGGGCACCAATGTTGAATTGTTTAGGTGCGGTGACCTGGGTATATGCCCAGTCGAACAGATGAGGAGGTACACAAGCATACGCCCTCCGGTGGCGGGTACATTATTCAGGCACAAGAATGGTTTGCCATTGACAAGCTATCAGTTTAACGCAGTGTTAAAAAGAACTTTAACTAGATTAGGCCTACCATCAGGGGAGTATGGCTCCCATTCGTTCAGAATAGGAGCAGCAACAACAGCAGCAGCAGCGGGATTACCCACCGAATCCATTAAGGCCATAGGTAGGTGGCGCTCCAACGCCTACAAAAAATACATAAGGCCATACCCGCAATAACCAATTATCTCCCCTGTACTTAGGACCCAGGGGCTCCGTGACTGCGAGACGATTGATCTGGATCGTGGGGCACAGCTTGGTCCGTTGGGCTGGCAAAGCCGCCATCAAGAACCACTGGGGGTCTCAACCTGGCCTGGGAGACAATGCATTGGTTCAATGGTATGGAACGGGAGGTATGCGATGGCATCAGCTGATCCCAAAACTCCGATCCCTCCGTGCAGGAATCGTGGCGGCCCCGTTCATAATTGTAATTCATTTAGGAGAGAACGACATCCCAGCAAGGAAAGGGGTTAACTTGATAATTAAGATGAAAAGGGATCTCGCACATATAAGAAATTTGTTTAATCAAGCACAGTTAGTTTGGACCAGTTTAGTTCCTAGGCAAAAATGGGGCAAGGCCATCAATCCGGCCAAAGTTGATAAAACACGACGTAATGTCAATAGAGAGATAGCTAAGTGGATAGCGAGCATAGGAGGAATTACTCTCCGACATGTTGAAATTGTTTATGAGCGGAATGAACTATTCCGGGAAGATGGAGTGCATCTATCCACAGCAGGCAATCAGTTATATCTCAAGAATTTGGCCCAACAGTTGGAAGTATTGTTGAGGATGTAGGCGGTGGGTGCCGGGGAAGCCTGGCTCCCCCTTTGTGGCGGGGGTCCAGTATGGTTTGGTAGGTTAAATAGGATAGGAATTGATTAAACGAGTCATCTCCTTAAGAGATGGGGAGGTGACACCCAGTGCTAGGCGCAGGCAGCACGCACTGGGGTTATTCCCCGGGGAGGGGTACTGCAGTTCGGTCAGTAAGTACCTGCACGGTCTGCTGGCTGAGCGGGTACTCACCTCCTTACTCAAGCCCACTGTTGGGACGCTCCCCCTTTCGGCCAGAGCCAGGGTGCTGTCGAAGGGGAGCCTTGTTGGTGTTGGAACTGGCACGGGAAGGCACATCCCGGCCAGCGCCCAGTTTATAAGAATCAGTTAGCTAATCATACTGGACCCATATTGCTTGTGCAATCACCCACCGTCTTTGAATTGGTTGAATAAAGAGTGCGGCCTGATTTAATCCAGCACTTGGTCTCTGTGTCTTATTGGGGGGTGCGGCGACAAGCTGCAGCAACGGCTTCTGCCCCCCACAGTACACCGGGAGGGCAGGGGTGGAGACTGGGAAAGCAACCCCTGGCATCCATATAGGCACACAGAAGTTGCCAACTACAGGGGGAACCAGTCGCCACCCATTGAAAGCTGACTGGAGGGAGAAAAGCACACACTCTAGGGCGAGCAGAGGTATAAAAGGGAAAGCAGAAGGGAGATGTATGAAAGCAGCCGCACACGGCCCAAACAACCAGTCCTCCTACCAGGCTTCCAGTCCAGTCCCTTCCAGACACCGTAAACAACACAGATCATAGATCACTCACACTGGCAGTCCATAGAACACAGTTCCAAGGGGGTTACAGCAGCTGGGGTGTGAGGGTGGGGAACTCTGCTCCTCCCACAGATCGCTCACAAAGCCAGTTCATAGCGGAAACATATAACAGGTTCTCATCAGCTGGGGAGAGTTTGGGAACCACGTTCCCTACAAACCCCATTCATACATGCCCCTCCAGTTGCCCCTCACCAGCATATGCTGAGCCACCATATAGTGTGGGGTCAAAAGCATCCCCATGGGCCAGAGGACCAGGACCCCCGGCCATGTCCAAACCTTGTCCAGCAGTAAGCTTGACTGCAGTGGGCTTATCCTGCCAGTAGCAGCCCTCCCTGGACCCACCAGGAGGTCAAGATCCAACTACAGCTCCAGAGGAGCAAACACAGGGCCAGGAGTGGCAGGTACCCTCTGCTTCTGTTTGAGAATAGAAACAGAATCAGCTTTGGTGTTAGGTACTCCCATCTGGCTCCCCACTCCCCCCCCGGAGGGATGCTGTGATCCCACATTGCCCCATAAGCTGCACCTGAACAAGAAGTGCAGCGGTGGCACAGGGCAGTAACTCATTGGCTGTGGTCAGAATCAGATCCTCACCTGTGCATGGACCATTCCAGCCACTGGTCAGGCAGGTGATGGCAGACTGTTGCCTTCACACTTCACGTCAACACTTTAAAAAGGCTCTGTTATGGTGTCTGATGGCACTATGGCCATCTGCTCAAGAGCCGTGGAGCAAGAACAGCTAGCAGTAGCTGCCCTTCAACTCCTCACCACCATTGAATGTGCAACCTGGAGATACAGTAGGTTCGGTGCAGGCGATTGTAGGGTTCCTGCATGGCTGGGTTCCAACCCAGATCCAGCAGTGATGGGCCGTGCAGATAGGTAGGAATGTGCTATTTGTTTAGTTTTTATTCGTTACTAAAACTAAATGGAGCCCTATTTGTTTTAGTAACTAATGTTCCAAAAATGGATGAATAAGCAAGCAACATTGTTTAATTTAGTTAAAAAAGATTTACTGCCATTGGGACTGGATGCACAGGGCGCCTTTCTGTGGGTGTGACCATTTTTCAAAATGGCGCCAGCGCCATTTTTTGGAAAAGAGCAGCCAATCTGCGCATGTGCAGACTGGCTGTACTTTTCCAAAATGGCATCATTTTTTGAAAAGGATGCACATGTGTAGAATTGTCCAATGGTCATTTTGCAAATGCACATTGATTTTTAATTAAAAAAGCAACAGGGCCAGGGCATCAAAAGCATCCCCTCCCCTCACTGTTCTCCAGACCAGGGCAGCCCCTTGAATAGCCGAGTTAGTGCATTCCCTGCCCCCTCACCTAACAGATGTTTGGGGGGGGGGGGTGGGGGGAAGAGCCTAGGGGTGGGATGCGGGAGGGGGGGGGTGTGGGGGGGGGGGGGGGGGGAGAGCCGAGCTTGAAATCTCACTGAGAACTCAAACCAGGTGTCAAGATCCCAGTGAGATCTCGAGTCTGTTTTTTGTTCTCGCCAGATTTCTCATGAGAATTGTTTTAATTCTCATTTAAGCCTTAGTCAAAACCAGCACCTTTTGAATTGTGGCAGAATGCTATTGGCTATCAGTGCAGATTTGGGAACACTGGTGTAATGTGCTCCTGGAAACCCACCCATGTCAGAAGGCAGCTGCTATGTTCTTCATCAGCTGCAGTCTCTGAACAATCTTCAAGGACAGCCCCATAGAGCAAATTACAGTAGTCTCACCTTGAGGTTATGAAAGCATGCATGATGGTGGCCAGATCCAAATCAAGCAGAAAAGGTTGCAGCCTCTTCACAGGACAGAGTTGGTGAGAAGTACTCCTGGCCACCACCGCAACCTGATGTTTCAGGCACAACATGCGATCCAAAGCACCCCAAGGTTGTGAACCTGAATGACCACAGGAGTCTGGACTCCTGGATAATAGGTGTCCCTATTCCCCCAAGGTGAGAGGGCAGACCAACCACCATCACTTCAGTCTTGTCTTGATTCAGCTTCAGTTGGCTCATGTGAATCCAGTCCCCATGGCAGCCAAGCACTGCATAAGCACCAAGACTACAATGCCTGGGTTGGATGAGAAGGAGAGAGAAAGCTGGGTGACATCAACATACTGCTGGCACCACACCCCAAACCCATGCATAATCTCATCCAGTGGCCTCAAAAACACATTGAACAAGAGGGGAGACAGAATAGATCATCCACCTCACAGGGTTTGAAACTTTGGACACCCACCCCCCATACTGATTTGTCCTTTTCTCAATCTGTATGATGAAGAGGGCCCAAGTGAGAACTGACTAAAAGATCATGTATAACCTAGAGCTAGAGAAGGTATATAAAGTGGGCCTTTGGCATCCTGAAGTGAGAGGACACTCAGAACTGGTGAAAAGAGAGCAGCAGAGCTGGAGAGAAGAATCAGAGAACAACGGAGAGTAAAAACCTTGACCCTAAGAAGCAATGACAAGGCAGTGGGGAGCTTCTGAGCTGAGAGTACAGTGGGGAGAGTGATGAGGAGCACTGAAGCCTAGAGAGCCAAAGAGAAGAAGAGCTGGATGTCTCAGCTGAATCACTGAAACACAGTTGATATGGGATCCCTCAAAGGTGGTATCATGAGCTTGACTGGTGGCCTGTAGTTGCCTCCACTTGCTGTCCTGAAGTTCTGTGACCTGACCTCTCCAGAGACTATACCTGTTGGACCTCTGTCACATGAGTGTACCCATCCTTACTTGTTAGAAAGGCAGTATTATTAGGGATTAGGTGTCCAACGCCTGAGCAAATTGGATGCTCTAGTTAGTACAGTTTTATATTTGTCTTTCCATTTTTCACTGGGATATCACTGTAAAAGAGTGTACTCCCTTTCCTAAACCTATGTTACATTTTATTTGTAGGATGTTGAGGTAAATAGGACTGGACAAGGAACAATTATTTTTCCGCATGAGCATTCTTGTGAGTTTGGGCACTAGTATTGATTTTCCAGTAATTGCTTTATCACAGGACAAATTCTCAGTGAGAATTTTTTTTAAATAATAAAAATAAATAAATATCACTGTGCACTGTACACTCTCAACATGGCTGCTTCCCTTAACCAAAATGGCAGCAATAACGTCACCACTATTTGGGCTAAGGGTGCTGGCCATTTTGCACATGTGGAAAAATGTCTGGCAGGCATTTTACACATATGCAGTGATTTTATTATTATTATTTAATTTCTTACCAAGACAAAGTGAGTTTATTTGATTGGGTGAAGTCTCATTTCAGCCCTAGTAAAAATGTATCACATTCCTTTTTCTACACAGTTATGGTATTAGTAACATAATATGATATCAATAATAACAAAAGAGTTACATGGGTTATATTTGATTTAAAAGTATTATTTATTCATGTCTATATAGTGTAAAAGTTGAGTATTTTTATGTAAAGTTTGAAAGAGAGGTATAAAACATACCATTGATTCTAAAGCAGCAAGCAAGTTCTTTATCCTGTCATTAATGATATTAATGTTTCCCAATGTAAACACAATGTTGGTGAACTTTTCACCAACTCCATCTATTGAGAAGGCGGCGTTTTTTTCTTTCAGACTCAGATTTGGTCACTGTCATCCATGCTTTCATCACCTCGAGGCTAGATTACTGCAGTGCGCCCTACATGGGGCTGCCCTTGATGACTGTTTGGAGGCTACAGCTGGTGCAGAATGTGAGCTGGCTCCTGTCAGGGACAAGTAGGGATGTGCGAACAGAACGCGGTTTGGTCGTTCGGTCATTTGGTTCGGGAGCTGGGTTCGGTCATTCAGTTCGGTAGAGTTCGCTTCGGTCATTCGGAAATCGGTATCAGTCTAGGTATCGCGTGCACGTGGTCCTGTAATCGTATCAGAAACCAGAAATTCGAGTGCATGCGGAGCTTGTGTGGGGAGAGAGCATATGTGTTGTGGCTGTCTGTCTGTTTGAGTTTGTTTGGTGTGTTTTAGCTGTGTTGGACTGTGTGTTGGTTTGACTGGTTGGTGTGTGTGTGTTTTGTTTGGCTGTTTGTTTGTGTGTGTGTGTTCAAAAAAAATTGAAGAGGGTGAAGCTGAACAGGGGGGACTGGAGGAAGGTCAAGGTGGCAGAGCTGGTGGAGGAGGAAGAGGTTGCTGCTGCTGGACCTTTGGTGGTGGAGGTCGGCTCCTCATCAGAGGAGCAAGAGCCGGGCACAGGAGGTGCTGCTTTGTAAACTTTTACTTTGAGGATAAGAAGAATACTATCCTTTAGAGTGAGCTCACTGGTGTGTGGGTGGGTGGTGGGCAGTCAGGCACAAACAGTGGGCATCAGAGGGTAGCAGCAGATGTCTGACACAGAGAGAGAGGGTGTGGGAGGCTCTTCCAGCAGTCAGGCATTTGCCAAAGGAAGCACCCACCCAAACATGTGCCAGCCCATCCCTAGCAAGACGGGCAAAGACTGTGCAGAGAGACAGAGAGAGAGAGTCAGTCAGATTGGCGGGCCGAGATCGTCTAGCCAGAGGCTGACTGTCAGGCTTATAGTTTGTTTCCCAAAATGCCACCCTGAGTCATGTGATCAGTCAGATAAGCCGGTTGAGGCCGTCTAGCATGAGAGAGAGCGACAGAGACAGAGAGAGGCAGGGCGGGTCCTGGGCATTGGGAGGGAGGGACAGCATCTCAGCAGCAGTAGCCCAAACCCAGATTAAGGAGGAGGAGCCCCATCCCAAGACTGCCCCTGGCATGGGATGGCATGTGCCACTGCACCATCAATCCTTGTCCAGTGACAGCTCGGGGAATCCAAGCAGCAGAAGGTTCACCTTCAAGAAGAGCAACTGCTCCACCAACTTGGCCCCCAGTCTCAGGCGGTGCGGGGAGCAAATGTCCCCCGCCATGGAGAACACCCACTCGCTGAGGACACTGGTTGGTGGGCAGGACAGCATACCCTTGGCCACATTCGACAGGGCCGGCTACATGTTGGCCTTGACACCCCAGTAGGCCAAGGGATCGCTGCTGGGATCGATGCATGGCTCCTCCTCCAAGTAGGTCTCCACAGCTGCTGAGGCGCCATCGTACTCCTTCTGGTAGCTTTGCCTGGGCACCACTGCCCTCAGCCATGCTGCTTGCCCTATTGTGGAGGGCCCCATGTTCCCCAGAGTGGCCTGCACATAGGCTGAGATGCTTCTGCTGCTTCTGCCAATAGGGGTGCTGGTGGTGGTGGTACTGCTACCACGAGGGCTGGGGGCAGGGATAGACCCAGGTGGCTGAAAGGGGTGGCTGCTCCCACTCCCACCATCCCCAGGGGCGTCCTGTTGCATATCCCGCTCTTCCCGCCGGACCCTCTACACCAGCTCACCTTTCCAGTGGCCATAGAATGCTGTCTGGCGTGCCATGCTGCCCTTGACCCTGGGCAGCAGCATTGTTACCAGAACATATTCCTCCCATCACAGGAGCTCGTCAAACTGTGCCTTCAGCCCTGCCTTCAGCTGCCCTGCCAGGTCAAGTGCCTCATCGGCCACCTTCCTGCCCTCAGGGCCACAATCCCGCCCCCCGAGAATCTCGTCCCACCTCCTGTGGAGACTCTGGACCAGAGGGGTCACCTGGCTGAGGGTGGCGGTGGAGCTGCTCATGGTCTCCATCATGGCCAGGAACGGTCTGAGTATGAAGACCATGTGAGCCAGGATTTCCCATTCCACCCCCTCATACCCTGGAGGTGCCCTGCTGTCTGTCACCAACTGAACCTGATGGAAGGCGGCTTTCTGCTTGAGAAGCCGCTCGAGCATCAGGAAGGTGGAATTCCACCTGGTGGAGCCATCTTGCATGAGCAGGTGCACTGGAGAGCCTTGCTCGGCCTGCTTCTCCTGGAGGAGCTCACTGCCCTTCATGCTCCAGTTAAAGAACCTCATCAGCTTCCTCGCTCAATCAGGGAGCTAAAGGTGCCTCCCCAATCCCCTTCTCCCCCAAGCCCAGAGTGTCCCTGACCACCAGGTGAAGGGTGTGTGCAGTGCAAGGGATGCTGGTGAAGCCCCCGTCATGTCAGTATATTGGCCACGTTGTCCATCACCACACACCCCTTGGTGAAGGGTGTGCCTGGTGTGACCCACTCCCTCACCATTGTGGTCAGGGCTGCCTCGATGTTCCTAGCAGTGTGGGGGTTGTCCATTACTTGTGCCTGAAGCAGGGCCCACCTATACCCTGCTTCGGGTCCCCTCCTGCCACTCCCCAAAGCTGCCTCCGGGTTCTGCCACCAGTGTGCCATGACCACCAGGTAGGCATGCTGCACATTTCTACTGGACCACAGGTCTGTGGCGAAGTGTATGGTGGCACCCCCAGCCCCTGCCAGCTGCTCCCTCACCCGCTCCTTCAAAGCCCTGTACAACTCTGGAACCACATTCCAACTCAGGGTGGTGTAGGACGGCAGCTTAAACTAGGGGGCCAGGAACCCAATCAGCCGCTTGAAGCCCATGTCCTCTACAATGGAGAAGGGCTGCCCATCCAGCCCAATCATTTTGCCCAACAGGTGCCTGGCTTTCTCTTGAAAGTCACGCCGCCCTCCAGCTGCTGATGGCCTTGGAAGCTACCCCCACCCCAGCTCCTCCATGGTGGACTGACGCTGCTGGTGAGGCTCCTGCTGCTGTGTGTTCTTCCCCCCCTAGCAGGAATACTGCTCCTGCTGCTAGAGGCAGCAGTTGGTGCAGGACGCTTGCCTGCTGAAGGAGGCAGGCGTCTGGCCGCTGTAGTCGGGAACCCGCTGGCATCCACTTCCCCTACCTTCCCACTTAGCAGCAGAGCGCTGTGGCATGATTTCAGGTGCCTCGCCATGGCAGTTGTCCCAAGGTTGGTGAGCACCTGCCCACACTTCACCAGCTTATTACACACAGTGAACTGTACTTTCCTGTGATCATCTGTCCCCACCAGCTTGAAATTTGCCCAGACAGAGGATTCCCCCCCCCCCCGCCTTCTGACCCACCCCAGGTTATGCATTACTGCTGCAAGCGCTGCTGGGAGGGGCAGAACTTGGTGGTGACACAGCTCTGGGAGGAGGGACAGCCATCGCCTCAGCTCCAGACATCTCCTCTGCGGGACTAGTGTCTTCTTCTGCATCACTGTCCTCAATCACTGTGATGTCCCATGAAGGGGAGTACTGGGACTCTGAGGCTTGACTGCCCACCATGCTACTGCCACTCTCCTCCCTGTGCCCCCTAGAGNCAGATAAGCCGGTTGAGGCCGTCTAGCATGAGAGAGAGCGACAGAGACAGAGAGAGGCAGGGCGGGTCCTGGGCATTGGGAGGGAGGGACAGCATCTCAGCAGCAGTAGCCCAAACCCAGATTAAGGAGGAGGAGCCCCATCCCAAGACTGCCCCTGGCATGGGATGGCATGTGCCACTGCACCATCAATCCTTGTCCAGTGACAGCTCGGGGAATCCAAGCAGCAGAAGGTTCACCTTCAAGAAGAGCAACTGCTCCACCAACTTGGCCCCCAGTCTCAGGCGGTGCGGGGAGCAAATGTCCCCCGCCATGGAGAACACCCACTCGCTGAGGACACTGGTTGGTGGGCAGGACAGCATACCCTTGGCCACATTCGACAGGGCCGGCTACATGTTGGCCTTGACACCCCAGTAGGCCAAGGGATCGCTGCTGGGATCGATGCATGGCTCCTCCTCCAAGTAGGTCTCCACAGCTGCTGAGGCGCCATCGTACTCCTTCTGGTAGCTTTGCCTGGGCACCACTGCCCTCAGCCATGCTGCTTGCCCTATTGTGGAGGGCCCCATGTTCCCCAGAGTGGCCTGCACATAGGCTGAGATGCTTCTGCTGCTTCTGCCAATAGGGGTGCTGGTGGTGGTGGTACTGCTACCACGAGGGCTGGGGGCAGGGATAGACCCAGGTGGCTGAAAGGGGTGGCTGCTCCCACTCCCACCATCCCCAGGGGCGTCCTGTTGCATATCCCGCTCTTCCCGCCGGACCCTCTCCACCAGCTCACCTTTCCAGTGGCCATAGAATGCTGTCTGGCGTGCCATGCTGCCCTTGACCCTGGGCAGCAGCATTGTTACCAGAACATATTCCTCCCATCACAGGAGCTCGTCAAACTGTGCCTTCAGCCCTGCCTTCAGCTGCCCTGCCAGGTCAAGTGCCTCATCGGCCACCTTCCTGCCCTCAGGGCCACAATCCCGCCCCCCGAGAATCTCGTCCCACCTCCTGTGGAGACTCTGGACCAGAGGGGTCACCTGGCTGAGGGTGGCGGTGGAGCTGCTCATGGTCTCCATCATGGCCAGGAACGGTCTGAGTATGAAGACCATGTGAGCCAGGATTTCCCATTCCACCCCCTCATACCCTGGAGGTGCCCTGCTGTCTGTCACCAACTGAACCTGATGGAAGGCGGCTTTCTGCTTGAGAAGCCGCTCGAGCATCAGGAAGGTGGAATTCCACCTGGTGGAGCCATCTTGCATGAGCAGGTGCACTGGAGAGCCTTGCTCGGCCTGCTTCTCCTGGAGGAGCTCACTGCCCTTCATGCTCCAGTTAAAGAACCTCATCAGCTTCCTCGCTCAATCAGGGAGCTAAAGGTGCCTCCCCAATCCCCTTCTCCCCCAAGCCCAGAGTGTCCCTGACCACCAGGTGAAGGGTGTGTGCAGTGCAAGGGATGCTGGTGAAGCCCCCGTCATGTCAGTATATTGGCCACGTTGTCCATCACCACACACCCCTTGGTGAAGGGTGTGCCTGGTGTGACCCACTCCCTCACCATTGTGGTCAGGGCTGCCTCGATGTTCCTAGCAGTGTGGGGGTTGTCCATTACTTGTGCCTGAAGCAGGGCCCACCTATACCCTGCTTCGGGTCCCCTCCTGCCACTCCCCAAAGCTGCCTCCGGGTTCTGCCACCAGTGTGCCATGACCACCAGGTAGGCATGCTGCACATTTCTACTGGACCACAGGTCTGTGGCGAAGTGTATGGTGGCACCCCCAGCCCCTGCCAGCTGCTCCCTCACCCGCTCCTTCAAAGCCCTGTACAACTCTGGAACCACATTCCAACTCAGGGTGGTGTAGGACGGCAGCTTAAACTAGGGGGCCAGGAACCCAATCAGCCGCTTGAAGCCCATGTCCTCTACAATGGAGAAGGGCTGCCCATCCAGCCCAATCATTTTGCCCAACAGGTGCCTGGCTTTCTCTTGAAAGTCACGCCGCCCTCCAGCTGCTGATGGCCTTGGAAGCTACCCCCACCCCAGCTCCTCCATGGTGGACTGACGCTGCTGGTGAGGCTCCTGCTGCTGTGTGTTCTTCCCCCCCTAGCAGGAATACTGCTCCTGCTGCTAGAGGCAGCAGTTGGTGCAGGACGCTTGCCTGCTGAAGGAGGCAGGCGTCTGGCCGCTGTAGTCGGGAACCCGCTGGCATCCACTTCCCCTACCTTCCCACTTAGCAGCAGAGCGCTGTGGCATGATTTCAGGTGCCTCGCCATGGCAGTTGTCCCAAGGTTGGTGAGCACCTGCCCACACTTCACCAGCTTATTACACACAGTGAACTGTACTTTCCTGTGATCATCTGTCCCCACCAGCTTGAAATTTGCCCAGACAGAGGATTCCCCCCCCCCCCGCCTTCTGACCCACCCCAGGTTATGCATTACTGCTGCAAGCGCTGCTGGGAGGGGCAGAACTTGGTGGTGACACAGCTCTGGGAGGAGGGACAGCCATCGCCTCAGCTCCAGACATCTCCTCTGCGGGACTAGTGTCTTCTTCTGCATCACTGTCCTCAATCACTGTGATGTCCCATGAAGGGGAGTACTGGGACTCTGAGGCTTGACTGCCCACCATGCTACTGCCACTCTCCTCCCTGTGCCCCCTAGAGTTGCTGCTGCTGCTACTCCTCTCCCTTCTGCCATTGCCCGGGGATCAGGCCCTGCCTCTAGCAACCAGGGTGGGATCCACCAGACCTGGACTGCTGGAGATCACCTCAGCAATAGGGGACATTGGTGGCCCTGGAGGAAAAATCATAGCACCTGACAGTGCTCCAGCAGCAGCAGAGACAGCCACAGCCTCATGTCCTGCAGGCCTTCCAGTGCCCTGCGTGGCACTGGAGGACGCTGGCAGGAGGCACCACCCAACCACCCCCAGACTGTGACACTGCTGGGAGCCTCTGAAGCCTGACTGCGAAAATCAGGGCTGTGCAGTTTGGGGCATGGTGATGGGCTCTGGCTGCTGTTGCTGCATGATGCCGCTCCTCTGGCATGGCCCCTACCACCACCTCTGCCACATGTCCCATTGCCGGCTTACGGGAAGTAGACCGGCTTCTTCTACTTCCCTTCTCCATGTCTTCCAACCAAAATGCACACAAATATTATATATATTATATAATTTTTTAATTCAATTTTTAAAATCTAATATTATCTACACTAACTCTAACTATAGTATTAACTATTCTAAAATCTATGTAAGTAAATATTATATCTAAAGGCCTAGTCCTACAAACACACTCTAAAATATCAAAACTGAATAACTACACACATACACCTCTGCACCTCTGCATCTGCCCACTTACAGCTGCATCTAGAGGCGGATTCCGACGTGCATTTAAATCGCACAGAATCCTCGGCGGCATAGTGCAATTTAAAAAACCCCGCACTTCCGGGCTGGTGTGAATGCGCTGAGCGCGCACATTTCCACCTAGCCCGAATGTTTGGAGCGCGGTTTGAAAAGCTGCTCGGAGCAACTTTTCAATCCGCACTCCAAACATTCGGGCTAAGTGGAAATGTGCGCACTCAGCGCATTCACACCAGCCCGGAAGTGCGGGGTTTAAATCGCACTGTGCCGCCGAGGATTCTGTGCGATTTAAATGCACGTCGGAATCCGCCCTAGGTCGGTTTTAAAGGGACCCGGGGGCTGCCACATCATAGTGTTGTGCAGCCAGATCGCCTGCAACGCTATGGCATTGCCATGGCAACCCCCAGCTGAGAACAACCCCTGGATGGGCTGCAGTGGCCATCCACCAAGCTGACAGATGGTAGTCTCCCCTCTGGCTGCTGCCCCGGGGTTGAGCTACCCGCTCTGCTGGTGGTGCTCTGGGATGTTCTGGAGCACCACTGGTGGGGCAGCCCTGGAGCAGGGACAGCCTGCCCCCGCTCTGCTCTGCCTGCACATTTAAACACATGGTCCACCTGGGGCAGAGGTGGGGCCGATGTTTGTGTGAAGACACCCATTGAAAGCTGCCAAGAATGAAAGCAAAGAACTTACTTTTAATTCAACTTTCCATATAATTTCATCTTCATGGAAAGAGTGTTGTGTGCATCTCAATATGTTTTTAGCTCAAAGTTACAATGTAATATAAATTCTATATAAATACACACTTGGGGAAGTTTCTCTCCTGTAATTGGAGTGAAATTACAGAAGCAATGGAAAATGTATTCTTGAAATAAACCCAATGGCATTATTGGGGCTGATATGTTATCTGTTTTGTCTCCTTTTGTCTCCTTCCCAACAGTCCCTAGAATGATAATACTTTACTTTTACATACAACCTTTCATCCAAAGATATAATTATGCTTTTGTAAACATTACTTAGCTTCACAAACTGATAAGTAAACTTGGACAGAGAGAGATTGTGATTTCCTCAGGATTACACAGAGCCAGGGAGAGAATTGGGAAATGAATTCTACTGGAAAATGAGAGTGGTCTGATTTTGCAAATGTCCCATTCTTTAAAAGGAAAATGTATTTGGTGTCTACTTATTTCAAATTATAGAGAACATAAGCAAAAGGCCAGATGAAAGTCTCAAGTAAAAGACAGCACCCATTTGGTAACTATATACACCACACTCTTTTGCTAACAGGAAATGTCTCATATGAACTGAAAAATAAATCTGAAAAATCCTTCTGAATTTTGTCTCTCTACCTATGGATAAAGTAAGTGAGGAAACCCCTTCAAAACTGCATTCTTACCATGTCCACTCCAGGCAGAGCAATAAGCTAAAAAAATATTGTGTCCTCGGACAACTGGAGATTTAGTCCAGATGAATTGTCAGCCTTGAAGAGTTTGTATTTATTTTACTGTGTCAGCAAGGATGTAGATTTGTAAATATTCCAGACTGCCCAAAAGGGCAATAAGTTATTCATCCTTTTTTGTTTTCTTACATAATGTACTTCCTTGTTTTCAGCAGAGAAGGAAATTTATTGCTGAGAACCAGTGCTAGAAGTTGTCTATTCAGTGTTTCTTATAAGTGTGAGAGTGAGTCACAAATTACCTACTTCGACAGGAAAAACTATGTAACACCGCCACACAGAGATGAAAGAAATATATTTTCTTAAGTGTGCCTAAAGCTACCAGTCTTTAGAGGGTGATTAATTGTAAGGGTCAGAAGTTAACGTTTGTTTTCAGGGAAGAATTTTTGTTTGTGGAAAGCTCAAACCATGTGGTGTGAATAATGGAATTTTAAATTACATGAAATTATAATTCTGTTATTGGTGTACTGTAAGCTATTATGAAAATTTCTGAAAGTGACATTCAACAGAAATGATGTTTGCCTGAAATGAATGTATAGTTGAAGGCTTCACATAAGAGCCTATGACAGTTACACAATAAACAATCAAGTGTAATAACCAAGTATTTCCAGGGGTTAGAATACACCTAGAATCAGATCTGTTGAGAAATTTGGGGCCCTGATACATGGAATTGGAAGGGACCCCCGCTGACGCTCATTCCTCTCCTCTCCCATTGTTCAGATAGTGACCCAATCTTGAGAGTGTAGAGTCTACCTTGTTTGTCATGTGTGTACAGCAGCAGCCCTTTAACCCCCACCCCCACACACACACACACCAGAGACTACACAGTTGACTGCTGCAGAGAAGCTGACAGTGTATGCACATCATTCATCCTCCAGCTTCTCTTCCTATGGAGATAGTCAAAGAGCCCAGGGGCATAGAAACCACTGAGTGAGAAGCTCAGTTGAGCCCAGGCCCCAGACTCTGAGGGGGGTCTTTACAAGTGACCTGAGTACTGCTGGGAAATTTTCAGAGAAGGAGACAGCAGGGCCAGAATACCCTCTGGCCACTCTGAAAGTTTCTGGGAAGGGCTCAGGCTGCTTGCAAAGGGTCCTGCCAAAAAGAAAGTGGGTGGGAGTGGAGTCCTGACCCCACCTGTCCCCAGTCTTAGGGAATTTTCACACAAGACACTCTCCACCCACTATACATGTTGCAGGGCTGCATTGTTGCCTTATGGGTGCCCTGTAACATGTATAGTGGGTGGGTGGGTTGTGGGTGGAGAATGTCTTGTGTGAAAATGCTATTAAAACTCACTTCCTGGTGGGATTGCTGCCACTGTGAGAGGGTGGGGGAGGGATACTGGTAGCTAGGGCAGTGCTGCCTTCATGTATAAGCCCTGCCCTACACCCTTGCACTTAGGGGAGTCAATTTCTGAGACATGAGCCTGGGCTATGCTACTGAAATGACCACCTTGTACAACTGCACCCAGCCTGCTCTGAGCATATATTGGACTGGGGCCATCACCATGGGCAGTTTTGAGGTTTGGTTAATGGTCCATTGATACAAAATGTTTGCGATCTTCTGGTTTATAGAACATTCAAAATGACACAATTTAGGGTACCCGCAGAATTGATAGTACAAAAGAGATAACAACGGAGAGAAGGGAACCTTGAAATCACAATTGCTTCTAGCAGCTAGGGTTATTATGGATAGATATTGGAGAAAGGTCAACCCCCCTCACTATGGCCTGGAGGGATCAAGTTGGACAAGTCAGAGCAATGGGTGAATTAATAGCAATGCTTTAATTGCATTCATTTTTAAAAAAAAATTAACCTTACAAATGATACGGTATCTGGTTTCCAATTTTAGAATTTGAAAAAATATAATATGGGACAACAGACTAGTTAGATACAAATATGTTTTTGAATGCTTGTGTTTAACTATTTATATAGAGCTTTTGGTGTTCAGTGCTTTGCAGTCCTTATCTACTTCACCGTCACAACAGCTCTCTGAGGTCGGTCATTATTATTTCCATTTTACTGATGAGGAACTGAGGCTGAGAGATAGTGACTTACCCAAGGTCATCAACTGAATTAATGTTAAGGCTAAACAACTGCTTCATTTTTATTGTCTTTTAAGTTCAAGTTTATGGATGTTAACAAATGTGATGGTGGTCTGCTTAGGCCCACTTGGACCTGCTTTGGCCCACAGGCCACCGTCACATTTGTTGGGGGAAATCCAGATGTTTGCCACAAAGTTTTTCCAGGTGTTTTGACAGTTAGCCCAGCCTGTAATCCCAGAGATCTCCAGGAGTGTCACCAGAATATAAGGATATAAAGAGCTACCTAACCAGTGTAGACTTTGGAGCACTGGTATAATGTGCTTCCTGCGACTAGTCCCTGAAAGGAGCCAAGACGTTACATCTTGTCCCAGTTGCAGCTTCCAAACAGTCATCAAGGGCAGCCCCATGCAGAGCACATTGCAGTAATCTAGCCTTGAGGTGATGAAAGCATGGATTAGAGTGGCCAGATCCGAATCAAAAAGAAAATACCGCAGCCTCCTCACCAGATGGAATTGGTGGGAAATGTTCCTGACTATCACCACCACCTGAAGATCCAGGTGCAGCGAAGGATCCAAAAACACTCAGAGGCTGTGAACCTGATTGACCAGAGGGGGCCAGACTCCATCATTAACAGGAGTCCCAGTCCCCTCCAAGTCACAAGGCCAGTCTACAATCATCATTTCTTGTCATCAGTCTTTTCAGGATTCAGCTTCAGTCAGCTCACCTTCATCCAGTCCCCAACTGTAGTCAGGCACTGAGTAAGCCCCGAGAGTGCAGGACCTGGGCTGGATGAAAAGGAGAGGTAGAGCTGGGTATTATCAGCATATTGATGGCATGTTACCCCAAACCTCCGAATGATCTCACCCAGCAGCCTCAGATACACACTGAACAAGAGGGGAGACAATATAATAGAGCCCTGTAAGAGCACGGAGGGGAGGGGGGACTATGAGCAATCACCCATCACCAGCTGCTGAAACCTCCATGACAGAAATGAATGGAACCACTCAAATTCAGCTGCACATACCTCTACCAGGTCCTGCAGTTGTATCGTCAACACCTCGTGATCAACTATATCGAAGGCTTTTGGAAGATCTAACAAAATTAGCATGGTAGAATTTCTCTTATCAATCTCTAGGTGCAGATCATCTACCAAGGCCACACATGCAGTCATCATGCCATACCTAGGGTGAAAAACCAACTGAAAGAGGTCCAGGAATCAGGTAGCATTAAGATGAACCTAGATCTGCCAGGCAACCACATGTTCAATACCTTCCCCAAAATGGACCTTCTTTGGTTAAAACCAAACAAGTCATTTTTATAGTAAGTTACTTTCTTACCTATGTCAGGCTCCCCCCTATACTAAGTTTATAGCATGTATGTTTAATTATCTATTTTATAATATTTAGGCTTTTGTTTATTATTTCATTTTAATTTTTTGTATTTTATTGTTATAATATAAAAACTAATAAATATTTTTTTTTTAAATGAAAGAAATAGCTGGTGTTTGTCAGGACAGCGCTTTCATGGAGCAAAATTTCTTGTAAAACTGTTTGAAATATGTATTTTTTAAACAAAGCTGTAACCTTTTCACTTCTTTTGTAAATGGCATGGTATTTATTTATTAATTATATTTTTATCCCGCCCCTCTTGCCTAGTCGTTTCAGAGCGACTTACAATTTATTTATTTTTAAAACAAACACATAAAAGTAATTACCATAACAACATAAATAAATCATATTACAATTTTATAAAATTTATAAAACCCCAGTTAACATGCACAAAAGAAAAAACAAAGAACATTTCCACCCCCCACCCATCTAACCCATCCCACCCTCCCCCACCAAATGCCTGGTGGAAGAGTCAGATCTTACAGTTCCACCAAAAGGCAAGAAGGTTAGGACTGATGAGAACCTCCACGGGGAGGGAATTCCAGAGTGACAGCGCAGCCACCAAGAATGCCCTCCTATCCATCCAAACCCTCTGATAACATGGGATGTCCAGGAGGGTGTCCCCAGGGACTGTTCAGGGTGAGGTGATCACTCAAATAAGCAGGGCCCAGGCCATGAAGGGCTTTATACGTCAAAACCAGCACCTTGAATTCAGTGCAGAGGACAATAGGCAGCCAGTGCAGTGCTCGGAGCACAGGTGTTATGTGCTCCCTGTGGTCCGTCCCTGTTAGGAGGTGGGCTGCCACATTCTGCACTAACTGCAGCTTCCGAACCAATGCCAAGAGCAGCCCCATGTAGAGTGCATTGCAATGGTCTAGCCTCGAGGTGACAAATGCATGGACGATAGGGGCAAGATTGGAGTCTGAGACATATGAGTGGAGCCTCTTCACCAGATGCTTGTAATTGGAGAAAGACAAGGTAATGGTAGATTTCCTGTATTGTTTAAACAGGTTATTTCAACATTCAGGGTCATTTATAACAACATTTTTACAAATGCATTTATAGGAACTGGATGTAAATGGCAGATTCAGCAAGCATATTGCAGTGTCTCAAACTTCAATTGACATTAAGTATTCATATGTTCCTCTAAACTCCCTTTGTCGGACTTTTTTTAAAAAAAGTGTTATGAAATTTCCTCCTCAAAAGACTTTCTTCAAATAACATTTCCAAAGTGGTTATCTGCATAACTTGTGAGTGATTACTTTATGTAAGTGATTTGCCCAAAGTCATTCAAGAAATTGGGGGCAGATCTTGAAACAGAATAAATATCTTTGGAGCTCCAGCTCTGTGACTTGCCCCATGAAAGAGATGTCCTGATATTATTATTATTTATTTATTTTATTATATAGCCCCGGTGGTGTGACCTGGTGCTGTACAGAACATAGAAATAGACGCCGTCCCTGCCTGTGGCGTACAATCTAAAAGACAAGGAGGGGGAGACAGGGAGAGAGGACAGTGGGAGAGATAGGGGAGAAGACCAACAAACAACAAACATTCAAGCGGATGCGAAGTCTCAGGTGCGTGTGCTTGGCTTGGTTACAATCAGGTTGGTTGCAGCAGTCTGCAGAGGAGGGTAGACAGTAGGTATATGGGAACGACAAGCAGGCATTGGGAAAGGCGGCGAGGAAAAAGTGGGTCTTGAGGAGGGATTTGAAGGAGCGGAGGGAGGGGGCAAGGCAGATGTGGGTAGGGAAGGAGTTCCAGGCATGGGGGGCAGCGAGGGAGAAGGGTCGAAGGTGGCTAGGTGAGCAGGAGAAATGAGGGAGAGTGAAGGAGGGGACAGAGGAAGAGTGGAGAGCGCGTGCAGGAGTGCGTAGGAGATTAGGTCCGAGAGGTAAGGGGGAACTTGGTCGTGGAGTGTTTTGAACGTGAGTACCAGGAGTTTAAACAGGATACGTTCAGGAAGGGGGAGCCAGTGAAGAGAGAAGAGGAGAGGCTGCACATGGCTATTTCTTTCATTTTTAAACACCAGCTATTTCTTTCATTTTTTAAAATGTAATATTTATTGGTTTTTATATTATAACAATAAAATACAAACAAAACAATAAACAAAAGCCTAAGTATTATAAAATAGATAATTAAGCATACATGCTATAAACTTAGTATAGGGGGGAACTTGACATTATATATAACCAACTAACAAATATACATATACATTTAGAGGATACCAAACTACAAACAAATCAACTTAAATCTTAAAGATTTCATATTATGTTTCATTACATCAAGACCAATTATGTCTATTTGTCCATGTAAGCTTTTCCATTAAAGCAACATGTATATGTTCTTTTAACCATTCTGAGAATGAAGGTACATTGGGAGTTTTCCATTTCCTTAAAAATAACCATTTAGCAACAAAAAATGGCAGGTGATAGTACCATGTTAATTTTAAGTATCTTAGAAAGTGTGACACACAGGTTAAGTCAAAAATTAGTAATTCTAGGACAAAAGAATATGATTAAGAGACCCAGCCTGGTTTCCACATCTTCAGCAGTACTCAACAAGGGCAGCTGGGCTTTAAATAATCTATCTGGGGTCCAATAAAACCTATTTAAGATCTTGTTCTGAAAAAATCTTATTAGCTGTTTTAGAAAGTGATTTCCAGAAGCTGTCCCATTTCTCAGTTGTTAACAATGGCCCTTTTCATATGGACCTGGCTGAGGGCGGGTTCATGTGTGCTGCCGTGCACGTCTGGTGGCGGGGGAGGTTCAGATGGCAGGGGATGGGTGTGTGGTCAGTGTGGGCCCGCACCCGCGCACTGCCCCATTAATGGATGAAAACAGACATGATGCTAACTCCACTCTAACACCACTTACATAGGGCACCAAACAGACATGATGCTAACACCACTTTACATAGGGCACCAATACAGCCTTGCAACATGCATAAGAAATGTTAAAGTGGAGTTAATGTCATGTCTGTTTTCACCCAATGCCCCTGCACAGAGCAATGGCAAAAAACCTGGGTTCACCAGATTTATGATTTTTAATAAAAGAAGACGAAAATAAATGAAAATGGTAGAGGCCTTTACTAACCCCCACCCCCAAACGAAAAGTGTTTATAAAAGAAAATGAAAACAAATGATGTAACTGCTGCACACCAGTATGTATTACTAAGTGAAATTTATCCTTAGAATGCAACACACCTTATTTTTCCAGATTTGTGTATGATAAATTATTCCATATGTTCCCATATGTCTTCTTGAGCTCAATTTTCTTTTCTTTTTTTTGTAAAATATCTTATGGTCATTACATTAAAAAGGTGCGAGAATACCATCCTTAATGATGGAATTCATTTTAGCTTTCTTTCTTTTTCAGATATCTGAAATTTCTGTATTCTCTCTAAACTTCAATTGAGGGTGTCCCCATAAAGGAATAAAAGAAGACCTTGTTAAGTCAGATGTTAAAGATTTAATTTTTGCAATACACTTCATGATGAGTTAAATACAATAATGTCAGGGTTCTAGGTAAACTCTTAAGAAATGGAAATGAGTATAATGATCCAAATTCAGAGGTGAATTTTTCTTCCATGCTCAAACAAAAAAGCACCCATTGTTCCCTCAAGATAGTTTTTGAAGCTTCCCAAATGGTTACAGTAGATGACACTAAATGCCTATCATATTCTAGAAAGTATGTGACTGATTTTTCCATTGGTTCACAGAATTTAGAATCTTTAAGCAATGAAGTATTAAGCTTCCAACATCCATTTAAAAAATACAATTATTTATATCAATTGCTATTTTAATTGGAGCAAGGTCAGAAATTAGGATGTTATGTATTTCTGCAGCTAAACAAGCAGTAATAAAGGTTGGGATATGAAAAAAATATAAATCCTGGAGTATGATAGGTGGATTGATGAGAAATAAGTGTAGTCTCTTATTTTTGAGTGGTGAAGCCTCCATGGCCCTTTTCACATGGGCCAGTGGTGCGGGGGGATGGGTGGAGGCAGGTGTGTGGTGCGTGGGTGGCCCGTCACATGGATGCCCACCCAATTCCACCCATGTCCATGCACGGACCATCTGCCATTGGTATCCATTGTTCCATGTGTGCACGATGGGTGGAGCACTGGAATGCGCGCACACACACCCACCCACCCACCCACCGTGGCAATTGCACAGACGCCCCTCCACTGCCAATGCACCTGCACATGTGGGCAAGGGGGGGCACATCTGTGCAAAAAGGGCCTATATATCAGCAAATCCTATGTCCTTCAGCAAATAATAGGATTTGCTTGAGGTTTTCTGAGAGTTTCTGTTAATATTAACTGATTTATCAAGCACTATGTCTGTCCAGTACATAGTTCCAATCCCCACCCAAAATAATTGATATGTCAGATTTTCATGCTACCATATTGGTAATATATGACCAAAATGTAGCATCTCCACCACTAGGATTATACTGCCTATAATTAATTTTCTATTATTAAACATACCTTCTATTAGCACAAACCTCCCCTCCGAACCTACCCATTTGTTAATTAATTTAAAAGCAATCTGTTTGTGAATTAATATAGCGCTGCTTCACAAATTAAGTGAAGAGTAGAATACAGATCCTACCCATAATGTATTTTGTCTATAATCATCTTCAGCTTTCAAATGCATTTCTTGAAACAAAACAATCTGACTGTCAATAGATTTTAAATGTTTGCGCACTTTCATTCTCTTGGTGGGCTCATTCAACGCTTTTACATTCCATGAATAAATATTATTTGGCATTAGTTATCCCCATGATATATAGTTGAATAAAATTGCCAAGCTCCTGGGAACAAAGAAGGGTCACTTGAGCTATTTCTAAAACAAAACATTTTCTCACTATTTCTTTCATCCTTCCATAACCATCTCCTACAAATAAGGCATTTTGTCTGAGCTTACTTAAACAGAAAGTTAAGAATGAAATCATGGGTGCATACTAGTACTGTTGCTGTTCTGTGTTTGGACATTACCTAGCATGATGGGTCCCCATTCCTGATATGAACTTGCAGAATCATAAGGCATGTTCAAATGAGATGCTACCCTGCATGGCCACCCAGGAGCCATGGATCTGACCACCTATCTGAAGGTGGTGTGGGGGGAAACATGCTCCCACAAGCCAAGGAGCATCCACTCATGTCCACTCACAGAGCACTGCCAGGAAATCGGGAGTGCTCCATGTGGGGCAGCCACACCAGCAGCCAGATCGGCCACTCATAGGCACCGTGGGTGGGGAAAGTGGCCTTTGCAAGTCACAAGCCCTGGCCAGGAGCACTATGGAGCCTGGGTTCCCCAGGGGACATGTCAATTGCAAAAGCCAGCCTGGTGCACTTTAATCTTCCCGATGGTCCGTGGCAAGGGGAGTGCATGGCGGCAGCCTCTGTGGTTATGATAGCCATGCTGGGAGCTGCCTGTTTGAACTGCTCCCCATGCACTCCACCTGCATGGGTGCTCCACGGCAGAGCCATGCTGCAACTACAGACCACCCCACATCAACCGGCTAATTTAAAAACACCCAAACCATGTATAAATATTTTCCAATATTACATTTTTAAATACTAATAACTGTGTCTTTTTAACATTAGATCTGGTCTAGACACACTGCCTTCCTCTTTGGATTTGTGCAAAGCATTCTCTCTGCCTTAGTTTATACATCTGAAACACAGTAGTAGTATAGTAATCCTTACAGTGAATACATTTGTGGTGTTGAACTTATCTAGTGTTGGTCAAGCTCTTTGAAGAAGCAAAATGCTACCAGTCAAGTTGTGTAGTATTCATTCTTTAAGTGATTAGTCTTAAGGATTGTCCTTCAGAGGTTACTAAAATAATTTTCTATAGTTTTCCTGAGAGGATTTTTTAATTTTAAAATAAAAATGTTGGCTTAAATGTTGCAGTCCAGAGCAAATTGACAAAAAATAATTTGTTATGGATTTTCTATTACTAAACAGGCTGCACTCTATTGTGAGTACAAATGCTACAGTATTGGCAAGCTGAGATCTAAACTTGTCTCTGCTAAACATCTGTGCTCTCAGAATTACCAACGATGTGTTCCTTTGACCTGTTTCATTTGAACTATGCTGGAAGTGAATTTTCAAACCACTAATTCTAACTTCAGGGTGTGAACCACTGCTGGGTGATGATAGGTAATTGGAGAGTGAACTCACAAGGGGCATGAGAGCACAGGGGCTCCCATGTTCTCAAAGGAAAGATACTAAAAAAAAAAAAAAAAAAAGCCCTAAGTGAAACTTGGAAGGGGGGAAGGTTTGCCTTTCAGTGAAGGAAACAGACTTTATAGAGTATTTGTTTTCTGACCATTGGTTTTTATATTTGTAGATTAAGCATATGTACTTGACCTACAAATAATCAGCACTAAGTATAGGCACTAAATCTTAATTTCTCAGGTAACATATTTCTCATCTACAAGTGTAAAAATGTCCTGAAACAAGCTCTCCACAAACATAGTTAGCTTTAAAATGAGATCTATTAAACAATGCATTTTTAATGGGATTTTTTTTTTTTTTTAGTTTCTGAGCTTTTAGGACACAGTGATGTCATGTTTTCTGTAACCAAGAGAGTTAGAAACCATTTTTTAAACTAAGAAAGCTGTTGTTTAAAAGTTATTAAAAATCACAAGAGTTGTGATAAAATTATGCAGTATGGTAACCCTCAGATAGACATATTTGTATGACTAAATAATATCTATATGCAGCCCTTGAGGGAGGTTGTGAGAGGGTTCGGGGTGCGATGTCACCAGTATGCTGATGATACTCAGCTGTACCTCTCCTTTTCTACTGACCCAGACCCTGCCATCTCGTTGCTATCCCAATGTTTGGAGGCCGTGGCGGATTGGATGCGGCTGAGCAGACTGAAGCTCAACCCAGATAAGACGGAGGTGATGTTGGTGGGGAGAGCGAAGGGGGTGGTGGCCCCCCTAGTTGGGGGGGTTCGCCCTCCTGTAGCTCAGCAGGTTCGGAGTCTGGGGGTAGTATTGGA
>QEPC01000220.1:122081-136684 GCA_003113815.1 Sphenodon punctatus | reverse complement strand
AAACTGTAAGACCTGGCTGTTTGCCCAGGCCTTTGGGAGGGAGGGTGGGTAGGGAGGTTTTAGTCCCCTACCTATTTGTTTTGTGGCCCTGTTAATATTTTAAAATATTTATGATTGTTTTAAATTGATTTTATTGTATTTTTATTATTGTATTTTAATTGATGGAAGCCACCCTGAGCTGCGTGGCAGGAGGGGCGGGATAAAAATTTATAAAATAATAAATAAATAAATAAATATAAATAAATAAATCTTACTTGAAATATGTGGTATGGGGTTTGGCTAAAAATTCTGGACTTCCTTACAATCTCATCATTGTAGGAATTGAAGCAGTTGGGGCAAGCCCAATATACCCAGCGTTTGGCCTGAGTGGTCAGGCTGGGAACATGGTGTGTGTAGAGAAGAGAAATTTCTCACTGTATCTCGTCAGCTCTGCAACCTAACCTCTCATCTCCCTGCAGAGGAAAGAATGGAAGTTCTGTGAAGAAACATGCCCTCTGTCCTTCTACATGCCATTTCTCTCAAGTCTCTTGCTCAGCACCATATGGGAACCTTTGTGATGCCTTGTATGTATGGCATTGGCTACTCTGTATCTGTATTAATACAGTTCTTTACTGTGATCTATAAACAATGCTCTTGGGACTGTTCGTGCCACTTATTGTGAATTGGATCCATGCCCATCCTGGCTGGTTAAGGCTAGTCGGAAGACATTGCGGCTGCTGCTGGCAGGGAGAGTCAATGTCTCCCTTGGGGAGGGCAGGGTGCTGGACTGCCTCAAGGAGACAGTGGTGCGGCCCCTGCTCAAGAAGTCATCCTTGGACGTTGGAGTCCTGGCCAGCTATTGGCTGGTCTCTAACCTTCCCTTTTTAGGGAAGGTTATTGAACGGGTGGTGGATTGACAACTTCAGGAGCATTTGGACCGGGTCAATTTTCTTGATCCCTCACAGTCTGGTTTTTATCCCAGTTATGGCACGGAGACTGTGCTTGTGGCTTTGGTTGATGACCTCTCCCGTGACTTGGACTGTGGTCGTTCGACCCTGTTGATCCTGTTAGATCTCTTGGCTGCATTTGATACCATTGATCATGAGTTGTTGGTGACTTGACTGTGGGACTGAGCAGGGATTAGCGGGACTGCGCTTGAATGGTTCTGCTCTTTCCTGACTGGGAGAACCCAGTGTGTGGTGCTGGGGGAGTTCTCATCTTCCCCCCAGGGCCTCACGTTTGGGGTTCCACAGGGTTCCATTCTATCCCCTCTCCTGTTCAATGTGTACATGCAGCCTTTGGGGGAGTTTGTCAGGGAGTTTGGGGTGAGGTGTTATCAATATGCTGATGACACCCAGCTATATCTTTCATTTTCATCTGACTCAGGCCCAGCAGTCTCTGCGCTTGTCAGCTGTGGGGGATTGGATGAGGGTGAGCCGCCTGAAATTAAATCCTGACAAGACAGAGGTGATGGCTGTGGGGAAAGCCAAGGGAGTGATGGCCCCCATCATTTATGGGGTCCATCCTCCCTTGGTTTCTCAGGAGTCTGGAGGTGTTCCTGGACCCGCAGCTCCACCTGGATGTCCAGATGGTGGCTGTGGCAAAGGGGGCATTTCACCAGTTACATCTAAGAGCCATCATGCATAGATCCTGCCCTTGCTGAGAGCCCTCACCATAGGCAGGATCAGGTCCGGCCACCTAACAAACGTGCTGGTGGCCGGGGCTGGAGAGGGGTTGGGGCCCAGGGATACTTGGATGTGGGTCCACACAGTCCTGCCCCCCGATCAGTCCCACCTCCTCCCTGACGGGTGGGTGCGGCAGTCTATGAAGCTGCTGCACCCACCCAAGGAAGCTCCAGCCATGGGCTGGAGTTAGGTAGAGCAGATCATCAGACATGACAGTCTGCTCTACCCTAGTCCGGGGTAGGCTTTCCTGTACCGTGGTAGAGCTAACTCCAGGATACCCCAGAACACATCCCAGAATTAATCCTGCTACGGTCTGGGATAACTTTATTCCCACCCACAGCAAACATCTGGCGGGTGGGAATAAATGTGACACCACCATGGGTGGCATGCTGGAGTTAACGTGACCACTTGTGGTAGCATCACATATGAAAATACCCATACTTGCTCAATACCAGGCAGCCAGGCTCTGTTAGTAGGGATGTGTGAACACGGTTCAGAAGTTCAGGGTATGGCCCGTTTGCAAACACCCTGAATCTGAACCGCCCCCTGCCTGAACCGGCTGAACAAAGTTTGGGTTCTGAACCGGTTCAGGTGGTGGGCAGGGAGGAACCTGGTTTTCCCTCCCCCCTCCAGGCTGTGCGGGTTGAAGGGGCACCGGGGAGCACCTCTCCCCCCCACCCTGCCCAGCCTCATAAAAAAAAAATTGGGATCGCCCTACCTGGTGGTGCCAGGGCTCCGGCCCTGGATCCGGAGGTGGTGGCACTCCTGAGCACTTCAGACTGCTACTAGGCCTTCCGGTTTGACCCAGAAGGTCTAGTAGTGGCCTGAAGCACTCTGGAGTGCCACCACAAGACCCAGGACTGGAGCCCCGGCACCACCAGGTAGGTCAAGCTCCAGGTCCGGCAGTGATGGCGGCGGGTCTGGCGGTGGAGGAGGTGCTCTGGAGCACTTCAGGCCTGCCCCCCGATCAGTCCCACCTCCTCCCTGACGGGTGGGTGCGGCAGCCTATGAAGCTGCTGCACCCGCCCAGGGAAGCTCCAGCCATGGGCTGGAGTTAGGTAGAGCAGATCATCAGACATGACAGTCTGCTCTACCGTAGTCCGGGGTAGGCTTTCCTGTACCGTGGTAGAGCTAACTCCAGGATACCCCAGAACACATCCCAGAATTAATCCTGCTACGGTCTGGGATAACTTTAATCCCACCCACAGCAAACATCTGGCGGGTGGGAATAAATGTGACACCACCATGGGTGGCATGCTGGAGTTAACGTGACCACTTGTGGTAGCATCACATATGAAAATACCCATACTTGCTCAATACCAGGCAGCCAGGCTCTGTTAGTAGGGATGTGTGAACACGGTTCGGAAGTTCGGGGTATGGCCTGTTTGCAAACACCCTGAATCTGAACCGGCCCCTGCCTGAACCGGCCGAACAAAGTTCAGGTTCTGAACCGGTTCAGGTGGGGGGCAGGGAGGAACCTGGTTTTCCCTCACCTCTCCAGGCTGTGCGGGTTGAAGGGGCGCCGGGGAGCACCTCTCCCCCCCACCCTGGCCAGCCTCATAAAAAATTGTTTGGATCGCCCTACCTGGTGGTGCCAGGGCTCCGGCCCCAGGTCCGGAGGTGGTGGCACTCCTGAGCGCTTCAGGCTGCTACTAGGCCTTCCGGTTTGACCCAGAAGGTCTAGTAGTGGCCTGAAGCGCTCTGGAGTGCCGCCACAAGACCCAGGACTGGAGCCCCAGCACCACCAGGTAGGTCAAGCTCCAGGTCCGGCTGTGATGGCGGCGGGTCTGGCGGTGGCGGAGGTGCTCTGGAGCACTTCAGGCTGTTACTAGGCCTTCTGGTTTGACCCGGAAGGCCTAGTAGTGGCCTGAAACGCTCTGGAGCGGCGCCACCTCTGGATCCATCCCTGGGGCCGGAGCCAGAGCCCTGGCACCACCAGGTAGGGTGATCCCTGGGGTATGGGAGTTGATTTTTTTTTATGAGACTGAATAGGGGGGGGAGGCGCTCCCCAGTGCCCCTTCCACCTGTGCAGCCTGGAGGGGGCAGGGGGAGGGAAAACTGCCCCCCTGAATGGGTTTGGCCCCCCCAAACCTGTTGGGGCTGAACAGGCCGTATGGGTCGAACACCAAGCCCCCCGGTGTTCACACATCCCTGTCTGTTAGCTGCTAGAACAAGTGTTCTAGCACCTGGAAATGCATGGCATGCTGGGAGATGTAGTTTTCTGTAGGTAGTGGAGACTGGCAATGAAAAAGGCAGAACTGCAACTTCCAACGGGCCATGCAACACTCCCTAGTTTTAAATTAGAAAGCATGCTGCTCATACTCTTAGTGTGTGTCCCCATGCCAGCAATGCACAAGTCAGTTACCTCAGTGGGAGTAGCCTCAAGCCTCCCTCTTCTACCCATATACTGGGGTAGCAGGTGTCTAAGCAGTCACAGGGCAGCAGGGTCTGACAGCATCCTTATCCCCACCCCCACCCCCAGTGGCCAGGGAACTGAGGGGGCTCATTATTGGGATCTGAGTCTGGGCTCTCCACAACCTTGCTATGCCCCTGTACATGTGTGTCATATTTCAAATTGACTAATCATCTGTGTCTCCTGGCAAGGGATGTGTGTGCGACACAGGAAGCAGAGCAGGAGGTGAGGTGTGAATCTTTGTGATTTATTTATTTATTTATTTAATCATATTTTTACCCTGCCCCTCCTGAAACAGTTCGGGGTGGCTAAACAAAAAAAATTAATAAATACAAGTATAAAACATTTAAAAACATTCATAAAATTGCAACAATTAAAACAGGACAAAGGAACATATAAATTAATTAATACAATAAATAAGATTATAGATCTTATAGATCAATACCAAAACCTTGAACCTGGCTCGGCTCGCTATTGGCAGCCAGTGCAGAGTCCAGAGCACAGGTGTTATGTGTTCCCGACAGCCCGTCCCCGAAAGGAGCTGGGCTGCCGCATTCTGCACTAGCTGCAGCCTCTGAACAAGGGCAGCTCCACATTGAGCACGTTGCAGTAGTCCAGCCTCGAGGTGACGAAGGCGTGGACGAGGGAGGCCAGGTCCGGGCCGGAGACGTACGGACTCAGCCTCCGTACCAGATACAACTGGCAGAAGATGACCTTCACCACTGCCTCCACCTGTCGCTCCAGGCGGAGATCTGCGTCCAATACCACCCCCAAACTCCAAACCTGCTGGGCTACCACCCCCCAATCAGGGGGGCCGACACCTCCCTTGCTCTCCCCACCAACATCACCTCCGTCTTATCGGGGTTGAGCTTCAGTCTGCTCTGCCACATCCATTCTGCCACGGCCTCCAAACACTGGGATAGCATCGAGACAGCAGGGTTTGGGTCAGTTGAAAAAGAGAGGTGATGAAGGTATGGCTGCTGGTATCAGAGTTACAGTGCCAAATTCGGTTCTGTGTCATATCCAGGAACACCACTAAGATCTAGCCATGAGCAGAAATGAGCCCACAGTGTTTTAGAATAATCCTATCTTTATTATAAATATTTGCAGTGCTTTATCAGCACAGATGACTATGTATGGCTAATTATTTTATCCCTAATATGTTATAGTAGCCTTTTATTTTGACCAGATTATCAACATGTTTCTCTTTTGATGACAGCTTTAACATAAAGTGTGTGTTACTCCATGGGGAGAAGGATGGGAGAAGAAGGTGAGGTTTATTTTCATAATGAACACATACTAATGGGAATTCGAAATGTAGCAGAACAGGACGCTCTGGGATTCATACAACAACATTTATGACCTTGGCACTGATCCCAGTGTATCGGGTGTTGAGCTGAATAAAATAAATATTGGATTGCTTAATGGAGCTTTCTGAAGTATCTCACATGTGTTTCTGCTTTCCATGGTAAATATTTATGGATCTGTTTTTAGTTAATATTAACAGATTAGGGAGGGAAAAGAGACGCAAATCAAAAATCATTCAGAAGCTTGCCTGAACTATTAGGTTATCCCATCTAATGCTCTATGATATTCCTTCCATATATATTTATTTCTACAGAAATACCAGACAGTGTTTGATGTGTGTTTCTTAACGCTCATACATTTAATATCACTTATCGAAAAACAGAAGATTATTACATGATTGTTGCCATATTTTTAAGCCACAATATAATACAACAAGTAAAGAAAGAAATCTCCATAGTACATTGTCCAATAATATTTCTCCGGGTGAAAACAGACGTGACTGTGCCACAGTGTTAACCTGGCCTGGCTCGGGTCAGGAAACTGCTGCGGACATGGTCCGGACCAGGTTGGGCCACAGCACAAAGGTTCACGTGGCTGGAACCTGGGTGGGAGGGGAGATGAACGCATGTATGGCTTTCTGGCCCCGCCCCCACCATGATGGGCAGCCATGGCAGTCTATCAGAGCCGCCATGGCAGACCTGATCCAGGCCAGTGGGAACAGATGTGTGAACACGCTCTGGCCTGCTTTGCCCTGATTGGGTTAGCACTAGCCCAGGCTGTGACCAGTCATTTGCCGAGGTGAGAGCCCAAGCTAGCCATCAATACACCCAGGGTCAGTCTGGGAGAATGTCTGGGGGTCCGATAACAAATGTGACAGTGGCTCATGGACCAGAGCAGGTTACTGTCATGTTTGTTTTCACCCTATAAAAAGGAATGTTATGAGCAGCAGTGAGTGGAGAAGCAGTGGGATTTATAACTTTTAAATTCATACTACAGTACTGTTTTGAGCACTTCCCTTTTGAAAGTTTTCTTTCTCTGCTGCAAAGCCATTTCAGCAGGATGAATATTATGTCACTCCAGGTTTCTCCATTATGGGATCCCATCTGTACTGACTGTCAGCCAGTAACTAAGTGTTCTGAGTAAATGAGAAAAAACATCTACGATGGTGCCTCTCTTTCTGCTACCTTCACCCACACACAGACACAATGGAGTATGATCGTTCTTGGCAGTGATTTTTCAGATGTTTGTTCATAATGTCCTGGGTTCCTTCCGTAACTGGATTGGTGTGAGGGGCTTAAAACTATGTCTAATGCCCAATGTGTTCTAGATATTGAAAATTATTTCATCATTTCTTTGCAAACTGATCTACTGGTTGCTGCAGTGAAATTTAGAGTTAGTTAAGAACTTTACTGGCAACACTTGTGAAATAATAATATGGTGCAATACAGAGGTTCCCATGCTTTTGGATCAATGGATCATTGCCAACCCTTGAAATTTCTCATGGACTAACTTGTAGGGATGTGCGAACATGGTTTGGATGTTTGGAGTTTGGCCCGAACTCAGCCAGTTTGGATGCCCGAACTGGGGTGGAGAGGCTTGGACTAGCAGCCAGCCTGCCCAATCAACATCTCTCTTTTCCTCAGACCACTGGCTTTGCAGTCTGCGATTGCCTACGGGCTAGGCTGCAATGGGGCTTGTGGGAAGGCGGGTGCAGCAAGTAACAAACATCATTGCCCTCCCCCCTTCCAATTCCTTCTGAGCTAGCCACTGATCCTGTCAGCAGGCGTTTTCAGAAGTCTCCCTCTCCCAGCAGTTTGTCTTCCTAATCCGTTGCCGCCATCCTCTTATTTCACCCATTTCAACATATTTACCTCCATAGTTTCATTTATTTAGATTAGATTAGTTAGATTTAGGTGTTGTTTTGTATTTTTCACCCCTCCCTGTGTTCTTTCTCCCTACCCTCCATTGAATCCTTCCCTCCTCCCTGTATATATTCTATCCCTGATTCCCTTCCCCTGTTTTTGGATTTATTTAGAGTAGGATTAGATTGACTTAGCTTTCATTTCAGTTTTGTACCCCTCCCTGTGTTGTTTGTTGTGAGCTGTCTGTGTCCCCCCCCATCTCTGTGTATATGTATAGATAGATATTAGATACTAGTATAGATAGATAGTTGTAGGAGTTAGCTTAGTTATAGAGATAGACAGAGATAATGTGTAGTGATTCAGTTTTAATATTTTATAGTGTATTTGTAGGACTAGGCCTTTGTAGATATTAGGGATGGGAATTCCGGATCTACCGGTATCCGATAATGCCGGTATCGGGCGTACCGGCATTATCGGATTCGGCCCGGTAATCCGGCCCCCGGTACCGGATTTCAGTGTGCCGGTTTTTTACATTGCAGCCATTTAAAAATGGCTGCAATGTAAAAAAATTTAAAGCCCCAGCCAAACTGTTTTAAAAAAAAAAAACCCTCCCCGAGTCCAGGCTGCGCGGGTGGAAGGGGGGACACCCCCCACCCACCCTGCCCAGCCTGGCTTTTTGTTGTAAAAAAGATAGAACAGCAACAGAGTGAGACCCCGAGGCGAGCCCCCCCCCCAGCACCAGCGGCCGCGGCGTCCCCGCAGCCGCAGGTAAGTATGACCCGATCCCTGGGGGGGGTGGGGGTGTTTAACACCCCCACCCCCCCCAGGGATCACCCCTACAGCGCGCTTGCCGCTTACCTTGGGGAGCTCCGGCGGCGGCGGGCGGCCCGGCGGCTTCAGCGCCGGCTGTGGCTGCCGGCGTCAGGACGCTGTAGGCCTTCCGGTGCACTTCCGGGTTTCACCGGAAGGCCTAGAACGTCCTGAAGCCGGCAGCCACAGCCGGCGCTGAAGCCGCCGGGCCGCCCGCCGCCGCCGGAGCTCCCCAAGGTAAGCGGCAAGCGCGCTGTAGGGGTGATCCCTGGGGGGGGTGGGGGTGTTAAACACCCCCACCCCCCCCAGGGATCGGGTCATACTTACCTGCGGCTGCGGGGACGCCGCGGCCGCTGGTGCTGGGGGGGGGGGCTCGCCTCGGGGTCTCACTCTGTTGCTGTTCTATCTTTTTTACAACAAAAAGCCAGGCTGGGCAGGGTGGGTGGGGGGTGTCCCCCCTTCCACCCGCGCAGCCTGGGAGGGGGAGGGAATTTATTTTAATTTATTGCATTGGTTTCAATGGGGACACAGCGCCCCATTGAAACCAATGCAATAAATCCGGCACCGGTATACCGGATTTAATCCGGGAATCCGGTTTTTGTGAAACCGGTAACCGGTAAATCCGGTAGCCGGTAATGGGCCCGGGGTCCCGCCCCTAGTAGATATAATATTCAATTTAGTTCCATAGGTTTTAGAATAGTAAATAGCAGGTAGAGTTAGTGTAGATATATATAATATAATCCAATTTTGAATACGTTAATTATAATAAAAAAAATCTTCGTGTGCATTATTTTTGTTTTAGAAATGGAGAAAGGAAGCAGGAGAGGACAGTCTGCTGCCCGTAAGGCAGGCAATAGGGCATGTGGCAGAGGTGCCAGTGGAGTGGCAGCAGGCAGCAGCAGCAGCCCGAGCCCATCACCATGCCCCAAACTGCACAGGCCTGATTTTGGCAGACAGGTTTCAGAGGCTCCCAGCAGTGGCACTAGGGGTGTGGTTTGGTATCACCTCCTGCCAGCATCCTCCACTGCCACTCAGGGCACTGGAAGGCCTGCAGGACATGAGGCTGTGACTGTCTCTGCTATGGCTGCAGGAGCAGGTGCAGGTGCTTCAGGGGCAGGGTCCAAAGTTATCATGGGCAAACATCATCCCCCATTATTGAGGTGATCCCCAGAAGTCCAGGGCTGGTGGATCCCACCCCGGCGGCTAGAGGCAGGGCCCAATCCCTGGGCAATGGCAACAGGGAGAGGAGGAGCAGCAGCAGCAGCTATAGGGGGCACAGGGAGAGTGGCAGCAGCATGGGCAGTGGATCAGCCTCAGGGTCCCAGTACTCCCCTTTGCGGGGGGACATATCTCATATTGGGGACAGCGAGGCAAACACTAGTACTGCGGAAGAGATGTCTGGTGCTGAAGCGATGGCTGTCCCTCTGAGAGCTGTGTCACCACCATGTTCTGCCCCTCCCAGAAGCTCTGGCAGTGATGCATCACCCGGTGTGGGCCAGAAGGCAGGAAAGGGCAAAAAAATCCTCTGTATGGGCGCATTTTAAGTTGGTGCGGGCGGATGATCCCAGGGAGGTCCAGTGCAATTTGTGCCAGAAGGTGGTGAAGAGTGGGCAGGTGCTCACCAGCCTTGGCACAACTGCCATGGTGAGGCACCTGAAGGGATGCCACAGCGCTGTGCTGCTAAGCGGGCAGGCAGGTGCAGTGGACGCCAGTGGGTTCCCGACTAGCGGCCAGTCGTCTGTCTCCATCAGCGGGCAAGCGTCCCCCTAGAGCAGCTACCTCTAGCAGAAGGAGTGGTATTGCTGCTAGGGGGGAAGAGCATCAGCATCAGCATCAGTGCACCATGGAGAAGTGGTGGGGGCAGCTGCCAAGTACATTAGCAGCTGCAGGACGTGAAGGGCAGAGTGGCTTTCAAGTGAAATCCATGTGCATGTTGGGGGAAATTATCACGCTGGATGGGCAGCCCTTCTCGGTGGTCGAGAACATGGGGTTTACTTTAGGCACCTGACTGGTTTCCTGGCCCCCCAGTTTAAGCTGCCCTTGTACACCACCCTGAATTGGCAGGTGCTGCCAGCCTTGTACTGGGCTTTAAAGGAGTGGGTGAGGGAGCAGCTGGCAGGGGCTGGGGGTGCCACCGTCCATTTCACCACTGCTCTGTGGTCCAGCAGAAATGTGCAGCATGTCTACCTGGCAGTGACAGCGCATTGGTGGCAGGACCTGGAGGCAACGTTTGGCAGTGGCAGGAGGGGTCTCCAATCAGGGTATAGGTGGGCCCTGCTTCAGGTGGAAGTCATGGATGCCGCGGTCCCCACACTTCTCGGAACATCGAGGGAGCCCTGACCACCATGGTGAGGGAGTGGGTCACACCAGGTGCGCCCTTCACCAAAGGGTGCATGGTGACGGACAACGTGGCCAACATACTGAAGGCAGTCCACGAGGGGGGATTCACCAGCATCCCTTGCACTGCACACACCCTTCACCTGGTGGTCAGGGATGCTCTGGGCTTGGGAGAGAAGGGGATTGGCACAAAAAAAGGAGGGGAAGCAACACAAGCAAACAAACCCAACAAAAAAACCAAACGACACCTGATATTAATGAAATATACTATAATATAAAACACAATATAAAATATATAGTACAATCATAAAACAATAAACACAATATACATAAGGAGTATAGTGTGAACCATCAATGAGATAGCATGAAAAAGTAAATAGTGCAATAAGCCGACGCATTTCGAGCAAAACTCTTCTTCAGGGGCGTTCTTTTGCTTATAGACTCTTACATAAACCACATTTTCTCTCTCTAACTTTGGAGAATATCTCCTTCTGATCTCTCAAACACAGCATCCAGTGAACTATCAGCAAAAGAACACCCCTGAAGAAGAGTTTTGCTCAAAACGCGTTGGGCTTATTGCACTATTTACTTTTTCATGCTATCTCATTAATGGTTAGGGGTGGGACATCAGGCCAAATACTGGGTACCGGTTTTACAAAAACCGGTTTACCGGATTAATACCGGTTTACCGGTACCGGATCTTTTCCATTGATTTCAATGGGGAACTGTCCCCATTGAAATCAATGGAAAAAAACAAAAACCTCCCCCCTCCCCGAGTCCAGGCTGCATGGGTAGAAGGGGGGACACCCCCCCACCCAGCCTGGATTTAAACACCAAAAATAATTTCCCCTAAGTCTCCTAGTGCGGGCTCCGGGCCGCCTGTGGTGACCCAGAGGCTGTACCAGCACTGCAGCAGCCAGCAGGTAAGTGTACTGGTACTTTACTGATCCCTGGGGTGGGGGGTGGTTTAACACCCCACCCCACCCCAGGGATCACCCTACCTCCCCACCCAGGGATTAATGCCATTGCCTCCTACCTTGAGCTTTGGGTGGTGGCAGCGGTCTGGAAGCTTCAGCGCTGGCTGTGGCTGCTGGCTTCAGCATGCTACTAGGCTTTCCAGGGAAACCCAGAAGTCCCTGGAAGGCCTAGTAGCGTGCTGAAGCTGGCAGCCACAGCCACAGCTGAAGCTGCCAGATCGCCGCCGCCGCCTGGAACTCAAGGTAGGAGGCAATGGCATTAATCCCTGGGTGGAGAGGTAGGGTGATCCCTGGGGTGTGTGGGGTGTTAAACCACTCCCCACCCCAGGGATCAGTAAAGTACCGGTACACTTACCTGCTGGCTGCTGCAGTGCTGGTGCGGGCTCTGGGTCACTGGCGGCGGCCCGGAGCCCGCACTAGGAGACTTAGGGGAAATTATTTTTGGTGTTTAAATCCACGCTGGGCAGGGTGGGTGGGGGGTGTACCCCCTTCCACCCGCACAGCCTGGACTCGGGGAGGGAAAGTGTTTGTGTTTTTTTGTGTTATTTTTTTTACATTGCGGCCATTCATTTGAATGGCCGCAATGTAAAAAACCGGTATGGGGGAATCCGGTAATTTACCCGGATTACCGGGTTTAATCCGATACTGCTGGTACACCCAATACTGGCAGTATCGGATATCGGTAGATCCGGTAGTCCCACCCCTAGTTCACACTCTACTCCTTATGTATATACTGTATTTATTGTTTTATTATTGTACTGTATATTTTATATTGTGTTTTATATTATAGTATATTTCATTAGTATCAGGTGTCCTTTGGTTTTTTGTTGGGTTTGTTGGAGAAGGGGATTGGGCCGGCACCCTTAGCTCCCTGATCGATCGGGGGAGGAAGCTGGCTGGTTTCTTTAACCAGAGCGTGAAGGGCAGCAACCTCCTCTGGACAAAGCGGGCCGAGCAAGGCTCCCCAGTGCAGCAGCTGGTGCAGGATGTGTCCACCAGGTGGAATTCCACGTTCCTGATGCTCGAGTGGTTTCTCGAGCAGAAAGCCACCTTGCATCAGGTTCAACTGGTGATGGACAGTGGAGAACCTCCAGGGTACAATGGGGCAGAATGGGAGATCCTGACTCACATGTTCTTCATGCTGAGATCATTCCTGGCTGTGACGGAGACCATCAGCTCCTCCACAGCCACCATCAGCCAGGTGACCCCTCTGGTTCAGAGTCTTGCCAGGAGGCTGGAGGAAATTCTCCAGGAGTGAGATTGTGGCCCTCAGGGCAGGAAGCTGGCAGATGAGGCGGTTGCCCTGGTGCAGCAGCTGAAGGCAGGGCTGAAGGCACAGTTCAATGAGCTCATGCAGTGGGAGGAATACGTCTTAACAACCATGCCGGACCCCAGGGTCAAGGGCAGCATGGCACGCCAGACAGCACTCTATGGGCACCGGAAGGGTGACCTGGTGGAGAGGGTCTGGCAGGCAGAGAGGGCTCTTGAGAGTGCGCGGCAGCAGCAGCAACAGGAAGCCCCTGGGGATGGTGGGAGTGGGAGCAGCCATCTCTTTCAGCTGGCGGGGTCTATCCCTGCCCCCAGCCCTAGCAGTAGCAGCACCAGCACTAGGCTGAGCAGCAGCAGCACCCCTATTGCCAGCAGCAGCAGCTCGTATGTGCAGGGCACTCTGAGGAGCATGAGCCCGTGCACAGCAGGACAAGTAGCGTGGCTGAGGGCAGTGGTGGAGGTGGTGCCACCCAAGCAGAGCTATGCGAAGGAGTATGACAGCACCTCAGCAGCAGTGGAGACCTACCTGGAGGAGGAGCAGTGCATCGATCCCAGCAGCAATCCCTTGGCCTACTGGGTCAGCAAGACCAATATGTGGCCAAGGGTCCAAAGTGGCCAAGGGTCTGTTGTCCTGCCCACCAATGAGTGTCTGCAGCAAGTGGGTGTTCTCCATGGTGGGGGACATTTGCTTGCCACACCGCCTGAGACTGGGGGCCCAGTTGGTGGAGCAGTTGCTTTTTATAAAGATGAACCTTCTGCTGCTGGGATTCCCCAAGCTGCCCCTGGACAAGGATTGATGATGAAGTGGCACACACCATCCCATGCCAGGGGCAGTCTTGGGATGGGGCTCCCCCTCAATCTGGGCTGCTGCTGCTGAGGTGCTGTCCCTCGCTTTCGATTCCTGGTACCCGCCCTGCCTCTCTCTCTCACTAGGTCTCTCACTGGGTTTTTATCCTCCTAGCCTTCTTTATTATTTGTTATAATTTTTTGTCCTTCCCTGTTTTAATTGTTAAGATTTTTTTTTTTATGATGGTTTAAATATTTTAAATGTTTTAATGTGAAATTTATTAGCCACCCCGAGTTGTTTGCAGGAGGGGTGGGGTATAAATGTATTAAATAAATAAAATAAATAAATATAGATGGCCTCGGCTGGTCTATCTAACTGACCTCATTATGAAGGGTGGCATTGGGAAGCTGTAAGCTTGCCAGCCAGCCTCTGGCTAGATGATCTCGGCCTGCCTATCTGACTGACTCTCTCTCTCTCATGCTGCAGTCTTTGCCAGCCTATCTGAGTGCCCTCCTAACGTCCCAGTCTGCCTTCACTACTGGCTCTCATGCCATACTGCCTGTCTGTCCACCCAGGTTGCCAAGATCAAAGCCTGCCTCAGCCTGCCTTCTGATGTTCATGCCACGCTGCCTATCTGCCCATCCACCTGCCCAGGTTGACAGCCTCGAACCCTGCCTCAGACTGCCTCCTGATGCTCATGCCGCGCTGCCTGTCTGCCCACCCTGCTTGCCAACCTCAAACTCTGCCTCAGCCTGCCTTCTGATGCTCATGCCACGCTGCCTGTCTGCCTGCCGAGGTTGCCAACCTCAAACCCTGCCTCAGTCTGCCTTCCGATGCTGGTGCTAAGCTGCCTGTCTGCCCACCCTGGTTGCCAACCTCGAACCCTGCCTCAGGCTGCCTTCTGATGCTCATGCCATGCTGCCTCTCTGCCTGCCTCAGTCTGCCTTCTGATCATGGCAAAGTGCCTGTTTTCCTGCCCTGTGGGCAAAGCTGAAGCTCTGCCACAACCTGCATGCCTCTCATGCCAAGGTGCCTGTCTGCCTGCCCTGGCAACCCTGGGTGATGTGCCCCACTGGCCTGGTAATCCCGCTGCTGCTGTCTGCTGGTCCATGGGTGCTCTGCCCTGGCAAATCCAAATGTGCCTACACAATCCTGCTGCTGCCATCTGCTGCTGTA
>QEPC01000220.1:66580-105267 GCA_003113815.1 Sphenodon punctatus | reverse complement strand
GCACTCCTGCACGCGCTCTCCGCTCTTCTGTTGTCCCCTCCCTCACTCTCCCTCGTTTCTCCTGCTCGCCTAACCGCCTTCGACCCTTCTCCCTCGCTGCCCCCCATGCCTGGAACTCCCTCCCTGCCCACATCCGCCTTGCCTCCTCCCTCCGCTCCTTCAAATCCCTCCTCAAGACCCACGTTTTCCTTGCTGCCTTTCCCAATGCCTGCTAGTCTTTCCCCTTACTCTTACTGTCTGTCCTTCTCTGCTGACTGCTGCTACCAACCTCTTTGTAACCAAGTCAAGCATACGCACCTGAGACTTCGCATCCACTTGAATGTTTGTTTGTCTTCTCCCATGTCTCTCCCACTGTCCCCTCTCCCTGTCTCCCCCCCTTTGTCTTTTAGATTGTAAGCCACAGGCAGGGACCGCGTCTAGTTCTGTGTTCTGTACAGCACCAGGTCACACGACTGGCGCTATATAAATGTCTAATAATAATAATAATTAATAATGGTTGGACCATTACCTTCTGAAGACCTGGATCCCAGCCCTCCTATGCCCTCATCAGGGTGGTGACCTATTCAGATGGCCTGCCCCCAGAGAATGATGGACTGGTTTTCAGAATTCTCTGGGGGATATCCCCGCTGATCTAGATGGCTGCTCTGGCAATGACCTGATCGCTTTGTGGAATGACATCTTGACCATGGCCATTGACATGGTTGCACCCAGGGGTCTGCTACACCACCTCATCCACATAGATTGCCCTGGTTTACTGAGGACCTGAGGTGGCTGAAGCAGGAGGGTAGATGATTAGAGTGCAGGTGGTGTTCAACTCACGCTGAAGCCAACCAATTGTTGCATAGATCATTTTTGAAGGATTATGCTGTGGCTGTAATGGCGGTGAAGAAAACGTTCTTCTCCGCTATCATAGCATCTGCATGGTTTCATCCAGCGGAGCTATTCTAGGTTATGAGGGGCCTGGTTAACCTGGCCTGTCTCCACCAGGAAATAGAGTCATCTGTTGTCTGCTGTGATATTTTTATTAATTACTTTACATATTCACCACGACTTGGGTACTACCGTTTTAACTTCAGAGTCAGAGTTTGGGGTTATGGAAGCGCAGTCAGATCCTGTTTATTTGGATCAGTTTCAATTGGTATCACCCAGTGATGTGAGGGAGATGCTTGGGGCGATGAGGGTAACCAGTTGTGAATTAGATCCTTGCCTCAGCTTCCTGGTGAAAGCCAGCTGGGAGACGTTGGGGCTGTTGTTGGCTGAAGTTATCAGTTCCTCCCTTTGACAGGGTAGGGTGTTGGATGTCCTTAAAACTGTGGTGTCCTCCCCCTGTTTAAGAAATCATCTTTGGATGCTTATGCCCTGGTCAGCTATCGGCCTGTCTCTAACTTTCCCTTTTGGGGGAAGGTTATTGAATGGGTGGTTGCCCAAAAGCTTCAGGTGCATCTGGTGTTGGTGTTGGATTCCTGGACCCATTTTGGTCAGGTTTTTGTCCTGGGTATGGTACGGAGACTGCACTTGTGGCTTTGGTCAATGACCTGCACCTGGAGATGGACAAGGGGGAACTCTACTTTGTTGATCATGTTAGATCTTTCTTTTTTATATATAATTCTTTTTATTTTAACTTTAACAATATAATATCACATTCCAATCAAAATATTACATTTATTCCCCTTTCCCCACCTCTCTCCCCTCTCCACCCTGCCTCCCCGTCCCCTCCCTTCCTTCCCCCAGTATACGTTCCCTTTCCCACCCTCTTTCCCCCCTTCTGCCTCCCTTCCCCTCCCTCCCCTTTCAATATATTTTACTTAGGCAAGTCGAGTGTGTGAACTGTTCCAGATCATGTTAGATCTTTCTGTGGCCTTTGATACAGTTGATCATGAGGTGTTGGCACAACTGAGGGACCTGGCAGGGTGAGTGGGACTGCTCTTGAGTGATGGGTGATTGCTCATCATCTCCTTGGAACCTTCCCTGTGCTGTCCCGCAGGTTTCTGTTCTGTCCCCCTCATGTTCAATGTGTATCCTGGACTGCAGGGTGAGGCCATTTGGAGGTTTGGGGTGAGATGTCATCAATATGCTGTTGACACTCAGCTCTACCTCTCTTTTTCATCCGACCCAGGTCCTGCAGTCTTGGCGCTTACCTGATGCCCGGCTGCCGTCAGGAACTGGATGAGGGTGAGCTGACTGAGGCTGAATCCTGACAAGGCTGAAGTGATGATGGTTAGCCAGTATTGTGACCTGGAGGGGATTGGGACACCTGTCATTGATGAGGTCCAACCCCTTTCAGTCACTCCGGTCCGCAGCCTTGGAGTGCTTTTGGATCCCACGCTTCACCTGGATTGTCAGGTGGAAGCAGTGGCTTGGAGCACTTTTCACAAACTCATTTTGGTGAGGAGGTTGCAGCCATTTCTTTCTGATTCAAATCTGGTCACAGTTATCCATGCTTTCATCACCTCAAGGCTAGGTTACTGCAATCTGCCCTACATGTGGCTACCCCTGACTGTTTGGAAGCTGCAGCTGGTGCAAACTCAGCTCCTTTCAGGGACGAAAGCACATTACTCCAGTGCTCTGAAGTCTGCACTGTCTGCCTATAGCTTCCCAGGAAGAATTCAAGGTGCTGGTTCTGGCATTTAAAGCCTTAAATGGTCTGCGTCCCAATAATCTGAAAGATTGCCTATCCTACCATGTGCCTTTGCAGTCCCTACGGTCAGCTGGAGGCGTCTTCCTTTACATTCCGTCCATTTCCCTTGTCTGTGGGGTGGGGGTGTACCAGATGGCATTGTCGGTTGCTGTGCCTATGCTATGGAACTCCTTTTCCTGGGAGGTTTGCTTGATCCTGAGTCTGACTATCTTCAGAAGGTGGTGCAAAATGTTTTTATTAAGGAAAGCTTTCGGCAGGCAGGGATAGGTGAGTTTGGTTAAGTTTTTGGATGGGGTTGCGGGGAAGGGTTGGGATTATAGGGCGTCTTTACTGTATTAATTTTAATGTTTGTAATTGTTTTTTGTGTGTGATTGTGAGCCACCCTGGGCCTTGTGGGAAGGGCGGCATAAACATTCAATAAATAAATAAATAAATAAACCTGCATGGCACTGTTTGCGCATGTACAGAATGGCTGCCTTTTTCCGATATGGTGGCAAAGCTGCAGGTGCCATTTTGGAAAAGGGCTGTGCATGTACATAATGGCCACTGTGCCCATTTTGCACCTTCACAATGGCTTTTTTAAATTTAATATTTTTTACAAGATCTTATGTGATTTTGTATTGGAGTCGAGATCTCAGAGCATTTTTGTCTCCCACTCCCAGGCACTAGTGGCATAGCCTGCAATAAGGAAAGCCATTAGTTCATACCACCCCACCCATGTTCCTGTCTCGGTGTTTCAGCTTCCATCCACTCAGTGTAGCAGCTGCCCTTCCCATCCAATGTAATGGAACATGATGGGAGCTGGGGGGAAACAACAGGGAATGGATCCCCCATTGTGACCTGTTGGGTGCTTCTCCCAAGCTACCGTGATTGGCCACTGTCAGAGACAGGATGCCAATATGGCCCTCTACCCACCCTAAAGGGAAACGAGAATGAGTACCCAGGATAAGTTGCTGCTGGGGAGGTTGCTACAGTGGGATCAGAGGTACACAAGTTGGTACTCCTACCATCACTGTAGAGAAGTGAAGCACCACCATTAGTGCCCTTGTCCCTTCCCTCCCTCCATGGTGTCTCTCCATCTGTTCATTTCTGGTGCTTCTGTGTCTCAAGGAAGTACCTTGCTGCGCCTTAGCACTCTTCTGGGCACCTGTGAACACAGTAAAAACAAACAAAAGGATAGAGAATAAAACTGAGGATGTCATAATGCCTCTATACAAATCAATGGTGTGACCGCACCTCGAATATTGTGTGCAGTTCTGGTCACCCCATCTCAAAAAAGACATAGCTGAATTAGAAAAGGTACGGAGAAGGGCAATGAGAATGATAAAGGGTATGGAATGGCTTTCATACAAAGAGAGGCTTGACAAGCTGGGTCTCTTCAGCTTAGATAAGAGAAGACTGAGGCCGTTTTTAGACGAGCGCGGCGGCGCCCGCGCTTGTTTCCAAAAAAGCCGGCAGCCCATTCCACACGAGACGCTGCCGCCGAATACGCGCATGTGCGGCCCGACGTGCATCCATTTCCGGCCGCGTCTGACCAGCCTCGATCGCCGACCCGGTCAGTTCGCGCACGGAAATGGATGCGCGTCGGCCGCGCATGCGCGTATTCGGCGGCAGCGTCTCGTGTAGAACGGGCTGCCGGCTTTTTAAAGAAACAAGCGCGGGCGCCGCCACGCTCGTCTGAAAACGGCCTGAGAGGGGACATGATAGAGGTTTATAAAATCTTGAGTGGTATGGAACAAGTAGATAGGGAACGGTTATTTACCCTCTCAGCTACTACTAGAACTAGGGGACACTCCATGAAACTCGCTTTTTCACTCAACGTATAATTAACTTACGAACTGGATAAGTTCTTAGAGAATAGGTCCATTAATGGCTATTAACCAAGTAGCTTATTTTTTTATTTATTCAAAACTTATATCCCACCCCTCCTGCCCAAAGGCAGCTCGGGGCAGTGAACAACATGCACAAAAATAATAATTCAATAATAAAACATTTTAAAATAAATCTATAAATTTTAAAACAAGTGGGATTAACATCTTACTGTCGGGAGCTGGGAGTGAACAACAGGGGCCTTTTTTACATGGACAGCGCAGGAGCTCAAATGGGTGGAGTTGGGTGTGGATGGGTTGGTGAGCACACCCAGCGAACACCCAGCGGTGCTGAGCAGGGAGACATTTACATGGACAGTGCTGCAGGGGGTTGTGGGAAGGAAAGTGGAGGGGCCAGCAAACACCCAGCAGCCAAACACCCATCCCGGGAAGCACCCAGCAAACACCCATGCAAGTACACGGACAGCCGGGACTGGGACCGGTAGGGAAGCCCCACCTGGCACAGCGATGGCACAACATGGCCGGCCGAGGGCAAACAGAGCCGTGCAATGTGGCCCTGCCCCCAAGCCACCAGGACCTGTGCGGGTGGGGTGGGAGGGAGATGGGATGACAGCCGCTACAAAGGAGCTGGCTTCACAGAGCCCGGACAGCCCAGCACCAGCCCCACCTCCCCACACAGCAGAGCGGCCCACACACAGCAGGCAACAGAAGCACACAGGGACGGGCCCAGGGGGGTAACGGGGGGGAAGGCACCCACAAAACACAGGCAACCCTGCAACACCCCTCTTGAGGCACCCGTACAAGGGGAGAGGTCAAAGCAAAGCACAACATGGACACATGGGAAGGGAACACAAGTGCCTTTAATGAAAGGGGGAACCAGCAACAGGGGGCAACAACAACAGGTCAGGGAAGGGGATGGGGAAACAGAAGGGGGGGCAGCGCCAGCAGCAGCAGGACCGGGACAACACTGGGTCAATAGGGCCAGTGACCCTGTGCCTGGTGCCAGTGCTCAGCCTGCATGCGGTCCAGCTGGTGCAGCCACTCCAGGATGTGCAGGAGGAGCTCCAACAACTCCCCCCTGCTCCCAGGTCAGCTCCGTGATCATGGCTTGCACTGAATGGGACAGAGGGAGGAGACAGCCATCAGAGCCGGTCCTGGGCACCAAGAAACAGAACCCCCCATGGAGGGACACAGGCACAGGGCCCAGAAAACAGGCAGCACACTCACAGATGACATTGAAAAGCCAGCCCGCCGCCCACTCCAACTGCTGCACCATCGCGCCCAGGTGCAGGATCGTCAGCAGCATGACAACAGTAGCTGCAGGAGAGACGGGACAGGGCAATGAGGAACACCCTCACCAATGGGGCCTACGAGGGCCGGGGGCAGCAACAGCACCAGGGGTACACCCCACATGCCAACAGTCACCACCCGGAGGAGCACCCAGACCCCTGCACGAAGGGGGATCGGTTGGACCAAAGGCCAGGACCAGCACAACCCCTACTCACGCTAAGCCACCCAGCACCCATGGTGCTGCCGCCCATCCATCGCCACCACCACAGATGGCCCACACCAACAGGGGGTGACAGAAGAGGGGAGTGAAGGGGAGGGGTGGGGCCACTCCAATGCACAGGCGAGTCCAGGGAGTGCCTGGCTGGCCGCCCACCACCAATACCACCCCGAGAGCCAGCCCAGGCAGCAGCGCCCAGCAGAGAAGCCACCAGGGGAACAATCATCACAGAACAGCAATTTATTGGTGCCGGAGGAACGGGGTCCCCCAAGCACAGAGAGGCAGAGCAGGAGGATGCAGGTGGACCCACAGCCGGGCAAGAGAAGCACAACAGGAGGGCAAACATGTGCCCGCAGATAGTGGGCAAGGGCACCAAGGCAGCCCCAGCGGGAAAGAGCAGCGGTCACCCACAGGGGGTGATGGGGTCTAGGGAACCAGCCAGCAGTGCACAGCCTGATCGGAAGCACGGGGGGGGGGGCAATGCCCTGTCCAGGGCACAGGGGTGGCTGCGAGTGGGTGGCAGTGAGGGGCCGCTCATGGATGGTCCGTTGAGGGCTCCCGGGTCAGCGACCCCTGAGCTAGACCCTCCCAGGTGAACAGGCCCCTTTGGAAGCCTCAGGAGCACATATGAGCATCCACTAGGAAGCAGGAAAGGAGCAGATCTGCTCCGGAAGCCACAGCCCTCACAGCTGGAAGGTCCCTCACCAATTGAAGGATGGTGAGCTCCGCAGCAGAGGGGTCCCCGGTCCAGAGTGGGCCACTCGGGGGACAGCAAGCCAGGGGACGAGTACCCACAGCCCAGGAACGTACTGCTGCGACTCCTGGGTACAGTCCTCCTTCTTCTGCGCATGCTGCTACAGCAGATAGTCCTGCTCTGCCTGCCGAGTTGATGGTCTGTCCTCCTGGGGGCATGGCGGTGGAGGGTAGCAAACCTCAGGAGGGCAGCGATCATGCGGTCGTCCAATGCCGTACCCTGTTGGGCTCCGCGGTGTCCCAGCAAGGCCAGCTCATCCTGGTTCAATGGACCCTGAACATGTACATGCACCATGTGACCCTACCGACCCTGCGACGGCACGGGTCATGCTCCTGCACCAATGACTGGTGGGAGAAAATGTTGGCCACCTGGATGGATGGGGAATGGTTGGACCACTTCCGGATGCCTCGCTCCCTCCTGACCTGCTTGGGGGAACTCCTCAACCCCCACCTCCGGAGGCAGGAGACCAACATATGCTTCCCACTGCCACCAGCGATGCACGTGGCCATGGCAGTGTGGCAGCTGGCCACCCCCAATTCCTGTAGGAACAAGGGGGAGCAGTTCAGGGTGGGCACCACCACCATGAACAGGGCCCTCCATGATGTGTGTGACCTGCTTGTGGTGCTCCTCTTGGAGCAGGTCATCCAGCTCCATGATCCCAAGGAGGTGATACGTGGGTTCGAGGAAATGGGGTTCCCTCATTGCATCAGAGCCATTGACAGCACCCACATCCCCATCATATGACCCCCTCATGCCAAGATTGACTACATGAACAAAAAAAGGCCTTCATCATGAATTTGCAGACTGTAGTGGATCATAGGGGCCTGTTTATAAATGTCTACACAGGCCAGTCGGGACAGAGCATTGACACACGTATCCTGCATGCCTCCCCCTTCTATGCATGCATGTTTGACAGGGAGATTGCCCCCAACCTATACTGCATGATAGAGGGGTTCCCATGGCCTCTGTTGTGATAGGGGACCCCGCCTACCTGCTCAGCCCATGGCTCATGCGGGCCTACCCAGTGGCATGCACCCCTGACCACCGCCTGTTCAATGAGCGCCTGTCATCCGCATGCAGCATAGTGGAGCGGGCCTTCGGGCTCCTGAAGATGCGCTGGCACCTCCTGATGAACAGGAGCCAATTTGACCTGGACCACACCCACATCCTCGTCCTGGCAGCGTGCATCCTGCACAATGTATGCGAGACAGGAGGTGCTGCCCTGGACAACCCACCACTGGTGCACAGGGCTGGCCCCGTGCCCCTGTACCAACATGCCCAGGGAGGGGTGGTCCAGTGCATCTCAGAGGAGAACAGGGATGCCATCTGCCACCACATTGTTGCCCAGGCAGTCGAACGTCGGGCAGTGCCCGGCCCACACCCGTGTCCGTAGTCCTATGAACCCCTTAACTAAAGCTGGGTAGTACCTATTACCTGCAACTGTGCCTCTGTTCCATGTGTGGACTAGGGGGTCCCGGGACAGGGTCTTGTTGGTCGTCAGGGTGCATGCGTCCTCCACTTGCTGTCGGCTGCAGGGTGCTCAAGCCCTGCAATGCCCTGCCTGTCGACACTTGCCGGCTCGCCTGTGCAGGTTCCGTGTACACCTGTTCCAGCTACCTCAACTGCCCGAGGCCTCACTGGACTGACCCCCGGCCCCGTCAGCTGGGCAGGCACTGTACAGTGCCCCCACCCTGCCGGTGCCCCCCTGCAAGCCTCACACACACCTCCAGCCACATGTCCCGGGACAGAGGAAGTGACAGCAAGGTATGGGAACAACGTATTTATTGGATGGGGAACTGTACAATGGAAGGGGGGGTTAACTTCAGGGATGCCCTCTCACCCTCTTGGCCACACCACTGTGGCTCGCAGGCCAGCGTGTCCTAGCTGCAGCTGACTACAGCACTCGCCCGCCCGCTGGCCGGCCCGGCCTCCCTGTCATCCGCTGGCCGCTCCACACCAGCCTCCACTAACAGTCCCTGCATGGAGAAACAAGAATGGGGTAAGTGATCCTCGTGTGCATGTATCTCTTTCCCATGTCAGGGCCCGGGCCACTGGGTGCCCCGTTGTCATCCAGGGAGCCCCCTACTCCCCACACGAGGATAACACGTGTCATAGGATGATCCCTGTTGGTGTGAACCCCTGGACGGCCCACCCATGGTATTATGGGCCATGCCCGTTCCAATACAGTGTCACAGAGCTGGTACACTTGCCTCAGGCAATGGCCATTGCTCACCATCTTGTGTAGTGCATGTGCTCGGTGTGGGTTCTATACTGTGTTCACTACCGGGGTCTTGTCTTGCACAGGTCCCCTGCTTCCCAGTGCGGCCCCCCCAGTGTTGCACCCCCACCCCCAGGGGCCTGGGGTGCTGCAGCCTTACCGGAGGGGGCAGGGTGGCCACCATGGGTGGTTGGTTGTCTTGGGGTGCACAGTCCTGGGGTGGGGACATCACTTCCCAGTGGAGGGGTCAGGGTGGCAGCGAGGGCAGGGCCACGCGGGGTGCAAGCTGGAAGGGTGGCCCTGCAAGTGGGTCCAGTTGCCCTATGTGGGGGAGGGGGACCCCGTGGACCAGGCCCGGGTAGGGTTGCTGCTGGGGGAACCATGGGTGACTGAAGTGTGGGGGGGGGGCACCTGCACCAGTGGGAAGCCACCATGGTGTTGGTTGGCCGCCGACCCTCCTTCCACAGCATGGCAGGGTCTGTCACGCTGGGGGTCATGCCACAGGGCCTCCATGGCCACCCCCATGAGGTCCATGAGCCATGCGGCCTGACCCTCCATTCCGTTGCAGGCGTGCTGCTGCTCATGGTGGAGGGCGGCAGCCTGGCGCCTGTCCCAGAGGTGCTCAGTGCGGGACAGGCCATCATGGCCGCCAGGATCTCCCGGTCCCTTTTCCCCTCCCCTCTGATGAGCTCCCTGGTGAGCACGAGCTCCCAGGAGTGCACCGCGGCTAACCGTTATGATTCCTCCAGCAGCTCCCTGCCGAGGTCCTCCCTCTGGTGCCAGTTCCTGGCTCGCATCTCCCGGTTCTGCTCCACGCTGCCAGCAACTGAACCCCTCACTTGAGCAAGCACCTGGTCTGTGAATGGGAGGTTGGACAGAATGTTAGAGCTTCCGGCCTGTGTGCCCCGCTGCCCGCTACCGCATGGCCCAGGGTGCCTGGTGGGGCAGCCCCCATGGTGTGGCAGCTCCCCTCAGCCATCCCCTGTGGGGTCCCCCTGCCCTGCCCTCTCATGGGATGGCCACCCAGCAGCTGATTGCCATAGGTGGGCCCATGATGGTCAGGTGTGCTGTGGGGGCCGCTGTGGGCCCTGTGTTTGGTGGCCCCGGCCACTGCGCCTCTATCCGGGCCATTCCCCCCTCCCCCCCAAGCCACGCTGCCCCACACCCCCTCACCCCTGTTGGACACAACTGGTTGTGGTTGCATGCCCCCTGGTGCCCCCGTACCTCCACCCCCCTCTGCACCCGGCCCCCCTGTGGCCCCCTGGCTGGTGTGCCCTGCCATGGAGGGTCGTCCACCTGGTGGTGGGGGAGCTGCTGGGCCCGCCTCCTCTTTCTCCTCCTCCTGCACCTCCAGGCTGCCTTGTGGTGCAATGGGAAGGGGTGCCGTTAGTGTTTGGTGGCCCCGGCCACTGTGCCTCTATCCGGGCCATTCCCCCCTCCCCCCCAAGCCACGCTGGGGCAATCATACCTGGATCTGGTTACTCTGCATCCTGGGGGCCATCCCGGGTCTCCGCTTGCTCTGTGTGCCCTCCCCTGTCCCTGTGACTGGTAGGCCTGTGGGTGTTGAGTGTGGTGGTCCAGCGTTTGAATCCCTGGGGTGCCTCCTCCCCCTGTGGGATGGGGCTGTCCCCTCCTGCTTCCTGGCTGGCCTTGCCAGGGGCACCTCCCTCCCTGCTCTGTGGGGTCTGTCGGGGGGGTGTTGCATGATGGTCCTGCGTCTGCCCCTGGCAAAGGCACTGCCGTGTGTGCAGGAGGCCACGATGTCCCCGTCCATGCAGAGGAACTTGTCCAGCTCCTCCTGGAACTCGGCTGTGCACATGGCCTGGCCGGACTTGAGATTGTTGTCCTTGATATGTTTATATCCGGACCTAAAGTCCTTTGCCTGCTGAATGCACTGGGTGACATCCCTATTGTACCCCTGCCGCTGCATCTCCTGGGCAATGGCTTCGTAGACATGTCTGGTCTTGTAGCTGCGCACCAGGTTGTGCTGGACCCTTTTGGACCCCCACATGCATATAAAGTCCCTGATCTCCTGCCTTGACCAGGGTTCCCCCTTTTGGGACCCACGTATGGGGGGCTGACTGGCTTGGCGGCATGGGGTCCTCCCTGTGGATGTGGTGGGGCCTGGTCCCCCTCTCCCCCCTGGGGTTCCCCCCTATTCACCTGGCTGTCTGGGAGGCCCTCCTCAGCTGTCGTCCCGGTGGTGCAGTGCTCCGTTGTCTGGGAGCTGTCCTGTGGGGACAGGTGACCGGGTTAAGTGGCTGCCCCCTGCCCTGTGTTCCCTGGCCCATGATGCCAGGCATGGGGCATGGTCCTCCCATTCCTGGTGTGTGTGTGTGTTGGTTCCCTCATGCTCACCTCACTCTTGCTGCTGCTCCTTGGGCCGTGACCCTGGAATGTGCTGGGCTGGGGGTCCTCGACCGTGGGGGCAGACATTGTGGTCCCTCTGCCGGGACACGTGTGCTGTGTTACAGCCTGGCATGTCCCCCCTTCTTCCCCCCACGAGGGTGCCCCCCTGGGCAGGGCCCCCCTTGTACCTCCCATCTGGACCCCCCCTTGTGCCTTCTGCCTGGGGCACCCCCCACACTGCCTTGCTGGGGAGCTCCCCCCCAGGCACTCCTGGGTCCCCATGCTCACCCGGCCCTTTCCCATGCATGGGGCATCATTGGCTCCCTTGGCCTTCTTGTTGGCTTTCCTGGTCACCATCGTGGGAGCCCGCGCATGTGTGCCATGGTTCCACCCTCCTTTATGGGCTCTCGGACGGACATCCGGGGTCCCCCCCCATGGACGTGCCTGCATGGCGGCGCGTGTGTGCCCCATGGCACTGGTGCAGTGGGGCTCCGCTGGTCCGGTCCCCGTGGGTGTGAGTGTTTTTGCTTTTACACGGACACTCAGGTGTTGGACACCCATCTCCACCCACGGAGGGTGCCAGGTCCCTCGCAGCTGCTCCGTGGGTGCTGACGGGTGTTGGCAGGTGGGTTGGGCACGCGTCCCCACCCACTCACAGACATTTACACGGACGGTCTCCTACCCATCCGATGGGTGTTTCCAGGTGGGTGGCGTCCATGTAAAAGTGACCAGGAAATGGATTGCCCATTGTGACTGTTGGTTCTTCTCCCATGTGATTGAGATTGACCACTGTCGGAGGACAGGATGCTGGCTAGGTGGACCATTGGCCTGACTCAGTATGTCACTACTCATATTCTTAACAAAACCACACATAACCAGATAGCAATAAACAGAAGCGTTTATCGTGCAGATGTGCAAACACATTTCCCCTCCCAGGTGCATTAACTTACTATTCTCCTTCATCGCCTCTATAAATGTCACTTCTGGGTCCTCCATTCCCTCTACAAGCATCTCTGGGTTGCTCTTCAAATTAAGGCTGGCTCTCCAGATTGAGGGAGTAGGCCATCAGAGTCATGGTGCTCATGTTCTCATTGTCTCTTGCTGGTTATGAGGTGGGGATGGTCACAGAGGGATCTCTACCACTGGTCATGGCTTCAGGGGAGGGAGGGAGGAGAAGGAGTGGTCAGAGAAGGAGTAGGCTGTGGGGCAATTGTATCCACCTGCTTCTGGTCCTTGGCAAAAGCACAGCTTAATAGAGGTGGGATACCATGATGGCTCCATCGATCCAGAGAAACCAGTCGGGGAGATCATAGTACGGTGATGTTTGTCACCCACAGTCACAGTCAAAGTTGTTGTCCCTGATCTCCTTGTATCCCTTCCACCAGTCCTTGGCCCACTGCTGGCACTGGTTCATGTCCCTGGTGTATCCCTGCTGCGCCATCTGGAGAGAGATCTCCTGGAACACAGCCTTGTTCTGATAGCACTTGACGAGTTGGTATTGGACCTTCTGCTTCCTCCCATAGAACATTGAAAACTCTGTTCTTTTCCTTGCTCCAGGGAATACACCTCTGGTGGATGGACTTGTAGGCAGAGAGTACTTGGGATGGAACTCTGGAGGTAGTGGTGCTGGTATTCTTAGTTTCCAGTGAACACAGTAAAGAAAAAAACAACATAATTAGATAGTAATAAATGGGAGCATTTTTCCTGCAGCTATGTAAACACAGCCTCCCAGCCCCTCCCCCCCCACGCCCTGAGCATTAACTTACCATAGTTGCCTGGCTGTCATTCTGAGCCATAGTCACAGCGATGGAAAGCCTGTGGAAGCTGCTCCTTAAATGTAATGGCTTGTGAAGAGGAAGTGTTGGGAATGTGCTGCAAACCAAGACAAGCTGGGACAATGCATGTTTGAATATGGCATGTGTTGGCCTTTTAAGACACCACTGAAAGCAAGAATTGAAAGTGGGGGAGAAAGCAGTCACTCCTTGCAATGCTCCCGGTTCTTTGCTGCAACTCTATGGTGCTGGCAGACCTGTACGTGTGTGAGGTTACATGCAGCCTAACTGATGTGGAGACATGGGTGCACATTAGCCTGCATTTACCTGCAATGCGGGCTCCACATTCTCCAAGACCCCACCATGAGTGGTGGATGTGTGTCCGGTGAGTGTAGCCACATGTCAGGTGAGGGTGAATAAATGGGCAAGTGGTAATAAACAGGCAACCAACCTGGCAGGGACTAACGTTGCATTTGCTAACCAAATTAGTGCAGCTCCAATATAGATTTAGGCCCTCCCCCCATCCCTAAATAAACCTCTGCTACGTTGTTATTCTGAGTAAGAGAGTCCAAAAAGGCTTCTTTGATTCTTATTTATTGTGCTTTATGTGCAAAAGCTGTTGTTTCCTTGGATAATGGACAAAAACGTTAGACATTTCTGACTGACCTGGGAATTACCCAAGGTTCTTTGTCTTGTTTTCTTTGCCATCTTTGTAAAATTTCAGTGTTATTATGTAGAAGACATTACTGTTTACTATTTTATTGTATTTTAAACATAACCAAATATGATTTTGTTACCTTACCAGAGACCAAAGGAGGCAAGACAGGCAGCAGCAAACCTTTATTAATTCAAACAACTCAATAAGGTATCCAGTCAAAAATGGTCCAATGTGCCCACCCATAGGCCAGAGGCTATAAGATTCACCCTCAGGATATACCTGTCAGAAACGTCCTGTATATCCAGGCAAAGCCGAACCCAGCCCTGCAGACATCTATTCTACAGTGTCTACAAGGCCCACACTCCCTACCTCTAATGAGCAGGAAAGAGGAGGTGAGAGGGGTACACCATCAGACACTGGTGACTGATGCTGCTCCCCTTCCTCCTCCAGGAGAAGGGGGTGGGTGAAGCTGCCACCCTTCCCCCATACCAGTGTCACTGGGATGAGATCTACTCTCAGGGATGTTCTGTAACACAATTAGATAGTTTAAGTGCTTGACCCACAGCCACCAGATTCAACAGCCACTTCCGGATTACCCTCCCACCCCCAAAGACTGGATACCCAACAATTTAGAACCCCACATGTAGGGTTCTACAGATAAATGGTGGTCTCTTTCAGTTCAGAGGAATCATACGTAATGTCATGGGTAGAGAATAGCCCCAATTTGAGCTCTGGTGGCTACCCATGGTCTTATTGGATGTTTGTCCCTTCAACATGAACAGAACTTGGCAAATGACTTTTTTCCACACCTTTTGTTGAGACATGTCTGACCAATAAGCATTATGCCTAGGGCAAGCTCACCAAGTTTCAGTAGTTCATCTTTTTTGGATGAAATAAGTTCAAACCCTGTTGCATGAGACAAATCACTCTCAACCAAATAAATAACTAAGAATGTCAGGGAAACCAATGAGCCTACTCACCTATGAAGCATGCTTGGCCCAAAGGCTGTGGGTTGGGTCTTGGAGACAGGCCACGCTTAGCAAAAAAACAAGCTGGACAGTGTATTAGAAATGGTAGTTTGGGAGGGGAGATTTTTTAAAGGTGCAGCCCCTTCCTGTATCACTCCAATAAGGGCATCTGAAACCACTGCCTTTCATTCTCCACATATGGAGCCTTCCTCTATGCCACACAGCTGGTGTTAAAAGATGGAAGAGAAGAAACCTGTCAAAGATCACGCAGCAAATTAGACCATGGCTCCTGAGTCTCAAGCCATACTGTTTCAGTGGCACCTTGATCTCTAAATGAGCTTTTTAGGTCTAAAATCCACCAGCGGTCCATACTGTCCAACGCATGATCTTATTGGACTGGTCAGTTGAAGAGATTCTCCCTCAAATGGACACACTGGAAAATTTCCTTGGCAGGCTTAGGCACCAAGGTTCCATAGGGTGTTTTTAGACAAGTGCCTCCCCACCCACTACTCCCCACCCACCCATCATGCATGTTGCGGGGCTGCATAGGGCACCAGTGCAGTCCTGCAAAATGCATAGTGGGTGGGTGATTGATGGGTAGTGGGTGGGGAGGCTCTTGTCAAAAATCACCCATAGAAGCTCTGATGTGGGTTTGGGAATGTTTCCAGGTCTGGCTATTACAGCAGTGCCAGGGAGTGGGATCCAAAAAAGAGCCAGAGCATCACTGCTAACTCCAGGTACATGCTCAGCTGTGAAACATATGTTGAGAGAGACAGTGTAGCTAGGGTTGCCACCTATGCAAATTTTTAAGGAACACTTAAGAAAAATACATGTTGCAGGGTCTGCATTGGCACCTTAGGCACCAGTACAGGCCCTGCAACATGTATTTTGCATAAGTGTGCCTTAAGAATTTGCATAGGTGGCAACCCTAAGTGTAGCCCTGACACCCCCCCCAATGCATGACCCCTTTGGCTTTCGAATGGAAAGTAGCAACCGGAGCCAATGCATGGCTAAACAACATTTACCAACCTTTCTCTTACCCCTAGGCATTACCTCATGGAGATTCTTTAGGTAAAGAGAAATAGAAAGTAGAGAGACATACCAAGTCAGGTCACTAGTTCCAAGTTCCTAGTTGATACCATAGCCAACCATCAAGCCAATACTTTAGAAGACTTTAGTTAAAATGTCATCGAGTTTCATCTCTAAAATTCTGATGTACCTGAATAAGCTATAGCTATCACACACTGACTGAAACCACAAAAGGTCAGATCTACTCTATTAATATGCTGTTTCCCCAAGTCCCTTTAAAGGATGGAGAGAAAATAGTCCATATCCCCCACTGGACCAGCCTCTGGTGGTGAGGGAACACAAACTCACCCTCTCTGGTCACAGGGTGCCTTTACAGAGCCAGCACCTATGGCTCGGCTCGGCTCAGCCTCGTGCCAGGGCAGCCCATCTGTGTAAAGGTAGGGACATCCCAGAGCACCACCAGTGGAGTAGGCCACCCAAACATGGGGCACTGGCCGGAGGCAGAGTAATGGTCCGTGTACTCAGCAGAGGGCTGCTGCTGTTCCGTTCCTGGCTGTGGGTTGCCCCAGGCAATGTCATAGAGCTGCAGGTGGCAGCCTAGTGTGGTGGCCAATCCTTCCTCAGTTCAATGGGTGGGTGTCACATGGGTGGGCTGCAGGCTGTGGCAGCTGTCGGGTCCATTTAAAATAGATCTAGGAGGGGCTGCAATTGGACAGATGCGAGGGTGCACCCCTGGACTTGCTCTGGGGTACAGTACCCCCACATCTATCTCACAGTACTGAACATGCAGATTATGACTTAAGTATTACAGTAGTTCCTTAAGATTATCTTAAGAATAAACTTATCATTCATTATTATTATTATTATTATTTATTATTATATTATTTTATTTATGATCTATCATGTATATAGCCCTTTCATTACTCAAAAGTACTTTAGGATCCATATAGATCTCACAACAACCCCAAACCAGGGTCCTACCCCATATTCACTACACTACACTGGCTATTTACAACACAGGTTTAGTAATGCACTGGTACTTACAATCAAAGGTGAATACAAGGAAACTCAGTTTATCAACCTGTTAATGGTAATTATTCCTGGTAATTCTACTTAGGTTTATATTACTGAACATATACTTGTCAGGGGCAGCTGGAGCCTGGGTATCACTTCATAGTAAGTGCCTTCCAAGCTACCTCCTTAGCGAGAAGCCCCTTCTGGGTTGGGTCTGCGATGGGTGTTCTTGCGGGATCAGGTCAGCCACGAGGAGTCATTGCTGGAGGTTGGAACTGCGGAGGTAAATTCCTACAGGACTGGGTCAGCGATGAGGAGTCAATGCTGGATCAGAACCACGGAGGTAAGTTCCCACAGGACTGGATCAACAGCAATAGTAGGGTCAACCAAGAACTCTGCACAGATGTGGGAGTAATTGGTGGGGGGAGAGGGCACTGGCCATAGTCAGGTCCAAGGTGAGGGTCAGCGAAGGGTTCAGTCTGGACTCTGGCGCACACATTATTCAAGGGGGAGCCAGGCAGATCCAGAGTCCATGCAGGGTCAAGTCAAGAGATCCGTCTGAAGGGCAGAGGAGAAGGAGGAGAGAGGGAGCATATGCAAAGGTAGCGAGTAGGTAGCAAGGGACTGGGCTGAGGGTTGCAGAGAGCGTGAGCCAAAGCAAGCGATGTGGCCAGCTACAGGCATTGAGCTGCTCTGAGAAGCCCAGGGCATGGTCTGATTTTTAAATCCAGCAGGACCAATGGGAAAACAGTTTAGTTACTGGTACCTCAGCTGGGTCCAGGTGCTACAGTCTCCTGATATGGAAAGAGGCCTCCCTTCTTGCTCTTCTGACCCCACCCCACTCAGAAAAAAAAACAATTGGAGAAGTTCCACACTCAGCTGAGCAGTGCTCAGACTGGGGGGAAGCAGGGAGCAGCCAGGAGTTCCTTTCAGAGGAGCAGTAGCCTGGCTGGTGAGGTGAGTCAGCCCAGGGCCTGGGGAGTCAGGTAATCTGTCGGGTCATGTTCGGGCACCAGTTTTTCCCCCGAAGTCCCTGGCTCTTGGCCGCCGCCGCCGACCTGGAGCCCGCACCAGCAGGTAGGTACTAGGCTGATCCCTGGGGTGGGGGGAAACCCGGAAGTTCCCCGGAAGTCCTAGTAAGCGCTGAAGCCGGCAGCCACAGCCAGCGCTGAAGCCCCCGGACCGCCGTGCTGCCGCCGCCGCCCGGAGCGCCAAAGGTAGGCGATCCTTGGGTGGGGGGGGTAGGGTGATCCCTGGGGTGGGGCATGTGTTAAACCACTCCCCACCCCAGGAATCACCCTAGTACCTACCTGCTGGTGCGGGCTCTGGGTCGCCGCCGGCAGCCCGGAGCCAGGGACTTTGGGGCAATTTTTTTTAAAAAAAATCCAGGCTGGGCAGGGTGGGTCGGGGGTGTCCCCTCTTCCACCCGCGCAGCGTGGACACGGGAGGGAAAAGTGGTTGGTTTTTTTTCTTTCTTTTTTTACATTGTGGCCATTCATTTCAATGGCCGCAATATAAAACAATCCGGCACGGGAACCGGTACCGGTACCCCCAATATCCGGATTAATCCGATACTTCCGGTACAGCAAAATACCGGCAGTATCGGATACCGGATAATCCGGACTTCCCACCCCTAGTCAACAGTCCTGGCTGTTAAGGGAGGGACATTCTTTGCTGGAGGGTAGGGTGGGACACCTTTTCTCACTTTAACAAGTTTGGCATAAGGCACTGCTCTCAAAGAACAAAGAAAGATAATGGCCTGACAGGACTCACATCCTGGCCCCTGTATGTGAACGTGCTTGTGCAAGACGATTCTTTAGCATGCTGAAAGGGACTGTCACTGCTTCCACCTGGGATCATCTGAGTGACTTTAGAATAGAACTAAAACTTTACAGGCAAAGTCAGTGCACACATTTGAGAATTTTGATTCTAATAGAGAAACCAAGGTGGTTCGATATCTTTTATTGGACCAACTGCTGTTGGTGGAAATAAGCAAGTTTGCGGGCCACAAGGGGCCCTTCCTCAGGCATGTAGCGTAGCCAGTCAGAGATATATAAACTGAGCAAATACAGGGCAGTATATAAAGAGGCAGGAAAGGGTGAGGTTAGATAAGAAGAAGTGACTAGTGAGGGGTTATTTGATAGGAAGAAGAGTGCTAGATATAAAAAAGAAAAGATATAAAAAATAGGGCTGTTAAGAATGTGTAGAAGACAGACATAGGTGTGGGGTGATAAAGGGGAACTAGCTAAGGTGAAGTGAAATCTCATAAGAAAGGATCTGGGAATGCAGAATCTACATGTGACAGGGTCTGAGTGTGGCAGAGGGAGACAGAGTTAGGAATAAAAATATAGAATATGAAGGAACTAGGTATACGAGGAGACAGGAAATAGTGGGGTTAGATAAGATAAGGTGACTGGTGGAGGGAGGGGTGTTAATAGTGTCGGACATTAAAATGAGAGCTATAAAGACAGCTGGTAAGGGTGTTTGTAGGTGTAGAAGACAGACATGGGAAGGGGGAACCACAAGGTGAAATGAAGTCACATAAGAAAGGAACTGGGAACAAGGTAGAATCTACAATGATAGGGGCTGTGAAAGACAGAAAGGGAGACAGAGGTAGGGGAAAATCTACCAGTAAGGTACACAGCAATATAAATGGGAATATGAATAAACTTGATAACAAAAGTTAAAAACACAGAAGACTGTAAACTACAGATTTTTGTAGTGGCTGGAGAAATTCAGGTCCATGTTAAGTCCATTATTTTTACTGTCAGATAAAGTTGTGAATTTTAGTTCCCCTCCCAGGCCAATCTCTTGAGGGTGTTGTGCAGATTTCCTTTGAGGATTAGGAGTGACAGGTCAGAGATGGAGTGATCTTGTTGGGAGAAATGACTGCCCACTGTGGAGTCAGACGTTTTGTTCAAAATCATATGTACATTTTGGGATTTGCAGGTGTAGTTGCCTTGTATTTGGAATGGTTTTCCATGGGGGGGCGTGGGGTGCTGTTGACAGTGGGTGTGCCCAGAAATGTGTTGGGAAGTTTTGCATCTTCTGTTTTGCCATGGTCGTCTTCCTGCCGATGTTGGGGTGTCCTGGGTGTTGGGTAGTTTGCTCCTGATGATCAGTTGTGAGAGGTTTGGGAGTTGTTTGAAGGCCAGAAAAGGTAGTTCAGGGAAGGATTTTCTTAGACTTTTGTCCCCATCAAGTATGGGTTGTAGCTGTTTGATGATGCAACATACAGGTTCCAGTGTGGGGTGATAGATGATGATGATGATAAGGGGTGTGCGACTGTTCTTTCTTCCTGTATTTTAACAGGTTCTCTTGAGGGATATGGGTGGCTCGTTCTAGGATTCGGTCTACTTCTTCTCTGTTGGAGTGTCCTTATTCTGTGAAAGCAGTTTTAAGCCAAGTGACGTGAGCATCATGGGTCTGTTCTTCAGATTAGATTCTGTTGTGCCTGAGTGTTTGGCTGTAGAGAACTGATTTGTGGGTGTGTCTCAGATGGTTGTTGGATCAATGGAGGTAGATGTGGCAGTCTGATGGTTTCATGCATATTACTGTCTGTAGGTTGCTATTGTGTCTGCTGGCAGTGGTGTCTAGGAAGCTGATAATGGTGTGGGAATATTCCAGGGTTAGTCTAGGAACATAAGAACACAAGTAGTGCCATACCGGGTCAGACCAATAGTCCATCAAGCCCAGCATTCTGTCTCCAACAGTGGTCAATCTCTTTCTCTTGGTCAAAGTACCCAACAGGTCACAATGGGCAATCCATTCCCTGTTGTTCCAGCCCCCAACAGTAAGAGGTTACATCCCCAAAACCTACTTAGCTAATAGCCATTAATGGACCTATCCTCCAAGAACTTATCCAATCCCTTAAAAACTAGCAACACTACCGGCCGTGATCACTTTCTCTGGCAGTAAGTTCCACAAGTTAATTGAAGTGAAAAAATTCTCTCTCTTATTTGTTTTAACTCTGCTACCAGTTACTTTCATGGGAATTTCATTTCAATTCCTCTTGTTCTAGTACTCGTAGAGAGGGTAAATAACCACTCCCTATTAGTATTTACATGTTCCACACCACTCATGACTTTATAAACTTTTATCATATCCCCTCTCACTCGTCTCTTCTTCAGGCTGAAGAGCCCTTACCCATCAAGCCTAACCTATCAAGCCTTTCCTCATACAGGAGCTGTTTCATACCCTTGATCATTTTGTTGTCCTTCTCTGCACCTCTTCTAGTTCTACTATGTCTTTTTTGAGATGGGGCAACCAGACCTGCACACAATACGCCAGGTGCAGTCGTACCATAGATCTATAGAGATGCATTATGATATTTTCAGTTTTATTCTCTATCCCTTTCCAAATGATTCCTAATATTCTGTTTGCTTTTTTGACTGCTGTTGCACATTGAGCTGAAGATTTCAGTGTATTGTCCACAATGACTCCAAGATCCCTTTCCTGAGTGGTAACTCCTAATTTAGAACCCAACTTTGTATACATATAGTTTGGGTTATTTTTCCCTACGTGCATCACTTTGCACTTGTTCACATTAAATTTCATCTGCCATTTGGATGTCCAGTCTCGCAAAATCCTCCTGCAATTCTGCTTGGGTTTTAACTACCTCGAATAACTTTGTGTCATCTGCAAATTTGATCACCTCACCCTTTACTCCTTTCTCCAGATCATTAATGAATATATTAAACAACACCGTTCCTAGTACAGATTCCTGCGGAACTCCACTAGTCTGATAGAATGGCGACTGTTGAAGTTAGAGTGGAATTCTAAGTGTGAGTCCAAGCTGTTTGTCCAGATGATGAAAATATCATCTATGTATCTGAAGAATAGGTGATGCATTTTTCCAGATATTCTTTTTCAAGGTGGCCCATAAAAAGGTTGGCATATTGGGGAGCCATTTTTGTACCCATCATTGTCCCCATGGTTTGTACAGAGTGTTTGTCCTTGAATGTAAAGTTGTGTGTAAGGATGAAATGGATGCGCTTTGAAAAGTGCTTGAGCTGGATATCTGAGATTTCTCTATTGCTCTGTAGGCAGGCTGCAATGCTATCTGTGTGGGGAATGTTGGTGTATAACGAGGTGACATCCATGGTAGCAAGGATGGTGTTGCCTGGAAGGTCTCTTATGTTGTGAAGCTTGCAGAGGTTTCTTCGATGAAGTGTGGTCTTCATTTAGCAAGTGGTTTGAGAATATTTTCTATGACTCCTGATATGCTTTCAGTGAGTGTGTCAAGGCCAGATATGATAGGTCTGCCAGGGTTCCCCTGTTTGTGTTTTTAATAGGTTAAGTTGTAACTTGAACCATCAATCCTCTGCATACATATACATGTATACATATTTACAGAGCTTCTCACACAGACATCCTTTTTTCCATCTCAGCTCCAAAGTTAGTCTGTGGGCTATCCTAAATTTCTGTGTAAACATGCACATTTATGCAAATTAGGGGTGGCATGAAGTGTACCTATTTTTTTCTGCCAGATGTTGGCAGGTATGGTGCTCTTGTGGCCCCATAACCATAGAATTAATGAATGGCCAAAGATCTTCCACAACTTTCATCATCCTCTTAAGCAAAAGAATAAGCTATTTTAGTGAAAGAGGCAGATGGTAGCCTTGTTTAGCTTCTTTTCCTTATGCAGTGGTAGCAGGCACGACGTGGCCCTATGCCACATTGTAGTGAAATGTTCTGCCAGAATCTATCTGAATTTGGTGCTGTCTTTATGGTTGGTAATGACTTAATTCTGAATGGCAAGGAAACTATTTTAATGTTGTTTTGATTCATTGCAGTGCTGGCATCTTAGCACGACCTCTCAGCTGTTTTTTCCCCTTGATATTTTTATTTTCAGATCACTCAAAGAATAAAAATATCAGACTATACCACCAATTTAATTTTAAAATATATCTTGAAAAATATTTGTGATAAATTTTGGATTGTCTATGAAAATTATACTAAGATTAAAAGATCTTTAGCTGAAGGAATCTACTTTTTTGTTGTTGACTGTAACATGCTACAAACCTCAAAGGATGCCGTATACAATAAGATAAATAGGAACTGTATGTTTTTCCAACCTTATATAAAAATGGTTTCTCACAGTCTGTGCCCTTGTGTAACAGGGCTGGTCCCTGGGAGGATAAGTGTTTGCTGGATCCAGTCCCCAAGAACCCAGACCACGCAGGACCTTCACCAAATGGCAGTGGCTTTATCCTCAGTGTTTCAATCCTCCACCAGCATTCAGCCTATTGATATAGACCATACTTCTGAGGCCTAGGGCTTCTCAATCCAAGCCCCTCTGGTCAGGCACAGTCCCTCCTCAGACCAGGTGTGAGCATCACTGTATCTGGGCCTCCTACCCAGGCCCAGTTCCTTCTGCTGGCACTTACCTTTGGCAAAGCCTTTCCTAGCCTCTGACTTTCTGATTGGCCCCTTACAACTGAGCTTCAGCTCTCTCTTTAAGGCCTTAGGCTGGCTGGCTCAGACCACTCAGGGCGTTTATAGACGATCCCGCTTACAAGCGGGATCGCTAAACGCCGTGTTTCCCCGCCGCGGCGTCTCTCCGTGCCGTGTCTGATGTTCAGACACGGCGCAGAGTGCGAGTGCGCATGCGCGCCCTTCTGCGCATGCGCACTCTCGCACGGGACCAGGAAGTGCGGCGTAAAGCCGGCACTCCGGGAATCCGCGTCGGAGGGGGCAGGATCGGCTGCCCCCTCCGACGCGGATTAAAAAGCAGCCCAGGCATATAGACGAGCGGCAAGAAAGGCGGCTGATCAAAGGATCAGCCGCCTTTTTTGTCTCGTCTATAAACGCCCTCAGTAGCTTACACAATTGCATTACTGGCACCTGCAGCCTATTTGGTGCCTGCTGAGGCACTATCCTCATCCCTACACTGCCCCTGCAGTTAGTGGGCTGGTACTCCTTAAAGGGCCAGGCAGCTACTTGCAGCCTGGTCTGCTACATTTTGATTTTAAACAACATTAATATTAGTTGTTCAGCTGCATCTCTGGCATGTCCTAAATTGAGGTTCTACCCCTAAGATCAGGTTTTCAAAAATGTTTAGCCCTTTTTAGTACCAAATAAAGGTTATGTTTTCAAAAGTGAAAACATGAGCTATCATTTTGTCACGTATCGCCAGATTTTGAGAAGAGTTCTTCTGAGTGCTTTCCTGAGGTTGAATTATTGCTTACCCTATGCGTTGATTGTGCCACATCATGGGGTTGTGTGTTATATCTTTGAGGGTTATGTACCCCTGATAGAGGAATATGTTGTATTTTATTTTAAATAGGTTCTGTATGATTTTATTTTACTATACTGTTACAGATTGCTGCAACCAAGCAATTGAGCCAATAAAATTACTACTACTACAACTACTAGTACTTGAGAAGATAATGCTGGATAATGGGGAACTGATCTCTTTTGCAAGCAGTGGTGGCTGGTTCTTATATGTTTTGATGGAACTGGGGGCGAGGGGGCAGGAGCAGGAGCAGGTACACAATAGCTCTTCTCCACCCTCTTCCACACACTTAACATGAAGTATGCACACGCACAGACACCCACCTATCCAGCCAGTTCATTCTCACTCACTCACTCACTCACTCACACACACACACACCCCTTCCCAAAAGGAAACCAGACCAGCTTCAGGAAACATGACGGGAGCTGGGGGGGAAACAACAGGGAATGGATCCCCCATTGTGACCTATTGGGTGCTTCTCCCAAGCCACCGTGATTGGCCACTGTCGGAGACAGGATGCTGGGCTAGATGGACCATTGGTCTGACCCAGTATGGCACTTCTTATGTTTTTATGTTCTTGCGTCCTGGGAACAAAAAATGGGAAAACTCCCAATGGCTAGGGATGCTTAGAGCAGCTGTGAGCAGTCTCTGTTCACAGGTCCTAAGCCAAGTGCTGTACATAGAGCTTATGGGGAGGGCCGCCAAAGATCAATAAGCCGTGACTGTCTGTGATCCATCAACAGTGGTGAGCTGTGAGTAAGCATAGTACAGAGCTCTGTCCTGTGCTTGCTGACAGTGCTCTGGCACAGAGAAGGGCTAAAGATCAATCAGCCTTCTCAACACTCCACTAGCAGCACAGGAGCCCTGGGTAGGCTTGACACAGGGCTGGCTCACCGCTGCTCTGGCCAGTGGCTTATCCAGAGTGCACCATTTTCTAGTTGGGCTGAATCCCATTAGCCCCAAGTGGATGAGCAGCCACTGTTTAAAAGTATTAAAACAGGCTTCATGGGTTTCTGTGTTTATTTAAATCCCTTGCAGTTGGATGTGTTCAGCCTCCAAAATTACAATTGAAAAGATTTACTCTAACTGCCAGTCTTGTAAATTCAAGATGGCTTCTTTACAGCTCACATGCCATCAGAAATAATGATACTGCAATTGGAAGTGAAATAACAATTCTGCTGATGTTAAGATAGAATAAAAAGTACCTTCTATAAGGAGTGATAAAAAAATAACTATTTTTGTCAATTAAGAAAGGAGATAGGGCTCTACAGGCACACAAAGGACATAATTTGACAGAAAAGGGTTAATCAGCTAAAACAGAAGCAAAAGTTACCAAGATAAAAAACACCACTTTCAGAAATTCGAGAAAAATTAAACCCAAGAGGTCAGTCACTGAGCGCATGCAACCATTAGCCAGTATCAGTGGATGAAGCCACACAAGACACTCTGGGAAAGCTACCCTGCCTTGTGTAGCATTAACCCACTCTGGGAAGCCAGGTCATGTGATGCACATGCGCAAACTTGTCACCGAGGCCATTTTGCACATGTGCAACACTAATCCAAAATGACACGGGCAGCATTTTGGAAGAGGGCAGCCATTCTGTGCATGTTGGAGGAGCCGGTGGCCTGCTGTTCCTCGCTTGCCCCCGTCCTCCGGACCCGGACCAGAGGCAGTAAGTGCATGAGCCCAGAGGGTTGGGGGGGGGGGGATTTCTTATTGACTTCAATGGGAAAAAGAACAGAGACCCATGCCGAAATTCAGAGATCCCAAACTGAAAAAAAGAGGCCAAAATTATGCCCTGTGCCCAACCCCTACTGGTTTCTGCTGCTGTTCTCATACAACAGATGGAAGTATGGGGACTGGGTATATTCTCTCTCTTTCATGGCTGGAGGCAAGCCCTCCATGCAGTCCAACCAAAAGCTGCCTTCATTTCTAGCCAATAGATAATACTGACAGAGATATTCACAACCTTGGGAACTGCAGTCTGCAATCAGTGCTCTCCCTAAAACTAATCACTTCTCTTCTTTCCCAGAGAAACTTGTTCCTTCATGGAGTTGTCTCCCCAGCAGTCACTGAACTTTGAGCCCCTTCCCTTCAGCCAGTTCTAGTGTTCTGCTGGGGCTATTCTTGGTCAAAGTAACATTCCATCTAGCTTGGCATCTTATCTCAGACGGTGACCAGCACCGGATGCTTCAGCAGAAGTGTACTAAAGCAGGGCCTGTATGAAATGATATTGCCCAATTCCAACTTCTGGCAGTCAGACCCTGACCAAACTTTCTTCTGCCTTTTTTCTGGTGTTTTTCCACCAGGTATCACAACTATGCAACACTGACTGCACAGGAAAAAGAAAGATCAATGGAGAGATGGTCTTCTAGTGGCCATGTCCACAGAGAGGGCAGGTGACCTGCTATTTTTGCCAACTGCAGGAGATCTCTCCTTCCTCTCTCTTTCTCCCAACTTATAGTCTGCTCTATCCCAAAGGCTCAGGGTGGGTTACAACAAAAACTAGTATAAATGCTCCTCCCCACCCCGACACACAAAACGCCTGACCAAGGTTAATTTCAGACATGACGCCACCACAGTCAACCACACTGGATCACAGTGGATTCAGTGTGGTGGCTGTGATGGGTGGCACATCTGTTTGAGCCCCGCCAGATGTTCACTACGGTGAGTTCCTGGCAGGGTTCAAAGCTAACCATGGTTCTGCAGGTGAGGCCGGCCTCACCTCCGGAACCATGGTTAGCTGAATCACTGTCACCGGGGAGGGGGCCTCAATCACTCTACAGGGGCTCACACACTCAACTAAGGCTTTACCCTGGCCGGGGTTCCCAAGGTGGAGTAAATGCCTGTCCGGATAGAATGGTGGCCAATAAGATCTCCAAGAGATCAGGCCTCTATCATCGTTGGGCGTGAGCGACACAGGGAAGCCAAAGCCTTGCCCCAATTTACCATGCAACGCAATTATCTGGGAAAAGGATGGAGGGAAGGAACAGCCCATGGGGGTACGTATGTGAAGGGCAAGGGTAGGGGCCCAGCGAAGGGAGGACAATGGGTCACTCAGCCACGGAGGGGAAGGGTCCTGGAGGGGTAGCGGGAAAAAGGGGAAGTCACTCACACACGCACACACCGTTCACTCACTCAAATATCCATGTCACGACCAGGAAGATGTTTTAGGGAAAACCACACACACAGGGCTTCGAGATCCACACACACTATGATGATTGCACCACCGCAAGAGCTTAGTCTAGCACACGCCGCACACTTAGCTTTCAAGGGGCCAGTCTCTCTCTGCGATCACCAGCGCCACGTTCTTGGTGGCGCTGGGCTTTATCTTGAAGGGCCGCGAACAAGGTGGGGGGCTGCCACATTCATAGCAGGTTCCCAGGAATGGTTTGCAGGACCATAGCCAACCCAATCAACCAGGTAGTGTAATTTGCCCCATATCACTTTAGCATCTAGGATGGCTCAAACCTCGTATTTGGGCCTGGCGGCCGTAATCACTGCGTGACCTGGGTGAGTAGCAGGGTTGGGATTCCTCAGGGGGTCCACTTTCTTCAATAAAGAGACATGAAATGTAGGGTGAATGCGAACATGAGGAGGTAGTTGGACAGTGTAGGTGACTTCATTCAAGCACCGGAAGATGGGGTATGGCCCTATATATCTGGCGTCCAGTTTAGCAGAAGGACGGGTGGATGGATAATGGCGATGGTCGATCCAGACAAGATCGCCGGGGGCGAAGGGGGGCGCTGTTCCCCTGGCAGGGCTGTATCGTCATGGTGGTGGGTGTCAGCACACCACAGAGGGAATCCCCGCAGGGCCCGAAGCCAGCGCCGGTAGGCGGGGATGACAACCACGGTCAGGAAAGGGGTAAAAGTAACGTCGGCTACCTTGCCCTATTCTGGAATCATGCCCCAAAGCATGATACGGGATCGAGTGCAGCAGCCTCATAGGCTGCTGCGCTCGCTGTGCCCACGCGTCTCCCTGAGGCTGGGTGGTCAGAGCATGGGGGGGAGGGGCGGGGCCGAGTGGCTGCACATCACACTACTCGGCCCTGTCCCCTCCCAGATCCTGTAGAGTGATGGTAACCAAGCCAAGTACGTGCACTTGAGACCTCGCATCTTCATGAATGTTAGACCCCTTGTCTCTCCCTCTGTTCCCCTTCCTAAGTCTCTCTCCCAGCTCCTGTCTCTCAGATTGTAAGCCCTAGGGGCAGGGACTGTGTCTATTTTATTACTTTGTAAAGTGCCAGGTACACTGCTTGCGCTATATAAATGTTTGTTAATAATAATAATAATAATAATAATGTCTCAAGGATGGACGGCCTCATCATGGACCGGGATCTGAGACAGATCCTGGTCCGGGTTTCAGCGTGTTGGGTCTGGAGGCCCAGCACGTCTGAAATTATCCCAAATAGGAAGGTCTTACACTGCCATTGGAAGATGCTTGGCATTTGGCCAACTTCCTGGGAAGGGAGTTTCAGAGCTGTAGGGCAGCATGCTGCATGTTTGGTGCCATGATGGAATTAGCAAGATGCTATCCCCAGCTGACCTTACGGATCATAATTAGGGCTGTGCATAGGGTCAAGTATTTGTATTTTGAGTATTTGTGGTTTATTTGTATCTTTGCCCACATTCACTGCATTTTCCCCATTGCTACTGACATGAAAAATGCAGTGAACATGGGTCTCTGCATATGGGTTATTTTGGTGTAGAAGTGCAGTGAAACTCTGCCAGTTTGACAGGCCTACAAGGAAAGGAAAAATGTAGTTAAAACTGCTGCTAACTCTGCTACCAATTTTAAAAGGGGATACTGGTTTGGGGAATGGTAGAGAATATGACTGACTTGGTTGGAAGTTGAGGAGGGTGGAATGGGTCTGGCTCAGAGGGGGTAGTTGGCTACTGGAGAGAGAAATGGGACAGGAGTCTGGCTCAGAGGGATCATTGGCTTGGAGGAGAGCAAGGCATGAGGCTGGCTTGGGAGAGGGGAGAATGGGGTATGATGCTGGCATATGGGGGGTTGTTAGCTTGGAGAGGGTAGAATAGGGCATGGGGTAGGCTTAGGGGAAGATGCTGGCTTGGGGAATGGGGCATGAGGCTGGCTCAGGGGGTTCACTGGCTTGGGGAAGGGATTTCTATCTTGAGGAGTGAGAAATGAGACTGCTGGGGAGTCACCATTTCTGCCTGACTGGGCTGAGTTTGGCTGGACTGGGCCTGGCTGCACTGCTGGAGATTGCAGTTCTGATACAGCCGTGGCCCCTGCAGGCTCCACGGACTCACAACAGGCTTCCCAAGCAGATGGCTGAAAGTCATAGAGCAGCCCAGCTCTGAGCTGGATGTGTGCTGCAGTTCCTGGGGTCCAGTTTGAGACCTTAGATAGCATGTTGTTCAGGGAATTTGGGGTTCACTCAGAACCTGAATACACAGCCCTAATATATGTATTTCAAATACAGCAGCCAAAAGGGGCTTGTGTTTGTTTTATCAAAACTCGAATGCTCAGCCCTAATCACAATGGAACATTGGGAGAAGGCAGTCTTTCAGATACGTCAGGCCCTACCACTATCTAGCCATTATTTTTACTGATACTGTGAAAACAGTGAAAGGCTGTAGCCAGGAAGGGACTGCCTGTTGTTCTAGATGCTACACAATCTTGTGTGGAACAACCTATGCACAGTGTCTTCAGAATAATGGTAGCAGGAATAGAATGGTACAAGGAGGGCACAAGGCTTAGGAATAGCCCCTTCTCTGCTCATTCCTAGATAGTATAGATACAGTCTTGTCTGATGCAAAAGTGGACATTGCTTCTAATGAGGTGTAAACAGCAGCTGCCTCTACATCCAGGGCAGGGGTAGGGAATCTTTTCCCTCCCAGAGGCCACTTTGAAAGTTGGTACAAGCTCTGCAGACCACATAGAAGCTGGGGGCAGAGGTGCTTAAGGACTGCACTCAGGAAGAGGAGGGTTCAAATCATGAATCTGTCCCCTATTGTGGTCGGTGTGCATGTTCTTATCTCTGTTCCCTTACCCTGAGCTCAGCACTTGGGGGTAGAAACAGGAAAGGGGTTAAATAAAAACAAGCTGCAGGCCATATTTGACCCCTGGGTCCAAGGTTCCCCACCCCTGGTCTAGAGCACGGATGAAGCTCTAATATTAACTGGATGAATCGCTCTAGAGTCTGCAGTTTGTAATATGAAAGGGACAAGGCCATATTTTAACCACGTTTGATAGCATCTCCAAGGCTCTGCCAAGGTCATTCACTCTGCCCATCGCTTCGACCATGTGCAGCCTCTCCTCTTCTCTCTTCACTGGCTCCCCCTTCCTGAACGTATCCTGTTTAAACTCCTGGTATTCACATTCAAAACACTCCATAACCAAGCTCCCCCTTACCTCTCGGACCTAATCTCCCTACGCACTCCTGCACGCGCTCTCCGCTCTTCCTCTGTCCCCTCCTTCGCTCTCCCTCGTTTCTCCTGCTCACCTAACCGCCTTCAACCCTTCTCCCTTGCTGCCCCCCATGCCTGGAACTCCCTCCCTACCCACATCCACCTTGACCCCTCCCTCCGCTCCTTCAAATCCCTCCTCAAGACCCACTTTTTCATCGCCGCCTTTCCCAATGCCTGCTAGTCGTTCCCCAAATACTTACTGTCTGCCCTCCTCTGCAGACTGCTGCAACCAACCTCTTTGTAACCAGGCCAAGCACACGCACCTGGGACTTCTCATCCGCCTGAATGTTTGTTTGTCTTCTCCCCTGTCTCTCCCACTCTCCCCTCTCCCTGTCTCCCCCTCCTTGTCTTTTAGATTATAAGCCACAGGCAGGGACCGCATCTATTTCTATGTTCTGTACAGCGCCAGGCACATGGCTGGAGCTATATAAATGTTTATAATAATAATAATAATGAATGTGACCAGATGCTGGGTATCTGGACAGGGTGAGCATCTGGCTACTACACACTTCAAGACTGGGAAAAACCCAAGGACCATATTTTATTTATTTTATTTTATTTAATAAATTTATACCCCGCCCCTCCTGCAAAGCAGCCTGGGGCGGCTGCCAACAGATAAAATACAATAAAAACAATTTTAAAATGTATAACAATAATAATAAAATATTAAAACAGGGCTAATATCATAGATATATAATAAATAACAACTCAAAATCGGGTGGGGGAGCTAAAAACTCCTCACCCTACTCTCCCACCCTCCCCAAAGGCCTGGGCGAACTGCCTAAGAAGGCAAAACTGCCTAAGAAGTGGATGCCTGTGTGCTGGGACCTCTTCTGTCCTGCTGCACGGTGAGCTCTGTGGTGGTGGGGTATAGGCAGCGGGCACTGTTGCCCAGCACGTACTGCCACATCACATCCAGAGTGGGAATCTGGTCAGGCCGGGGGAGGGGGGCAGGGCAAGGCAAGGCCTGGCACTTGTTTGTGTGGCTGGTGCCTCAACCTGCCCTGCCTGTGGTGGGATCTTCTGCAGCAGCCTAGCTAGGGGTGTGGAATTTGTTTTTGCTTTTATAAAAATGAACACAAAAAATCCATTTCTGTTTATTTTATTGCAATAATGAAAATGAAAAAAAATAATTCTGAATTTTTGGGGAAAAAATGAAAATTTTGGGGATTAAAAAAATGAAACTTTTGGGACATAGATTTCAATCTGTAACATCTTTGTGTTTTATACAATTTGCAAGAAATTTGGAAAGATTATACCCTGCACCCAAGGGATTGTCCTTGCCAAATTTCAGAAGGACTGAATATAAAGAGTCCTGATTTTATAAGCATAATGGTTTGTGATGCATTTCTGGCTGTAACATCTTTGCTTTCGATCTGAGTTGGACAAGATTTTGCAAGATTATACACAACCCCCATGGGATAATCTCTGCCAACCTTCAAAAAGATAGGATAAGAGGCCCCAGTTTTATAAGCAATTGAACATTTGTGATTTTAACAGAAGTCATGCAAATCCTAGTCCTGAAAATATTGGGACAAAAACGAAACTATCAGGACATAACTGAGACTTCAGGAAGCAAGGCAGAGGAGAGGGGGAAGTATCCTAGCAACCAAGAGACATGACTGACACATCCAGTCTGACCAATTGGCATCCCAAACACAACCTGCAGCACTCATTGACTCTTTCCAAAGCAGATGCTTCCAACTTCCCAGTAACAAGGAGGTGGGTTGGGGTGGGCACATAAAAAAATGAGGATACATGAGGTGAAAACAGCCATAATGCTAACTCCACTTTAACACCATTTTAACTTTTCTTATGCATGTTGCAGGGCTGTATTGGTGTCCTATGTAGCTCTGCAACATGCATAAGAATATAAACGTGGTGTTAAAGCAGGGTTAGCATTATGTGTGTTTTCACCCACTATTGACATTTCTGCTGGCCAACTGGCACCACAAATTCATCTTGTACCACTGTGACAGACATCAAAGAATCCCTGGTATAGACTCATTCTCTGGAGATGCTGCCAAGGCGTCCAACTTGCCAGTACCCAATCGCTACAGTGAGGGGAATTTGGGGGTGGGCATTGTGGAGCAAATACAAGCTTCTGCCAAGCTACAGAGCCCCCACCAAGGTTAGATCGTGTGTGGCTCGTAGGCTGGCTCAGTGCTCTGTGTGTGTATAGTAAAACCTCTATAATTTAAACAGAGGCAATAACTGCAAGTGATTTAAGGAAATTAAAATCACAAAACTGATATTGCTTATAAAATTGGGACCCTTTATCCAATCCTTCTGACCTTTAGCAGTGATGATTGCTTGGGTGAGGGGAACAATCTTTCAAAATTTCATCCAAAATTGATAGAAAACAAAGATGTTCCAAGTGAAACTGAGTGCAAACCATGAAATGATTAAATTGCTTATAATATCAGGACCCTTTATCCCATCTTCCTGAAATTTTTCAGGGATGATCCCTTGCATGAGGCATACAAAGAGTCTACATTTCATCCAAATTGAATGGAAAACAAAGTTGTTCCAGTTGGATATGTGTGCACAAACCACAAAACATAAATTGCTTATAGCATCACAACCATTTATCCAATCATTACAAATGTGGCAGCGATGATCCCTTGGTTGAGGGGTACAATCTGTCTAAATGACAAATCCTGCATACCCATCTTAAGTTCCAAGACAGAACTGCTCAAATCAAAGTTAGCATTATTTTTGTATTGGGAAATGGGTAAAGATAAAACCCAAATGGACTGTGAGGAATTTGAAAAGGATCTTGCAAGACTGGGTGACTGGGCATCTAAATGACTGATGAAATTTAATGTTGACAAGCGCAAACTGATGCACATAGGAAAAAATAATCTAAACTATATGTACACAATGCTGGGTTCTAAATTAGGAATTTCCACTCAGGAGAAGGATCTTGGAGTAATTGTGGATAATACATTGAAATTCTCAGCAGTATGCAGCGGCCAAAAAATAAAACAGAATGTTAGAATTATTTGGAAAAGGAGAGAGAATAAAACTGAAAATATCATAATGCCTCTACATGAATCTATGGTGCAACCGCACCTTGAATATTTTGTGCAGATCTGGTCTCCCCATCTAAAAAAAACATGTAGTAGAACTAGAAAAGGTACAGAGAAGAGCAACAAAAATGATAAATTGTATGGAACGGCTTGTATGGTAAGAGAGGCTTGATAAGTTAGGGCTCTTCAGTTTGGAGAAGAGACGATTGAGAGGTGATATGATAGAAGTTTTTAAAATCATGAGTGGTGTGGAACATGTTAATAGGGAAAGGTTATCTACCCCCTCAAATAATATTAGAACCAGGGGACACTCCATGAAACTAACATAAATAAAGTATTTTTTCACTCAACACACAATTAACTTGTGGAATTTGTTGCCAGAGGATGTGGTCAAGGCCAGTAGTATAGCTGGGTTTAAAAAAGGATTGGGTAAGTTCTTGGAAGATAGGTCCATTAACAGCTATTGGCCAAGTAGGTATGTGGGACATAACCTCTTGCTGCTAGGAGTGAACAAAAGGGAATGGATTGCCCTTTTGTGACCTATTGGGTACTTCTCCCAAGCAACTAAGCTAGGCTATTGTTGATGACAGGATGCTGGGCTTGAGGGACTGGTCAAATATGATACTACTTATGTTCTTATAAATGCAACATATTGTTTCCTGACGAATCTTAACTTTGAGGTAGGTAAATAGTTAATACTGGGTATTTTCAGATGTGACGCGGCCTGTATTGGCCTGTATTGGCCCTGTCATGGAATCACCCATTGATCCCCTGCCGGGATTAAACCGTCACGTCCAACAGACGTGCCGACTGATCCTGAAGGGGAATTGGTGAGGGGGCGGGGCTGCGTGGCTCAACATGCGTCTGTACGGCCCCACCCCCCCACGCTCCCTAGGCCGCCTGCCCTCTTGGGAGATGGGCGGGCGCCGCGGCCAATGTGGCCACAGTGCCCGCCTGCATTGACCACGAACCAGAATCCTGCCGCTGATTCCGGGCCATGGTAGGGGGGACAGATGATACGGTCCCCCTTGATCATGGGGGGGAATCACATTCAACACGCAAATGGAGATGCCAGGACCTCCATTTGCGTGTTGAATGTGATTCCCCCCCATGATTTACGGGGATGAACATCTGTCGGGGAGCTTCCATTCCCCCCAACAGACGTTACGGGATCACGATCACCATGTGGGGATTCACCATGGTTGAGCGTGATCTCGTAACGTCTGAAAATACCGACTGTACAATTTGAACACTATGCATACTTTAGTCTGGTTGCTAATTCTATATACTACTTTTCCACAATACAAATAGTAACAACAAAACATAAGCCAGAGAACAGGTGCAAAATACATTTCCACTTATTTAACAGATGTGTCTGCTTTATCAGTTAAGCCATTCAAGGTCTGTTTGTTTGTATATGGGTATTTTCAGACGATACGCGGGCCGTTGGCCCCGTACCGGCACCAACGGCTTCGTTCCCCGCCGGGGTCACCCCGTAACGGCACAACAGACGTGCCGGGGGGATCCCGGCGGGGAAAGTGGGAGGGGCCGGGGCCACGCGGCGCAACGTGCGGCCACGCGGCCCCGCCTCCTCCACGCACCCCGCCGCCCGCCCTCCGAGGAGACGGGCGGGCGGCGGGGCCAATGCGGCCGCCGCGTCCGGCCGATCGTGCCACGGCCCGGGATCCCGCCGGGGATCCCGGGCCGTGGCACGCGGCCAGACGTTACTTTTCCTTGGCCACGGCCCGGGGTCCGTTTGACCACGCTTCCCGGGACCTTCCCCCGGCTAGCCCGGGAAGCGTGGTTCAAACGAACCCCATGTGGGGATTGACCGTGGCCAACATCTGGCGCGCCGCGAACAGACGTACGGGACACGGTGACCACAGGTGGGTATTCACTGTGGTTCACCGTGCTCACGTAACGTCTGAAATCACCCTATATCAGTCTCAAGAGCTTCCCAGTATACTTACAATGTTGTTTTCCTGAAGATTCATGTTATTATTTTGTACAAGTTTTTATTCTGTGTTTAACTATATGATTGTTCACTGTTATTTTAGGCCTCGGTGTCCTCTGGTCACTCCCGAACTGTCCTTGTGGCAGATTTTTATTACAGACTCTGTTTATTGTTGGGTTTTTCTGTTCAGAGAGTTTGGGCAAGGCCAGTATTATACTGAGCTTACCAAAGCCATACCACACTGCAATCTGAGGCGACCACCCTGGGCTCTGCTATTTCCAGTGGCCCCTGTTTTCACCAGCATAGGGCGTGGGGGCTCCCACCAAGTGGGGCCTCAAACACAACCACATTTTGGGCCCCACAGAGGGTGCCCCAATTAGGGAGAGACCACCAGGGGTCCCACATTTTATCTTTGCTCTGGGCCCTGTAAATTCTAAGGCTGGGCCTGAATATGATGGATCCTTATCCTGCATTGGTGCAGGGGGAGGAGGGAGGAAAGGGGACTGAACTAGATGGCCCTTGAGATTTCTTCCAGCACTGATGCTCTGTAACCTTTTGACTCTAATGTTGTTGCATTATGGATAAGCCAAGAACCCAATATGTTGTGTGTTTTTTAATTGTCAAAAGATATTTTCTATGTAAAGAAGATATGTGAAAAATACTTTATTTATACTTTGCTAGGATTTCAAATGTTTCTCTGAAGAAGTGTGATCTTATGTATTAATACCAAGCAATGAAACTGAGCTACTTTGGCAATGGCATAACTTGTTCGCAGATGTAAAACTGCAAACGTCCTCTCTAAAAGGAAGGGAAGTGCTATATTTACAGAGGTTTGGATGAAGTCATTTTTAGCTGAGGTTTGCCACTATTTTAACAGCTCAAAATCAAACACATTCTAATGTTTGATTATGCATGCATATATTCTAGTGCATATGTCATATCTTAGAGCAGAAGATTTATTTATTTATTTATTTATTTATTTATTTATTTATTAAGATTTCTAACGCACATCTCCCTGAAGGCTCAGAACAGGTAACAACATAAGGAATAAAAAATACATAACATAAATCCCATTAAATATATATATATTTATATATATACTATATGCTAAATATATATAAATATATATATACTGTCTAAGAATATAAAATTCCCTTAAAAACATCTCTCCAGACCCTATCCCCACATACTTAAATGCCTGGCCAAATAAGTCATCCTTACATTGCTTTTGGAAAATGCTCACATTTGGGTTTGCAGCACCTCATGGGGAAGGGTGTTTCAAGGGCCACTAAGAATTCTCATCCCCCAACCCTGCTGTACGGGTTCTTACCCACACAGCAGGGTTGGGGGAATGAGAATTCTCAATGGCCACTCTGAGGTTGGTCCTTGTCCTCACTCACCTTATCAGGAATGAAGCACTGAGGTAAATATTTATATTTAATATATATATTTTAAATATAAATATTTATATCAATATTTATATTTATTTAAAGTTGTGGGCTGTTGCCTGATCTGAGACTTCGTGGTGCATTGGTGGCTCCTCAGAAGTCACACCCCTGAAACTATAAAGGGGCAGCAGGAGAGAACATATTTCAGAGTGGGAGCGGGAGGTTAGGGCGCGAACACCTACCCATCCACCCTTGAACTAACACTGGGTAATTTCAGATGTTACGAAATCACCATTCACCACAGTGAACCACAGTGGATCCCGTGTGGTGGCGGCAAGTCCATGAATGTCTGTTTGACCCCCACCAGATGTTCACCACAGTGAATCTCTGGTGGGGGTCAAAGCTAACCATGGTTCTGGACCTGAGGCCGGCCTCAGGTCCAGAACTGTGGTTAGACTGGCCATGATCCAGAATGGGCCAAAAGTAATGTCTGTTACCTTTGGTCCATCCCGGATCATGGCCTCGACTATGGTACAGGATCGGGCACAGTGGCTGCATTGGCCACTGTGTCCACCCATTTCCCCAAGGGCGGGCGGCCGAGGGAGCGCAGAGAGGTGGGGCTATGTGCCCGCACATCATGCTGTGCAGCCCCTCCCCATCCTTGATCCCCGTTGGTGATCAGACCGGCACATCTAAAGGATGGTCAGTCTGATCACAGACCAGGATCCGAGATGAATCCCGGTCCAGGGTTCAGCATGGCGGGCCGAATGGCCTGTCACATCTGAAATTACCCACTGTAGGCTTGCTTCACTGGTTGCCTCTGATTCGAGGATCTGGGAGGAAATTTCCCCCCTTGTGGCATAAATTGGTTGGTTGCTGTCAGGATTTCCCCCCTAACTTACCTGCTATCACCCATGCTTGAAGTTTGTGCAATCATTGGGTGCACTGAAACCCACCAAGTTAGCTTATGTTGCAACTTGGTGGTCCAATGCAAAAGAATTGATCAAAAGGATTATAGTTGGAATAGGATGGTAAATTGCGGCACCTCCATAAGAGGTGAAGGGAGGTATTTGTCGCTTAGGGGACTTACTTGACCTAAACCCTGGAGGGGTTCTGGGCACAGCATCCCTATACAGGACATGAGTTGTCTTTAATAGGTGTCCAATTCAAAACTCCTCCATCAGGACCTAATTTTTTTAATAGGAGCCCAATGGTTTGGAAATGATGAAGCGGGGGACGGAGCCTGGTTGGAGTTGATGAAAAGCGCCAGACCAGGAAAATTCTAGGTTTATGCTTGCTTGCCTGAGAGTGAGTCAATGTTATTGTTAATAAAGAGTGGAGGCCTTTACACCCAATAATTGTCATATGTTGCCTTATTCCACCATGCGGTATCAATGCCTCTGTGTCTCCATGCTATACGGCCTTGGTGCATGGATGGACCTTACAAGAGGGCACTTCTGGCTGACCTTACAGATTGCGATGGAACATAGGGTGATTTCAGACGTTATGGGCGGGCAGTTCACCACAGTGGATCCCCAGTGGGGGTGAACGAAACAACCATTCCCCGGGGCCAATAAAAGCCCGAAACAGACGTGACGGGACCGGGACGAAGACTGGGAATCGGGCTGACAGATCATGGATTGGGGCAGCGCAACAGACGTGACACCAATCCCCAGCCATGGTCAAAATCCCCAGAAGCCACCGGGCAGGGGCGGGACACAGACATGGCCACCTGAGGGCAAACGAAGCCAAAAGGCACAAAAGGGAATGCCCACACAAGGGAAACGGGAAGGGAGGGGGGAAGAGGGAGAAGAGGCTGACAGGTACCACACACAGCAGGCATACAGACAGCGGAGCCACAGCGGAACACACAGCACGACCACATGCCCGGGCACACACACA
>QEPC01000220.1:27341-62975 GCA_003113815.1 Sphenodon punctatus | reverse complement strand
CATGCCCCTGCACAGGTGGGCCCCCACCCCAGTCCCCCACAAACAGGAGCGTGAGCCATACTAGTGACTGCAGCCTTTATTTACCCCAAGTGCACACATTCACCCGGTCCCTCCACCCCTGCATTGCCCTGTCCCCTACAGTGGCCCCCATCATGTCGCCCTCCCCCTCCCCCCTTCCTCCCAACCCCCCACGCTTCCTTGGCCATCCCCGTGAGCGCCCGCTGGGGCACATGAAGCTCTGTGAGCTCTCCTCCCCCCCACTGTCCGTGTTCCCTGCATCGTCCTGTGCCGCCTCCTGGTCTGGCAGGGGGGCGGGCAGTGGGGGGGAGAGGGAGTCCAGGGCCCTGGGTGGCCCCCTGGGAGGCTGCACCCTCCAGAGCACCGGGTGCACCGGGAGGTGGATGTGTGGCCCCTGAGGGCGCGGGGGCGGCCGGGGCACCTGGTCGGGGGGCGGGGCCACTGAGGGTCCTGGTATTGGGACCTGGGCAGGCAGGGTGTCTGGGGGTGCACCTGCCATCACATAGGCGCACATCATGCCAGCATGCAGGAGCAGGGAGGTCCCAATATCGTGGGACCTGTCCATTTTGGCTGTGTGCTCCCGTACCATCCTGGTGATGGCCTGCTCCAGCCTCCCGAGTGCCTCCACTTGCCTGCTGTGTTCCCGGCGCTCCCGCCTCCACTCCAGGTGCACCTCGGCCTGGAGTCTCTTGTCCCTCGCCCCGGCCCGCTCCAGGAATCGCTCGATGGCCACTTCCATGCGGGCTATGGCCTCGATCATCCTCTCCCCCTGTTCCACTGCATTCTGGATGATCTCCTGCGCCTGTTCCTCCCTCTGCCTGTGGACCCATGCCCGGTACTCCCACATGCACTGTGCTGGGGCCACGGGCCCAGGGGACGCTGGCTGCTGGGGTTGCCCTGTGGGTATGAGAGGGTGAGTCCGATCCTGCCCCTGCCCGGGATGGGGCAGGGGCCCCTCGGGCCCCCGGGTGTCTCTCCTGGGGCCTCCCCACCCCTAACCCCGGCCCCTCCCATCCCCTCTGCCTGCCCGGGGACCCGCTCCCTACACCCCGGGGTGCCCTCCCTACCGCCCCGCCTGCCTCACCTGGTTCCTGCACCTGCTGGCTGGCCTCCTAGGCAGCTGCTGGCTCCATCTCCTAGGTCCATTCCCGGAGTGTTCTGTGTCCTGCAGGCGAGGGAGGTGGCTGTGGGTGTTGGGGTGCACGGTTGGGGGACCTGGGAATGGGCCCCCTCCCGCCTTGCCGGTGGGGACTGAGGCTCAGGCTGGGGAGGCCCCTGCCCCCTCCACCCCTGTCCCTTGCCCTCCTGGGCATGGTCCCTCCCCTCTCCGGGTCACCCGCTTACCCTCGATGTCCGTCTTGGATCCCTCGGAGGCCAGCCCCTCGGTGTGGGAGTGCTCCCCCATGGACCACTGGCTAAGGGTGGTGCCGCCCTTGGACTCCGCTGGGTCGACCTGGGGGTGGGTGCTCTCAGGGCTGCTGCCAGGGGGGCCTGCAGGTGCCGGAGTTCATGGGGCGCTCTTCCTGGGGGACCGGGGACCTGGAGCTCGTGTCTACCAGGCGGGCAGTGACGGGAGGGAGTACCTTGGCCCATACCCTGCCCTGGACCACTGTGCTGCCCACAAGACGTGGGGTGACTGTGGACCCCTTCATATGGAGGATGCAGTTCAGGGCATCGTAGAAGGGGGTGGTCCGGGCCCCGTGTCCGGACCGCCTATTGTTGTCCCGGATGGCCTTGTACCCCCTCTTCAGCTCCTTGGCCTTTGAGTGGCACTGTGCCGCTGTGCGCTGGTGCCCCGCCACCTCCATATCCTGCACTATGTCCTGGTAGACATGTTCATTGCGCTGGTTGAGGGCGAGCTCCAGCTGGTACTCCAGGATCCCCCATATCCTGATGAAGTCCCTGGTCTCCTGGAGGCCCCACTGGCCCCCTCGGTGGTATGCCTTCCTCCGCCGTCCCCACAGCGGGTCATCCTCCTCCGCCGACTCCGCCTCCGCCCGAGCAGGGCCGGTGTCCTCTGGGGGCTCATCCGCTGGGCCATTTTCCATGTCTGTGGGGACAGTAGGTGGGGAGTGTTGGGTTGGGTGCAGGTGGGGCCCCCTCTCAGGGCATCCCTGCCCCCCACCTCCCTCCCGGTCACCCGGGCATGCCCTGGCCCCCCTGGGAGCCCCTGTTCCCCTCCCCTTCATTCCACTTACCCTTTTCCTGGGTGCCTCCTCTGGCCCTGGTCCGGCTTCTGTCCCCGGGGCATCGCGTCCCGCCTGCTGCTGCAGGTGTTGTCCCTGCCCCACCTCCATGGGCAGCTCGACCCCCGTCTCCCCCTCCTCCACCTGTGCTCCCTCCACCGCTGCCCCTGCCTCCTCTGCCTCCTCCTCCACTGTCGCTCTCTCGCCCGCCGCTCTCATCCGCCTCCCTCCTTCGCTCCATCCCGCCACGCTTTCCTGCTGCTGATTTCCCTTTAAATGTCCCTCAGGTGGTTGTGTTGTTGCTGGCAGCAACGCTGCGTGCATTGTCCATGGCTGGGGCTCGTTTCCTTTGGTTCCGCCCGGGGATTGGCGTCCAGACGTTACTTTTTGTTGTTTCCCGGTGGGGATCTCTTTGACCATGTTTCCCGGGATTTTGCGCCGGGGAGCCTGGGAAGTGTGGTTGAAATTGACCCCATGTTGGTATTGAGCGTGATTAACATCTGGCGTGCGCCTAACAGACGTTCAGGGCTCTTTGGCCCCGCCGCGGGATTGAGTGTGGTTCACTGTGGTTGAGCGTGATCTCGTAACGTCTGAAATCACTCATAGAGGCGGTGCTGGTCCCTAGCTATTTAGGTTGCAAGCCGTTTAGAGTTTTATAGGACAAAGTGTGCTGCACAACAGAATAGAGTTTTATTAGATTTCAATTGTGCATGTGCTCTTTTTAAAAGTATTGGGTAACATTTTATATGAATGATATTTCTTCTATGAGGTTATCCTGTTAGACATGAGGTCTCCAATAGAAAACAATGAATGTTGTCCAAAATTACCATTTGCTTTGATTAGATTTTTAGACAAGGAAATTGTCAGAAGAGGTTTTTTTTTAAAAGAATATCAGTTATATGTGATTTCCTCACATACATACCTTTTTGAACATCAGTTTTTTGAACCATTAGCCATTGTCTTTTGCTGCTTCCTTGACATGTTTGTACCTTATTAAAACGTCCTTCCTTCAACTCGTAGTAAGTTTCCTTTACCTGCTGGAGCAGAAACCTTTCAGTCTTTATGAGACAGCAAGATGAAGGCCAGTTTGGGAGAATAGTTTCTGGGTAGTGGCTTTAGGAAGAAGAGGGTGAGTAATAAAAGCCTCATAATATCGAGCTTTAGGTAGTAAACTAGTATAAATTCATCATACAGAAAAAAAATATGCAGTGATCTACAGAGGAATGAGAGTAGGTTAAAGAATTAAACACTGAGAAACAAGACCCCAAACAGGCCAAGAGTGTTTTACAATCTTGGCCCTGATCCTGAAAATATTTTTGCATGTGGATATTGTTACACAAGAAGGTGGTCCCTTTAGGTTTTCAGGCTTAGTGCCTCTAAGCCTGACTGTACAACTCATACACAGGGGTCCCAATAATACAAAATATTCACATAAGGAAAGACCATTAGTGGGCCTCGATTTTGAACTTCTGCAAAAGCATGGCACTTAAGCACCAAATAAAGTACTATCAAATGTCACCTAATGGCCTTCTGTAGAAAGTGGCTGTTTTATTGCTGTTATTTAACATTACCAGGAGGGGTGAGAATGACACTGTTCCAAAATTTTGTTCAAGTTCATCACAACCAGAATCTTGGAAATAATTTTCAAATCATGTATGCAGATTATTAGAAGAATTGGAAAAACCAAACACAGAAAATGTGGTCAGAACTAAGGTCCCTAAGACTAGTGCGGGGGGAGGGCACGACGTCGATCTCGAACTACTGGTCAGTCATCAGTTCATTTGCAGTAGATGGCCAGGGCGTGAGGGGAGACTAAGCCTTCCCTCACTTCAATTCAATGATTCATTTATGTTAATGAGTTACAGTACGATACTGTGGGATTTACAATAATAAGGGGTTGGTATCAATTTTTAGCACTCAAAGAAAGCTAATGCCCGATCTTAATTGTCTTTAACAGGAGCAAAGGAGTTGAACTGAGAATGGAACAGCCACTCCCTGGCCAGAGCTTAAGGAAAGCCTGAACAACAAGGAGGGAATGGACATCACTGTGGAGCCTGGGATTCACCTCCTCCAACTCCCACACTAAAGGAAGCCATAGGTAGATGTCTTTCTTAACCCTTTGTTTCCCATCAGAAAGTCAGGAAACTGGAACTGGGGAGGGGACACAGGGGCTGACTGGGGGATGGAGAGGGAAAGACAGAGAGCACACTCTGGGGGTTCAGAATCAGGTGCTGGAGGGGGAATCCTGTTTGAAGGGGGGTTGGGAGGGGGCAGCTATTGGAGTCATGTTGGGCATGGGGAGGCATGGGGGGGGATAGTCTTCGGGATTGTCGGGAGAGACACTTGGGGTCTGCCCCTGTGTCCTGCTCCCCCCCCCACCCCATCTCGGGATATTTGGGTGCTACAGCCAGTAAGAGCCCTGATCTGACACTGATGCTGCCTAATGCAAGGTTGGTGGCAAATACAACTTGTATCATCCATGATTTGATTCAGAATGAGGCCACTGACCTCATATGCATTATGGAGACTTGGCTGGATGAAGTATCTTGGCCAGTATTGTCCCAGATGGTGCCATCTGGGTACTCTGTGCAGCATCAGTCTAGTCTTGGAGGGTGGTGGCAGAGTGGCTGTGACCTATAAAGACAGCTTGGCCTTTCAGATGTATCTGGTGCCTAACTCATCTGATATAGAGTGTCTCCACTTTGTGTTGGATATCGCTGGGGAATGAGGATAGACTAGGAATCTTCTTGGTGTATCAACCACCCCACTGCACATCTGATTCCTTAACTGCTCCAGCCAAGCTGGTCTCAGAGGTGGTGTTGGGTGATTTCAACATACATGTGGAGGCCGGCCTTTCAGGGGAGGAGAAGGATTTCATGGCCACTATAGCAACCATGGACCTATCCCAGATATAATATCTGGCCTGACACATGAGGTTTGATTGGATTGGATTTGACATTGGATTTGATGTTTTGCACCAGCCTGGATACAGGGTTTCCAATTTTCAGGGGTGTTGTTACAACACCGTTGTCCTGGTCAGACCATTACCTTCTGAAAGCCCATATGCCAGCCCTCCTGTGCCCTCTTCAGGGTGGTAGAGTTGTTAGGTTGGTCTTCCCCCAGAGACTAATGGATCCAATTGAGTCTGAACATGGGCATTTTTTTGGAGGTGGTGCAAAACATCAAATCCAATGCCATTTTCTGAGTGGACCTATTTGTGGGAGTGCCTCATCCCCCGGTTCTTGGATAGGCCGCTGCGGTCATGGGGGTGCTTTCCTTGAGATCCCCCGAGTCTGTCAGGGGGCCACGATGGGGAGAGCCTTCTCGGTGACCGCTCCATGGCTGTGGAACTCCCTCCCACTCGTGGCTACCAGGGATAATGCACCCCACTATCCACCGTTCCTTAAACTTTGGGGGGAATTAACCTAATTACTTAAACTGGGGTCTCCACGTGTTCAGAGGATCCGTCTGAGGACAGTATGCGCTACAGACAGTTTACGTTACCCTCCTCAAATTACAGAAAGAGAGAGAGACAAGTGTTTAATAAAAACTACAACAGGTTTATTTCACACACACACAAAACAGAAAAACACAGCCCCGGTCTGGCTGACAGGATTTAAAAGGGGAAAACACAAGCGGCTTGCAGGGAAAATGAAAGTACGGTATGAGAAGGAGGAGGGGGGGTTTCTGGTGTTGGCTCAGCGATGAGGAGCGAGAGAAAGTGCGCACGAGAAAGAGAGAGAGAGAGAGAGCGCTTCCCCAAGTGGCTGGGAAAGGCTGGACCTGTGGTTACCTTTCCTTGCCTGTTGAGATGGGACAGACTGCCCACGGATCCAGTGGACTTCGGGGGATGGAGGAAAAAGAAGGGGCAGACCAAAATCTGGGAGATCCCTCAACTCAGACACGCACAGAGTGACTTGCATGTATCTGGGTCCCAAGAGTTTCTCAGAGGTTGAGGGGGAAACCAGGGGCAGTTATTGGGCTTTGGAAAAAGGATTGGGAGGCTACGATGGGTAGTTGAGGGTGTACAATGGGCTGACGAGGGGAGAAACCAAAACTTTTATTTCCATCACAAAGGTGACTCCAAGATATGCAAAAGATATCTTTGACACAAAGGGAAACCGTAAACAAACAGTGGAGGGAGGCAAGGAAGGGCTAACAATAGACTTTCAGGATACAATAAGTGTGTGTCTGGTTTCTCTTGGGGAATGCGGAGAAAGGGTGTTGCTGCTCAGAGTCATGGCTACCAGTCCTTTGTCACAACAGGGTGAGTGCCCCTCTCCTTAATGACTCCATTTCTTATTCAGAGGGCTCTCCCTTCCAGTCCTTTTCTCAACCGTAGGCTGGTATTTTTCCATGAGTGATCTCTCTCAGCTAGGAGCTAGGGTGGTTGGGCCCGATCCTTATTATCCATGCTTCCCCCCCCCCTCCTCTCCAGTGTGGGTAGACTATGTCTTTCCCCCAAGCCTCTTTGCACTTGGTTACCCTGGGGGGCTTTGCCGACCCCCAGGTCCATTTTAGTTGGCTATCACATGGGGGGGTGTCCATCCATTGTTGGGGGGCCAGGGGTCCTGGCTAACACTCCCTGCTAGTGGAGGCCCGTTTGGCCCCGGATCTCCCCTCGTTTCAACATTGTTGCAAGACGTGACTGTTCTGCCTGGTTTTTGAGGGGGAGGATGGGTAGGGTGGGGGGAATGGGTTAGGGTGGGGGGTGGTCGGGGGTAATTTTTTTATTGGTAGTATTGTACGTTGCCCAGAGCTGCCTGCGGCAGGATGTTTGAAATAAATAAATCAATACAAATAAAATGTTTATTTTTAGTAAAGCATTTGTTGGGCATGGATAGGGATTAGGTGGGAGGGTTGGTGGATGGGGGTCGGGGTGGGTGTTTCTGTAGTATTATTTTTTCTGAATTTGTATTTTAATGCTTTAATTGTATTTTATAGTTTTGTAAGATTGTTTTATATTACTGTTAATCGCTACCTACTTGAGTCAATATTAAATTGATACTGTAGCCTAGTGGATAAGGTATTTGGATGTGGACTATATATGTATAAACAGTTATATAAATGTATTAATTTAATTTATATAATAATTTATATATCCCCATGGGCTGGCATTAGTGTGCCCATGGAAAAGTAGATCAGGTGCACCATAAGTCTGACTGCCTGGGCTAGTGTTTGGAAATGAGATACCTGGCTGTCGGGAGGACTTATTCCTCCTCCTCCCTCTCTCACAGTGCGTTGGAAGGGAAGGGGCTGAGGGAGGCAGTGAGTGTGTGACTCACTTTCTTGGCCCAGCACAGGAACAGACAGCAGCATGGTGGCAGCGGCGGCATGTCCAGAGGCGGTTGGAATCTGGACAGATCTCATAAGCCTTGCTGCTGCTCCTGAGCTCCGTCCAGACTCCATTCACCTCTGGACATGCTGCTGCTGCTGCTGAGCAGGTTCAGCGGAGAGGAGATCACCCCAGCATCGGCAAAGGCCTGGAGCAGAGGCAAGCAGGAGCAGGCAAGCCGCTCTGAGCACCCACAAGCTCCCCTTTGGCATTTGGGTCTGGAATGGGATTAGTAACAAGTAGGGCATATATATGTAACAAGTAGCCCCAGACTGCTTTGCAGAACACATATGTTAGATGCCCTTTAGATGGATGGGGGGAGATGGGGGCATCCCCAGAGCTGTCATCTGTCTGTTTTCAACCCATGTGGCCAGGCATGGAATTGAAGGTTTCTTGGAGAGCAGTCTCACTTCAAGCCTTCTTCATGGATAGAAAGTCTCAACTTAGGGTGTTAACAGACAACATGATGGTGGCCTACTTAAGCCTGCAGGCCACTGTCATGTTTGTTGGCCGGCTGCCAGATGTTTACCTCAGATTTCTCCTGAGCATGGTAGCAGCTAGCCCAGGCTGTCATCCTGGAGACCTCTGGGATCACAGCCCAGACTACTGGCTGCCTAACTGGGCCAGAGTGGGCTACAGTGGTTGATAACATTTGTGGCCCACTGTGGCCCAGTCCAGATCATGGCCATCATGGCTGACCATCATGGCAGGGGGGCGGGCCCTGGGCATTGGGCGCTGGGCGGGGGTGGCCAGACACACATTCATGCAACTCGCTGCTCCTCCCACCCCCAGCCCCGTGATCATTTGTTCCAGGGCTGGAACTGATGAGCAGGTTGCAAGCGGCTTCCCGGTGCTGATTGAGTTGTAATCAATGAGAGTTTGAATATGGATGTAGGATCAAGCCCTAAATGATGTGATTTGAGATACTTTTCTTGATTCACACTAATGCCAGCCCAGGCACAGCTCCCTCTGAAAACTGAGCTGTTACTTCTTATGCCAGGGTTGTATTCAGCCCAATGAACTTGATGGGGTTGCACAATGTAACTGAGAACAGATTTTGTCTCATAACTTCAATTTATCTCTTTCATCCCAGAAAATCTTACTTGTGGCATGTTTTGCATGTGGTAGCATGGAATTTGAGGGTGTTATTACAAAGGGAAATTTGATGAATGACCTTGTTCTGGATCTTAACTACTGTTCTAGCTTTGAAGGCTTTACATATGTTATTACTTTCTCTATAACATTGTAAGATTGTATAGTTGCCCTTGAAAATGACACTAATGTATACAGCATTTCCACCACCCCCTCCAAGATAGGGGAAACCTTTGTCATGAAAAAATCAATTTCTTAAAAAATATAACTTGGCTTTGATCCAGCAAATAAAAGCTGCTGTCACGATTAGTAAACCCAAATAAGCTATAAAGCTTTCAATGGTGGCTAGATCAAAACAATTGCTGTTGGCTCAAGATATTATTTAAAATCTTTAATTTATACCAGACGTGTATCTACAAAAGTCTCATTAAACTGATATTTTATTCAGATGTTCTTTTTCTTTCTTTTTAAATATACACCCTAATTTTAAACTATATTTAAAATTAGTGTAAATATTAATACATTTTCCTACTAACCATTTATATTTAAGGCAGTCTAATCAAGAATCACAGCGGAAACAATCAGTAAAAGTCTTATTTCAGCAGATTCTATGAAGCTCCTTTAAAAAAAAATTAATAATAATAATAATGATATTCACTTCTTTATTTCTAAAGACATATTTTTAACTTTAGTTTAGGTCCAATGTGTAGGTTATTGCTTAAAATAATATGTTTGAATTAACAGTTTCACAATTTTTAAACATTTAATCTCAAGAGATTTGGTTTTTTTATTAGACATACCCCAACAATATAATAAACCTAAAAACAGCAGCCTTTTGTTTTCAGCTCAATCTAACTTCTGCTGAAGTATATGTGAATCGCTCCATTGATTTCTATGAAGATCTGATGTCATTCTACCTGGAAAACCTTGGACCATCAAGGAAAGGCGATGGAGGTATAGATGAGAATGATTGGTCCAATTTCTGTTTTTTCCCTTCAAGTTGAGTGAAATGCAAAAAAAGGAAAAACAAGGTAGGTGGTGATAACATAGATTTTAAAAACAACCATTCTAATGATTAAATGCTAATAAAGGAAAGGACATTTTAATTAAAATATTTTTGGTCTTGACTGTGACCCTTTAATTGCTCAGACTATTAACTGTGATACTGTGGTAATTTAATAAACAAAACAGCATGGAATGGGGCATTAAAGCCAGGATAGAAACCTACTAATGGAAAAGATTAAAATGTTCTCAGGTCATATACATTTTAGTTTTAAAAAATAATAATAAAAATAAACTGCTTAAGCAGGTCAGAAATACGTATTCCAGAGAGGAAAGCTGAAATGTGCTAGTTTGTCCCCTTCTATTAATTTTATTAAAAGGAAAGGAGGAAATATATGTTCTTGGGTATGATTCCATGGTTTCAATCCTGATAGCACCACCTACTCTGGAGTGAACATTTCTGATTAATATTACATTTTGAATGCACTTTTTCCATTTAAACGTTTTGAGCACCCATTTTTTGAAAATCAGAATTTGAAAAGCCTTGAGATGACTAGCCAAACACATTAGTCAGTTCTGAAAAATGTTGCCTGTTTGACAGTTATAGGAATTTTTGATTCGGATTCAATCCAAAAGTGGTTGAGATTACAGGGGGGACCATGAATGCCTCCCCTCTTGCCTGGTCTCCGGTTGCCTGAAGCCGGGCCAGATGGAGGTAGGCAGAAGGCTGAGGAGCTTCCCTGGTTCTGCGTTAACAAGCTTAGGAATTTTGTTCCTAAGTGGGATGGGGGTGTGGGGGAGAATTCCCACCCTAGGTTCAACCAACTAGCGTTCCCTTAGACCTCCCCACCCCCCAGGAATGGGATGGGAATTTCTCACAGGGATGGGAATTTCGTATTTGGGTTTAATCCAAAAGTGGTTGAGAGTACCCGAAAAAAGGACTGGGCATGCGTAAAAATGGCTACCAGGGCTGTTCTGCACAAGTGCAGCCCTTTTCCAAAATGGTGCCACATAGGGAGGACCAAATCTCTGTCCTGTCCCATTTTTTTCTCCAAGTTTTTTCCTATTACCCGACAATGAGTGAATCATCCTTTTTAGAAATAAAACCCAAAACATTTCTGTTAAAACCTCCGACCCTGTCTTGATTTCCTGTGTGTGGGAAAGGTCTAAGGGAACAATAGTTGCTTGAACCTAGGGTGGGAATTCCCCCTAGAATTCCTATGCTTGGAACCTGAGTTCCAAGCATAGGAATTCTAGGGGGAATTCCCACCCTAGGTTCAAGCAACTATTGTTATTGGAACTCCCTGGCTTTCTGCCTACAGTCCTCCACCTGACTCGACCCCAGGGAACTGGGCAGCAGGGCAGAGGGGAGGTATCCATGGTCCCCCTGCTTTTCACTGCCATCCTGTGCCTGGATCTAGGAAGCAGCAGTCCCCCTGACTTCCGTCTAACTCCTTCTGGTGTGAATGGGGAGTGGACAAGGTCCCCCTGCTTTGTGCCTCCTCCCACTCCTTTGCCTGGCTCTGGGAACCAGGCCCTGGGCAGGGGGATCCAGGGAGGTTTTCCCCTGCCTTGGGGAACCGGGCCTGCTTACACTTACCACCCTTGCCTGGCTATTATTCCACCTTCTGCCCCAACCATAACTTTCTATTTGTCTCTCCATCCCACCATAGTCCACTATTAAGCCTCCTCCCACTGGGGTCCCCTCCATGACGCTCTCTTCTCAGAGATTCTGGGGCACCCTTACCACCCCTCAGGATTTCCAGACACCAGGTCAACCCCCTCCTCTCTAGACCCCATCTTTAGTCTGCTATTATTTTATTATTTTATTTGTTTATTTCAGTTTCTATGCTGCCCTTCCCAGAGGCTCAGGGCGGCTTACAAATCATAAAAACATTAAAATATAAAAAACCCTCTAACTTCACCTCCCCAACCTACCAGGGCATTGGGGAGGGTGGGAGGGAGTGCTATGGTCCCTCAGTGAGAGGGGGGGTTTCAGGCACAGGGGAGGAGGGTGGGAGGGAGTGCCATGGCCCCCCTTTGAGACAGGGGTTCAGGCATGGGGGAAAAAGAGGTGATATGGCATATTATTTGGGTAGGGAGAGGGGGAAGGGGGAGCATAGGCACAGGGGAAAGAGTGGGAGTGGAGGGGTTGGGGGATATGGGTTGTGTAGGAAGAGGGGATGGATTTCCCTGCCTGTCAGCCTGCCTCTGGGGATGCTGGGCGCGTGGGTCCCTTTCTGGCCATCCCTTCCCTGACGGACCCTTTGAGTGTTGTCATTTGGGGTGGGGGGTGGAAATAGTCAATTAGGAGCCAGGGAGAGGAGCCTTTCTGGGGCAGGGTAGATAGGAGGGCAGGTATTGGGGTCATGTTGGGTATGGGGGGTATGGCGGGGTGGGGAAGATAGATCATCAGGGCATCTAGGAGAGTTGCTTGGTGTCGTTTCCTGTGTCCCACTCCCTTCCTGTCTCAGCATATTTGGGAGCTGAGGGGTCGTGGTGGAATTACCCAATGCAAGTTTCATACTGGTGAAAGTTAGGAGGAGGCTTCCTTCTTCCTCTGGTGAGAGAGGGGTGGAGAGGGAGAACATCCCCTAGTGGCAGCAGTGGATGTAAGAAAGTTTGGCTTGTAATATGCTCCCTGGTGTGAGCAGGTTGCAGTGTGATATGCGATGATACTGGTAGAATGAGCATTGGGATATGTTAGTTATGTATGTTGTATATTGTCAGATGTAATTATTAGTAGAATGTTAAATTGGATAGTAGTTTTTCTTTGTATTGTGGTGTACTGTAGTGGTGGGTTTCCCCAGTGTGGGATAAAGAGCCCAATATTGTATTTATATATTGATGTTAGCTGCCTCGAACCAACTTGGGTTGCGAGAGTGCGGGGTATAAATAAAAAGTCTAATGTAATGTAATAGGTCCCCTGATCTGAAGTTGATGCTGCTTAATGTGAGGCCAATGGCAAATAAAACTTTGTTGCAGCATAATTTGAGGCTTGGGGAACAGGGGGTGCAGAGTGGCCGTGGTTTGTAAAGATATTTTGGCCTTTCAGAGGTATCTGCTGCTGATATGGAGTTTGTGCATCTTGTGCCAGATTTGGCTGGGGATAGATTGGGGATCCTCTTGGTGTTCTGACCACCCCACTGCACGGCTGACTCCCTGACTGCCCTAGCTGAGCTGGTCTTGGAGGTGGTGTTGAGATTACCTAAACTTATTGTTCTGGGTGATTTCAACATACACGCTGAGGGCGGTCTTTTAGGGGCAGAGCAGGAGTTCATGGCCGCCATGACAACCATGGGCCTATGCCCGATGCATGAGATGGGACACATATTGATATGATGTTTTGTACCAGTCTGGAAACAGGGGTTCCAATTGTCAGGGATGTTGTTATAACACCATTGTCATGGTTGGATCATTACCTCCTGAACGTACAGATCTCGACTCTCCTATACCCTCGTTGGGATGGTGGACCGGTTAGGTTGGTCCACCCCCAGAGACTGATGGATCCAATTGGTTTCCAGAACGCTCTGAGAGATATACCCACTGGCCTTGACAGCTGCTCTGTCGATGAGCTGATCACTTGTGGAATGACTATGACCATTAACATGGGTGTACCCAGGCATCTGTTCCCACCACTTAGTCAGCACAGGTCCCCTTGGTTTACTGAGGACCTAAGGTGGCTGAAGCGGGAGGGTAGGTGGTTAGAGCACAGATGGCGCTTGACTTGTGTTGAAGCTGAGCAATTGCAGCATAGAAAATTTTTGAAGGACTATTATTTATTTTATTTTATTTTACAAAATTTATACCCCGCTCTTCCCACCACAGGCAGCCCAGAACGGTTAACAACAATATGTTGTGGCTGTGATGGTGGCGAAGAAAGCTTTCTTCTCTGCTATCATAGCATCTGCAAAGTCCCATCCAGAGGACCTGTTCCAGGTGGTGAGGGGCCTGGTTAACCTGGAAATGGTTCTTTACCAGGAAATGGAGTCATCCATAGCCCACTGTGACATTTTTATTAATTACTTTACAGACAAAATCACTCGTATTGACCATGACTTGGGCACTGCCATTTCATCTGCAGATTCAGAGTCTGGGGTTATGGAAACTGTTGATCAGGATCAGTTTCAATTGGTATCACCCACCAGATGCTAGGGCGGTGCTTGGGGTGATGAGGGCAACCAGTTGTGAACTGGATCATTGTTTGAGTGGTAAAAGAGCTGGGCCACACCGGGGCCATTGTTGACTGGGTTTGTCAGTGCCTCCCTTCAGGAGGGGAGGATGTTGGATGCCCTTAAAACTGCGGTGTTCTGGTCCCTGCTTAAGAAACCATGTTTGAACATTGATGCCCCAGCCAACAATCAGTCTGTCTCTAAACTTCCCTTTTTAGGGAAGGTTATTGAATGGGTGGTTTCCCAACAGCTCCAGGCGCATCTTGATGCTGTCAGATTCCTGGACCTATTTCAGTCAGGTTTTTGTCCTGGGTATGGCACGGAGACTGCGCTTGTGGTTTTGGTTGATGACCTGTGCCTGGAAATGGACAAGGGAAATTCTACCTTGTTGATCTTGTCTGGTCTTTTTGCAGCCTTTGATACAGTTGATCATGAGGTGGTGTTGGCACGACTGCCTATGGCTTTCCGGGCACAATTCATGGTGCTGGTTTTGACCTTTAAAGCCGTAAATGGTCTGGGTCCCATATATCTGAAAGACCACCCATCCTACCATGTCTCTTTGTGGCTCCTTCTGTCAGCCGGGGGCACCCTCCTGCATGTTCCATCTGTTACCCTTATCTGTGGGGTGGAGGTGCGAAGGAGAACGTTCTTGGTTGCTGCCCCCTTGTTGTGGAACTCCCGTCCCGAGGTGGTTTACTTGAGCCTGAGTCTGGCTTTTTTTCGGAGGTGATGGAAAACATTTTTGTTTGGAAAAGCATTTGGCAGACAGGGATAGGTGGCTTTTGGTTGGGGGTTTGGATGGGATTGTGGCAGAGGTTAGGGATTTGGGAGGAGGGTGTTGTTTTTTCTGTATTTCAATGTTTTTAACTTTGTGTGGATTGTGAGCCACCCTGGGCCCTTTGGGAAGGGTGGCATACAAATTTGAAAAATAATAAATAATAATATTAAATAATAATAATCCAAACCAGTTTCAGATGAAATCTGAATCCAAAATTCCCATCCCTACTATTTGATGAGTTTTGAATTTTTTTCTTTTCCACTACAAAAGAAGATGAAATTCAAATTATTTATAACAGTTAATGGGGATTATTATTGGTTTTTTAGTAAAAGTAGTTCTGTTTATTTATATTAAAATACTCATTTTTTCTTGTTTTGTCGGGTTAGCCCTCTGTATATATTAAAATCAATATAACGTTAGAGATTTAGGACTTAGAGTTAAGTTACTGCTTAATTTACAATGCTTGAAGTGAACATTGTTTATAGTTTCCTTTTGTTTAAATGCTTTTTATATCTAACATGATTTTTCAGAGGAAATGGTTAATATAAATACACAACTTTCATGTTCTGCCTGAATCTTTTTTGTTGGATGTATTGATGGCTATCATGATTGTATTTCAATGATTGCTAAAGCCAAAGCTTGAAATAAATCTTTTAAAATAAACATGTATCTATTGTTTTGGTTAAACATTAGGAAGAACTTCCTAACGATAAGAGCTGTTCAACAAATTGCCTAGTGAGATGGTGGGCTCTCCTTCACTGGAGGTTTTCAAACAGAGGCTGGACAGCCATCTGTCTGGGATGGTTTAGCTACAGATTTCCTACATTGAGGAGGGGGCTGGACTATATCACCTCTGAGGTTACTTCCAACTCTATGATTCTATGTTTCATTCAAGTGCTTGTGTGACCAAATCTGTTTCTGAATCAACTGTGCTTAAATTCGGTCATTTATTTCTATGAATTTCTATTCTTTTTTAATGTTTCCTTTAGATCTCTCTGTCAAATTTCAACTGTTACCAACATTACCATGCTTAGCTACTCTAACTGTAACTGTTAAGGAAAAAGCTGATGTATGCAGGAGCCAGAGAAATGTACACCAGCTCATATTTCTAATTAGATTCTCTGATGGAAGATTCAAAGGGTGCAAACAGATGAAATGTTACCCCACATTAGCCTCCGTTAACCATGGATTCACCCACTCATCTGTCTGGTGGCTGCCATATGTTCACTCCTGGGCCACTACTCACGGCATCATCCCAGGGAAGGTTGATGATGACGTTCAGGCTAATCTGCTTCCCATGTATTGGCGGGCATGGAATGCCCACACAGCCACACCGTGCACCCTGTCTGTTTTGATGCATGCACGTATTCAGCATGCCCAGCAGCCTAGGACATCTGAGGCATGACCACAACTCTATGGTGGAGGAGGGGGGAGTGCAGGCAGACTGTGGCAGGGAAGAACTCCTGCCTGTTTATTTTGGTTCTGTGCAGAGCCTGTGGGTGGCAGCTGTGGGGGCAGAAGGTGTCAGTGAGTGACCATGGGCTCCGGGGGGCTCTGCTCTCATTTGTTAACATCCAAAGACAACATAAAAACCTAAGTATTTGCTATTCCAGAGAAAAAGCTTAAGTAGAAGAACCATAACCAAAGACGTTAGTCTTGGGGGGACTTCAATATTCATGCCGACACCAGTATTGGGGGAGCAGAGCGTGAGTTAGTTGCCAAGGCGGCCATAATGGACTTGTCTCAGGTAGTCATTGGCCCAACACATGATGGTGGACATACCCTGGACCTGATTTTCTGCACTGACCTTGAGGCGGGTGATCCATTGGTGGGTGAGGTGTCAACGGTGCCCTTGTCATGGATGGATCATTACCTCTTATGGGCCTATTTCCCAGTGCATGTCTGCCCCTGGAGGGGTGTGGAACCAGTTCGGTTGGTTCTCCCCTGGAGACTGATGGAACTGGACAGGTTCCAGAATGCTCTGGGGGAAATTACCCTCTGATCTTAATGGCCAGACCTTCAATGACCTCATTGCTCTTTGGAACACCTTGCTAACTGAGGCTATAAACCGGACGACTTCTAGACGTCTACTCCCTAGCCATTGGCACTGCAGGCTTCCTTGGCTTACTGAGGTTCTGTGGTTGCTGAAGTAAGAAGGGTGGCGGTTAGAGAGATGGTGGCGCTGGTCTCGTGCTGAGGTTGACAGATTGTGACATAAAGCCAGTTTGTGAGCCTATGCTGTGGCTGTGCGGGCAGCAAAGAAGGAGTTCTTTGCTACCCTCATAGCATCAGCAAAGTCTCATCCAGTGGAGCTTTTCCGGGTGGTGAAGGGGCTGGTCTGTCCGGCCTCGCACTGTCTGGAACTGGAACCTTCCAGTGCCCACTGTGACATGTTTGTTGACTACTTCGTTGATGAAAATTGCTCAGATTCACCATGACTTTGATGCTGCACTTATTATGATAGGAAAACCAGAGGTTATGGAAGCCATATCTTGTCTGGTTTCGTGGGATCAGTTTCAGTGGGTGTCATCCACTGATGCAGAAGATGTCCTTGGGGTGGTCAGAGCCACCTCTTGTGAACTGGCCCCTTCCCATCCTGGCTGATTAAGGCCAGCCGGGAGATGTTGGGGCCATTGCTGGCGAGGGTGGTCAGTGCCTCCCTTTGGGAGGGCAGAGTGCCAAGCTGTCTCAAAACGACAGTAGTATGGCCTCTGCTCAAAAAAACATCACTGGATGTTGACTCCCTCGCCAGCTATTGGCCTGTCTCTAATCTTCCCTTTTTAGGGAAGATTATTGAATGGGTAGTGGCTCGGTAGCTGCAGGAGCATCTGGACCACATCAGTTTTCTAGATCCCACGCAGTCCGGCTTTCGTTCAGCTTATGACACTGAGACTGCACTTGTGGCTTTGGTCGATGACCTCCACCATGAATTAGATCAGGGTTGTTCAACCCTGCTGTTTCTATTAGATCTGTCAGCTGCCTTTGATACTGTTCACCACGAGATGTTGGTGACTCACCTACAGGACCGGGCTGGAGTGGGCGGGACTGTTATTGAGTGGTTCCGTCATTCCTAGCCAGGAGAACTCAGCAAGTGGTGCTCGGGGATAATTGTTTTATCTCCCTGAGACCTCTCATGTGGAGTCCTAAAGGGATCCATTCTTTCCCTTCTCTTGTTCAATGTGTACATGCAGCCGCTGGGCAAGGTCATGAGGTGCTCTGAAGTTCGGTGTTATGAATATGCTGATGACACTCAACTTTATCTCTCTTTTTCATCTGACTCAGACCAGACAGTCTTGGTGCTTACTTGATGTCTGGCGGCTGTGGGAGACTAGATGAGGGTGAGCCGACTGAAGCTGAATCCTAACAAGATGGATGTGAGACTAGCAGGAAAGGTGGTAGGTGTGGCATCCCCCATCATTGATGGAGTTCCCCCCCCCCCACTGGTTCCCCAGATTCAGAGTCTGGGAGTGCAGGTTCAGAGTCTCCTCAACTCACAAATTTGCCTGGATGTCCAGGTGGGGGCTGTGGCAAGGAGCACATTCCACCAATTACATCTGGTGCAGTGGTTTCTGACGTATGTTTTGGACTCTGACCTGGCCACTATCATCCATGCTTTCAACACCTCAAGACTATACTATTGTAACGCACTCTATGTGGGGCTACCCATAGTGACGGTTTGGAGACTGCAGCTGGTGCAGATTAGAATATGGTGGTCCATGGTTTGGGAGCACATTACACTGGTGCTCCTCTGACAGCATTTATAGGAGTAAAAACGGGGTGGGGGGGATGTCTGCCTAGACTGAAGGTTAAATGACCACTTTCTCATCATAGAAAAATTGAAGAAAGTTTCTCTCTTGTTGTTTTGCAGTCTTTTTCTGCTCACTTTTGCTACCTATAGTTCATGTGTCTCATTCTTTTGCCAATACTCTTCTAAAAATACTATGTATTTTGGTTCTGTTTTCATTTGGCTTTCAACGTTTCCTCTGGTCAATGATCATTATTTTTGCCAGTGTTGTATTTTGCTCTCCGTATTAGATATTTTCATGGTACAGTTGTCCCAAAGAAAAAATCTTAGAATTTGTTCATCTTATCATTTTCATTCCTCATTTCCTTCCAAATCCCTGTAAGAATGTTGTTGTTTTTTAAATCAGAGAAGCCCCTTTATAATAAAACCTTATTTGGATTTTTGAAAAGTGTTTATTTTAGGACAAATGTCTAGTTCTCAGCCTAGCTTGTTCTTGCTGACCAAGGACTTGGGAAGTTGCTGTTTTCATGACAGTAAAGGCAGAAGCATGAGAACATTAACCAGACAGTAGAAAGGAAGTGCTGCACCCAAGACTTTGTTGGTAGGAAAAAGTGCATCATGGGGAGAAGAAAAACAAGGGAGATAGGCTGAGGGGACATCACAAACTGCTAATTTGTTATTCAGTTTTTAAAATAAAAGAAAATCCATAACACATTTGTTGAGAACAGTGTTCTATGTTCTTGTGCTCATTCTGCTGCAAACAAATTAGCTAGCTCCCTAGAGCTGGGCTGATATTGCCAAGATCTTGAGAGACAACAACCAAGCGAACAAAACAAGGTCATGTCATCAGCCCTCCGATCAGAAACTAAGGGCTCATTCACAAGAGCATCTTCTCTCACATTTTAAGTTTCCTGTGGGAGAGAACAATTGCACCTTATCTCTATTCAGTTGCACTTTATCTTTTTTTTAAACATTCTTCCCTGCTTTGAATTTTGCTTCAGGTGCTGCTGCTGCTATCAAACCTGGGGTTCTGTTCAGATATCCCATGGCTCTCTGTGAGGCTGGCAGACGAAGGGTGACAATAAATGAGCCAATAGCCCACATTAGCATTCACCAGGTGTGTGTTCACCTGTCCGTCTATTAGGTGTTCTCCAGATGTTAGCCCGACTCCCCCACGCAGCCCGCACTCACTTTCCACTCATGGCATCATCCAAGGATATTACGGGCTCACCATGAGGGCCAGTGCATGATAATGTGTGCCCATGATGCTGCTGCTTGTTCATTAGGTTTGCCCATAGCCTTGCCTGCATCCAGGTCCACCAGTACAGCTGTTATTTATTTATTTATTTATTTATTTATTCAGCTTTTATGCTGCCCCCTCCTGCCACAGGCAGCTCGGGGTGGCGTAGAACAATAAAACACATAAAACATCTAAAAACAATTTTAAACAGTAATACATAAAAGCAGCAATGATACCCCATCTAACAACCCCCCTCCCCTTCCGCCTCCCAAAAAGCTAGGTGGAACAGCCAGGTCTTACATTGTCTACAGAAAGAGGGGAGGTCTGCAGACAGAAGGACCTCTGACGGGAGGGAATTCCACAGCCATGGTGCGGCCGTCAAGAACGTACTCCGCATGGTCGACACCCGAGATGCTTGGGGGACCCGCAGGAGGGCACTCCCCAATGAACGCAGGGGCCAATCCAGAGCCTGGGGTTGAGGCAGTCTCTGAGGTATGTCAGGCCAAGACCATTTAGGGCTTTAAAGGTAAGCACCAACACCTTGAATTGGTCCTGGTACATCACTGGCCGCCAGTGCAGAGAACAGAGCACAGGTGTTATGTGCTTGTGCCATCCCGTCCCAGTCAGGAGACGGGCCGCCACATTCTGCACTAGCTGCAACCTCCGGGCCATCACCAATGGTAGCCCCACGTAGAGCGCATTGCAGTAATCTAGTCTTGAGGTAATAAAAGCATGGATGATTGTGGCAAGCTCCGCATCTGAGACATACGGCTTCAGCCAATGCACCAGATGTAATTGGCACAATGCTCCTTTCGCCACAGCCATCACCTGGGCATCCAGGTGAAGCTGCTGGTCCAGAAGCACCCCCAGACTGTGGACTTGAGCCACCAAGGGGGAACGGACCTGATCAATGATGGGCCTCCCATCCCTCGCTTTACCCACAGCCATCACCTCCGTCTTGTCAGGATTCAGTTTCACTCGACTCATCCGCATCCAATCCCCCACAGCTGACAAGCACTGGGTAAGCAACGAGACTGCTGGGCCTGAGTCTGATAAAAAGAGAGGTATAATTGGGTGTCATCAGCATATTGATGACACCTCACACCATACCACCCTAACTGAAACTGATCCCACAAAACAGGACAGGACGGGGCTTCCATTACCTCTGGCTCTTCTACTGCCATAACTGCAGCATCAAACCCGCTGTGAATCTGGGTGATTTTATCTGCAAAAAAATCAGCAAACAAATCACAGTGAGCAGAAGATGACTCCGGAACCAGGAGGAGGGAGGCTGGATTGGCCAGCTCCCATACCACCCTGAAAAGCTCAGCTGGGCACAACTTCGCAGATGCAACGATGACAGAAAAAAACCACCTTTTTTGCTGCCCACACTGCCACGGCGTAGGAATGTAACCAACTTCTATGTCGCAAGTGGTCAGCTTCAGTGCATGAATGGTGCCACTGCCGCCCTTCTTGCTTCATTTGCTGCAGCTCCTCCATATACCATGGGGACCTGCGTTGTCGGCAGGAGGGAAGTGGATGCCTCAGTGCCGTATGGTCAATGGCCTCAGTCAACCGGATATTCCAGTAAGTCATGAGGCCATCGATTGACTGGCCTTCAGGGTCAGAGGATATATCCCCCAGGGCAATCCAGAACCGATCCGGTCCCATAAGCCTTTGGGAGCGGGCCAACCAAACTGACTCCACACCTTTCTGAGGGCTGACATGCGCCAGGATGGTGGACTGGAGGAGATAATGATAATGATCTGTCTGTGACAGGGGTTCTATTAACACTTCCCCCACTACCGGATCCCCCGCCTCAAGGCCTTTGCAAAATATCATGTCGAGGGTATGTACACCCACCTAGGTCGGGCCGGTTAGAAGAGAGACACTCTCAACTGACAGAAGGCTGTGGGAGAAGAGATTGAGGGAGTGAGAGTGTGGCTCTTTTCAAATAGGCATGGGTGGGTGTGGGGGATGGGTGGGCTGCACGGTGGGTGGGCGGTGCGTTGGGGGTACATTCCCACAGACCCCCACCCACCTTCACCCATCTCTACACACGTAACATCTGCCATTGGTGCTCGTTGCTCTGTGCATGGGTGATGGGTGGAGCACGCACACATGTACCCTCACCCACTGGCTGCAGCGTTCCCACAGACACCCACCCATCCCCCCACACCTGCCACGGTGTTCAAACAGATGGATGCCCCCGCACCCTCACATGTGAGCGAGGGGGGAGGCGTCCATTTGAAAAGGGCCTAAGAGAGCTCTGATGGAAAGGGAAGTCACAGCCAGAGAAGAAGACTTCTTCCCTGGCCATGACCCCCCTTTCCATCAGGAGCAGCACTTAGTTACTCGGGCAGCTGCAAGAGGAGAAGGCCCTTCCCGCATCCCCCACTCTCTCCTCTTGCAGCTGCTTCTCTGCTGATCAGTCTCTCCTCTTGCAGCCACCCAAACATGTACTGGGGAAAGAGAAAGTGCTGAGTGGAGCCACCAGTGGCAGCTACCACCCACACATGAAATGCGGGCAGGGCGCTGCCCATTAATTAGCTCTACATGCTATAAAATGTGAATGGGGGCTGAGTGGGGGCNAAATGCGGGCAGGGCGCTGCCCATTAATTAGCTCTACATGCTATAAAATGTGAATGGGGGCTGAGTGGGGGCTGTACGGATCAAGCACAGACTCCAGTGGGCTATTGTCTCATTTGAAAGTACCCTAAAAGACGGAAGGGTCTCTTCTAGGGGTGTGAAGTTAATGTTTGCATTTTTAATTACTAAAACGAATGAAGTCCCATTCATTTTAGTAATGAAAATACAAAAATGGATGAATAAGCAAACAATAATCATTTGCTTTCATCTGTTTTTGTTTTAAAAATAAAAATAACTCCCTGCGCATGTGCGAAATGACTGCTGGGGCCATTCTGCGCATGCACAGGCTTTTCCAAAATGGCACTGATGCTGCTGACATCAGTTGGGGAAAGGATGTGCAGAATGGTCCCAGTGGCGATTGTGTGCATGCGCAGTGATTTTTAAAAAAAAATTATTTTAAATTTTAAAATAATTTAAAAACACAATAAATGTTGATCATGTGAAAGATTGATGATGTGAGATACATCAACTGTAATAAGGGAGAAGTGCTATAAATTAAGCCAGAAAAGTAAGGATTGACAATCTGACTGAATCCCTCACCCACATTCTCCATAATTTGTGAACAGATTTATTCACATATCAGTCAGTTTTAATTGCTGTTGAGAAAAATACAGGGGATTACCCTCTAGGGATATAATCCCCACTGCTTGCCAAATTGGGACAATGGATTTTTTTTTTAAAAAAATACCTATTCTCAGCCATGGCAGTACATGAAAAAAATTAAAACAGAAGGGAACTTTTGATGCGAGGGAAGAGAAGATGTGAATATTTAAATAGTTAAAATGCAGGAATCTGAATTTCTGCATCAAACAAGACACTGGGGAGAAGAGTTGGGTGTGCTTTCATGTAAATGAGGCCTAAATTTGCCTCCTCACACTTGTGGGTCATTTGCCGATGCGTCCTGCAGCCTAAACTTTTTAGATGATTAAAAAAAACCTTGGGGGATACAGTTCATGGTGGGTGGACTTCCCCCACTTTACTGTTGATCATATGAAAGATTTATGGTGCGGGATGCACCAGGTGTAATCTGAGTGAAATGTGAAAAGGTAAAACAGAAAAGTAAGGGCTGACAATCAGGCTAAATCTCTCTCCTGCTTTCCCCTTATCGTGTGAAGGGATTAGTCTGCATTATCAGTCAGCCTTAACTGTTGTGGAGACAAAAAAGGTGATTTTCAGGGGATGAATCCCCACTGCATGCCTGGTGGGGAACAATTTGATATTGCTGATAGAAAAACAAAACCAACTCACCCACCCTGCTTAATAGTGGAATACCTCTTATTGGCCATAGCAGGACCCACTGTAAATTTTGGAGTGGAAGGGAACTTTTGAAGCAGGGGAGAGAACGTGTGAACAATTGAAATGTGCAGATGTCAACTCCCACTGCAAAGAACACACCGGGGAGAAGAGTCTACTGTGATCTTGCCTAAGTAGAACATCCATTTGAATACTCTGGTAGATATCCCAGGGGAAAGGTCATTTCCTAAATGTAACTTCCTCATTCAAACAATGAATGTAGTGGGAGGGAAGATCAATCTTCCAATAAAAAAAAGATAAAATTATTAGACAAAGAGACTTTTATTATTTATCATTTCTATAGTGCTTTTAGTGTTCCAGGTGGTTTACAGTCCTTATCTAGTTGACCCTCAAAAGAATCTTTATTATTTCCATTCTGCAGATGGGTAACTAAGGCTTAAAGATGGTAACTTGCCCAAGACCACCTAATAAGTGCATGGTTAAGACAGGGTTGAACCCTAGTCTGCTGGGTCCACATCCAGCACCTTATCCACTAGACTACACTGGTTCTAATATACTGTTTATATATCATCAAGCTTTATATGAAGTATTACAACCTAAATATTTGTGTGTATGTTTGTGACAGAGAAGAAGCTCATGTGGTTACTGGCCCTTTAAAAGTGCCAAGATGACACCTACCCCAGGGTCAAGAGGGCTACTAATAAGGGCAGCTGGGCAAGGGCATAGCCAAGCCATTCCAGAAGTCAAAAGTCTCTAAGTAGCACAGAGGAAGCAGGCTGCAGAGACGACAGGAGCTAGAAGAGCTCTGTCTCCAGATACAAGGAATCAGCAGGGACTGATAAAGTGAGAAGTCTTGTTACAATGGGTCTGTAATGGAATATGGTGGAGGTTTGCATCTGCTACACCTGTGAATAAATGGACACTTAGTGCTAATTCCCTGTGTGAACCTGACTGTTTTGGGGTCTGATCCTGAGGGGAACTACCTGGGCCAGGGCCTCCCTGTTACAATGCTAAAGACTTAGAATCCCATTAAACTTAATGCTGCCTATTTGTTTCACTCTTTTTCTGAGGATACTGGCTCTCTCTAGAGTAACACCTATTGCTTGGTGTTTCTAGTGAGGATCTCAAAATCAGTAATCCTAACAAGACAACAGGAAATATCTTGGCACATTCAGAATAAAAAAAGAAAGTCAAACATAGTCAAATGCATCTATTGTCCTGTTCAGAATTATCTGTGTCATGCTGTAAGTTTTTATTTGGAAGTGTGTGTTGATATACATGAGTAAGGCAGGAATCTGACTGACAGAAAAAATGACCTATAAATAATGACCCATGATAGACTTGTCCTACAGTCATTAAATGAAATATTATAGTACCCATTTCCTCTGTCTTGTTGCTCAGTTTCCGGCTTCTGTGCAATACTTTTTCTTCAGCAATAATACCATAGCTATCCAGTAGCATCAAGTTATTTGTGTTTTCAAAAGTATTATTGTATTTTAATTTAGGCCCTTTTTACATGGGCGGCACCCACGCATGAACACCCAGAAATCTGGGTGTTCATGCGTGGGTGAGTCTCATGCAAACCCTACCTCAGATGGGGAGTGGGTGGGGTGCGTGCATGCTCTCTCACACACGCATGCACACCCACCTCCACCCATCCCCCATGCACGAAGCAACCAGCGAAAATGCAGTGCACACCGACTCCCCATGCCACAGCCCATGCAAAAGGGACCTATAAAAGAATGAAGAAAATTTGTTATTCAAATACAGTTCTTGCATAGAAGAAGGTTTTGCTTGAATAAATTTCAGTTACCTTAATTTTGGCATGTAAAATATTGCAAATAAAATATGGGAAGGATAATTTCAACATAGATGCCAGGGCCAGTCTTTCAGGGGCAGAGCAGGACTTCTTGGCTGCCATGACAACCATGGGCCTATCCCAGGTAATATCGGGCCCAACACATGAGGCTGGACACACACTGGATATTTTGTTGTGTACTGGCCTGGAAACAGGGGCTCTGATTACTGGGGATGTCGCTATGACACTATTGTCATGGTTAGATCATTACCTTCTGAGAGCCCAGATCCCTGCCCTCTTTTGTCCCCATTGGGGTGGTGGACCAGTTAGAATGGTCTGCTTCTGGAGACCAATGGGTCCCATCCGATTCCAGAACTCTCTGGAGGATTCAAGTTAAGCATGTGCATCTGCATTTTCTTAACCTCCTGAATGTATCCTTGTCTCTCCTGATGTTCACCTCTCCCTCATCTCCCCGATCCTTGTCTCCTAGATTGTAAGCCCTTTGGGATAGGGACCTGTCTAACTACTGATTGTACAGTGCCAGGTACACTGCTGTCACTATATAAATAATAAATAAATAAAATTAATTATAATTATTATTAATAATAATCATAATAATTAAAAATACACTTATAATTTATCCACTGTCCTTGATGGCCTCTCTATCGATGCCCTGGTTGATTTGTGGTGTGCTGTGTTGACCCAGGCTATTGACACACTGGCATCCAGGAATCTGCTTCCTCTGTGGTGACAGCGCAGGTCCCCTGGTACACGGAGGCCCTGAGGCTGCTAAAGTGTGAGGGTAGACTGTGAGAGCACATGTGGCACCTGACTCATGACAAAGCTGGTGGGCTGCAACATAGACTATGCCATGGCTGTGGTGGTGGTGGTGAAGAAAGCTTTCTTAGCCATAGTGTCTGAAAATAGGGGTGTGCACCTGGGACCCATTACTGAGCTTTTTATTTCATTATTATTTCATTTTGGAATTCATAATTTTGTTTTATACAAATTTGTTTTCATTATTGAACATTCCCCCCCTCCCCCAATTGATTTCTATGGTAAATTGATTTCCAGCTGTAACTTCTTCATTTGTTATCTGATTTGCTTGAAATGTGGAATTATTGTACCTCTTACCCAGCGGATCCAGCCAAATTTCATAAAGATAAAATAATGAGTCCCGATCCTGAAAGCACTTGAAGTTTTGTAGTTTATGCACACCTTTTGCAGCTGTAACATCTTTGTTTTCCATACAATTTGAGTGACATTTGTACTTATTGCACCCATCATGAAAGGGATCATCCCTGCCAATTTTCAGGAAGATTGGCTAAAGGGTTCTCCTGGTTTTATTAGCAATTTAATCATTTCATGGTGGTACACACATTTTCAGGTTTAGCATCTTTGTTTTCCATCCAATTTGGATGAACCTTTGATGGGCTGTTCCCCTCACCAAAGGGAGCATCCCTGAAAAATGTTGAAAGGATTGGATAAAGGGTACACATTTTATAAGCAATATCAGTTTAATAATTTTAACATAATTTGTAAATTCAGGTGTTCCTTCTGTTTAAACTATTGAGGTATTACTAGATGTAAACATTAGCTTTTTAGAGCATTTTTACAGACAGTTAAGAAGACAGGAGGAGGTGGGCAGAGCAGAGGGGGAACAGGTGCCAGAGGCACTGGCACAGACTTTAGTCATTGGCACCCCAAAATCTGTGGGGACATACATGGGGGAGAGTAGGTGCAGAGTTCTGCTTTTTTGAGCACTTGAGTGAGGCTGAAGACTACAGCACAGTCACAGAGCACTGAGCCAGCCTACGAGCCACACAAAATCTAGCCATGGTGGGGGCTGTGCAGTTTGGCAGAAGCTTATATTTGCTCCCCAATGCCCACCCCCAAGCCTCCCTGATTGAATGTATTGGATACTGGAAAGTTGGAAGCCTGGGAAGCATCGCCAGAGAATGAGCCTATACCAGGGATTCTCTTATGTTTATCACAGTGGTACAAGATGGGTTCATGATGCCAATTGGCCAGCAGAAATGTCAATTGTGTATCCTCATTGTGTGATGTGCCCACCCAAGGCTCCCTTCTTGTTACTAGGAAGTTGAAAGCATCTGCTTAGGAAAGAGCCAATAGGAGATTCTCTGATGTCCTCTGTCACATTGCTGCGCAGGGTGTGTTTGGGATGCCAGTTGGCCAGTCTAGATGTGTCAATCATGTCTCTTGATTGCTGACATGATTCCCCCTTACCTCTTACTTGCTGTCTGAAGTCCCTCTTATGTCCTGAAATTTTCATTTTTGTCCCAAAAGTTTCAGGACTTGTACTTGCACGACTTCTGTTAAAATCCCAAATCTTCATTTGCTTATATAATTGGGTCCCTTTATCCAATCCTTCTGAAATTTGGCAGGGATTATTCCTTGTATGTGAAGTACACCAAGGCCAAATAGCATCCATATTTGATGGACAACAAAGTTTCTACAGCTGGAAATATGTGCACAAATCACATAACATAAATTACTTATAGAATCTGAAACTGTTAACTAATAATTGTGAGACTTGGCACAGATTATCCTTTTTGTTAGAGGTCTACTATACACAAATTGCATCCAAATTAGATTAGCAAAAATTGTATTAAATTTGGACACAAAACAAAAAACGTACAGCCTAAGATATGTGTCCGACAGTCAGAAAATAACATAATTCTGAAATTTTGTTATTTTGGAATAGAAATAGCCAATTTGTTTTTGTAATTATAATTACAAAAATTAAATGCATACCCCTATCTGCAAAGTGCCATCCAGAAAAACTCTTCTGGGTGGTGAATAGCTTATTAAATCCTGGCTGTCTCCACCTGAAGTTAGTTATTATCTGCCTACTGTGATGAGCTTAGTACTTGCTTTGCAGATAAGAATGCTCATATTTGGATTGAGATGGACTCTGCTAATCCGAATGCAGTCAGAGTTTGAGATTTGGGAGGCCCGATCTTTGTTGTTAGATATTTTGGCGGTCTTTGATACAGTTGATAATGTGCTGTTGTTGACATGGCTGCAGGACCTAGCAGGGCTGTACAGGACTGCTCTTGAGTGGTCCCATTCATTTGTAGCCAGGACAACACAGAGATCGGTGATAGGCCATGGGTCGTAATCCCCCCAGGAGCTTCCTTGTGAGTGTTTCATCTTGTCCCCACTCCAGTTCAATGTGTATCTGAGGTCCCTGGGGGAGATTATTAGGAGATTTGCAGTGAAGTAGGGGTGTGCAATTCATTTTCATTATTTTAATTACTAAAACAAATGAAGGCTCATTCATTTTAGTAATTAAAATACAAAAACAGACGACAAAGGTAATGAAAATGGACAAAAATGAACAAAAAAAGTATTCATCTTCTTTATAAAAATAAAAAGTAAAAAAAAGTTTAAAACTGTACATGTGAAAAATGGCCACCAGGGCTGTTCTGCCAATGTGAGCCCTTGCCCTAAATGGTAGCGTTGGCGCCGGTAGCGCCATTTTGGAAAAGGAACGGTAGCATTGGCGCCATTTTGGAAAAGGGCAGTTAGTCTGCACATGGAAAGTGGCCATTTTGCACATGCACAGACTGGCTGACCTTTCCAAAATGGTGCCGACGCTGACTGCGCCATTTTGAAAAAGGGCTGTNGAGAAAAAATGAAAACAGTAGGGGTCATTTATGATTCCCCCCCAAAAGGAAGGTTTTTTTGTAAATGAAAATGAAAACTAAAATGAAAATGAATGCTGTGCCTACTGCACACCCCTAGAGTGAAGTGCCATCAGTATGCTGATGACACCTAGATCTAACTCTCTTTTTCATCTGACGCACGCCCTGCAGTCTCAGTGCTTACCAGGTGCCTGGCTGCTTTTATATATTTTTGTATATGCTTATATGTTTTATGCTTATATATTTTTTATATCTATGTAAGCTGACCTGAGCCTTGAGGGAAGGGTAAGGTAAGCACTGAATAAAAAAAATATGAATCAATAATTCCATAAAAAGTTAAAACGGAGCTTTAAATTTATTTATTTATTTATTAATTAAATTTTTAACCCATATCCTCCCACACAATGGTGTCTCAGAGTGGCGACAACACATACAAATCCAATAAAATACATAAAAGTAAAATATTATATTAAAATTACTAAAAGGCAACAAAAATACCCCCCCAAAACGCCTACCTCCCTTCCCCAAAGGCCCGGCGGAACAACCAGGTCTTACACGATCTTCGGAAAGAGGGGAGGTGTGGGGATAAATGGGCCTCCATCAGGATGGAGTTCCACAGCCTAGGTGTGGCCACCAAGAATGCTGTCCCCACCGTTGCCACCTAGAAAACCTCAGGTTGGGCACCCCCAGCTGACCACAGGGGCCGTGAAATGACCCGGGACCTGAGGTGGTCTCACAGATAAGCAGTTCCCAAGCTGCTTAGGGCTTTAAAGGTCATTACCAACACTTTGAATTGGGCCCAGTAGACTACAGGCAGTCAGTGCAGAGAACAGAGCACAGGTGTAATGTGCTCATGGAGACCCGTGCCCGTTAGGAGATAGACTGCCGCTAGGGATGTGCGAACAGAATGCAGTTTGGATGTTTGGACGTTCGGTCATTCGGTTTGAAAGCCGAATTCGGGTTCGGTTGTTCAGTTTGGCGGAGTTCGGTTTGGCTGAACATCCGAAAATAGCGCTATCAATACCGATACCGAAATCAATTTTTTTTTTGGTATTGGTATTATTTGACCCTGAAACCACCGCTAGTCTCCACCCCATGTGCCAGGAATTCTGCTCCTCATCTGCCTCCCCCTTCCAGACACGTTTTTCTCACCCAAAGTCATGTTTTTCCCGCCCCCGAACTCATCTGAACTTTTCTGAACTGTTCGGCCATTCAAATGTTTGGTTCAGACGTTCAGTTCGGTCATCCGAACAGGCCAAGTTCGGCCCGAACTCTGAACATCCGAACTGCGTTTGCACATCCCTGGCCACCACATTCTGCACCAGCTGCAGTCTCCGAACCATCTTCAAAGGTAGCTCCATGTAGAGTGCGTTAAAGTAGTCCAGTCGAGAGGTAATGAAAGCATAGATGATGGTTGCCAGGTCCGAGTTGGAGACATGGCTGAAGCCATCACACCAAATGTAATTGGCGAAATGCTCCTCTTGTCACAGCCTCCAACTGACAATCCAGGCAGAGCTGTGGGTTGAGGAGCACCGCCAAACTATGGACCTAAGCAGCCAGAGGCGGGTAGACCCTGCCAATAATGGGATCTACCACCCCTGGCCCTATCAACCAACATCACCTCCATCTTATTGGGATTCAGCCTCAGTCGATTCACCCTCATCCAGTCCCCCACAGCCACCAAACACTGGGTATGCACCAAGACTGCTGGGCCTGGATCTTCAGAAAATGAGAGGTAAGGTTGTGTATCATCGGCGTACTGATGACATCGTACGCCGAACTGTCTCATGACCTTCCCCAAGGGTTGCGTATACACATTGAACAGGAGAGGGGACAAAATAGAACCCTGCGGGACCCCACATGTGAGGTCCCGGGGAGAAGATGTATATTCCCCAAGGACCACCTGATGAGTTCTCCCTGCCAGGAATGAGTGGAACCATTCAAGAACAATCCCACTTACCCTGGCCTGGTCCCATAGCCTTATCACCAACATCTCGTGACCAACTGTATCAAACGCCGCTGACAGATCCAACAAGATCAAAATAGATTATCTGCCCTGATCTAATTCACAGAGTAGGTCATCAATCAAGGCGAAAAGTGCAGTCTCCGTGCCAAACCCCAGACAAAAGCCGGACTGCGAGGGATCAAGAAAACTGACCCAGTCCAGCTGCCCCTGTAACTGCCAGGCCACCACCCATTCAATAACCTTCCCTAAAAAGGGAAGGTTAGAGACTGGCCAATAGCTGGCCGGGGAGTCAACGCTCAAAGATGGTTTCTTGAGCAGAGGCCGCACCACCGCCTCCTTGAGGCGACTCGGCACTCCGCCCTCCCTAAGGGAGGCATTGACCACCCCTGTCAGCAACAGCCCTAATGTCTCCTGGCTGGCCTTCATCAGCCAGGATGGGCACAAATCTAATTCACAACAGGTGGCCCGCACTGTCCCAAGGAGAGTGATTATGATTTGGAACACAGTTATACAAACCATGGTGAATATTCAATAATATGAGAGGAATAATAGTCTTGTAGTTAAAATATGGATATCTGGGTCCAGTTCCTTGATCAGACAGAGATGCCCTTGTTAATTTTATACAAGTTGCTGATTTTCTCTATATCTTTCGTTCAATTGTACAATGGGGACAATAATACTACTTTGGTGTGCCTCATGTATTCAAATAATAATCTCTTCATGAGAGAGATGGTTCTTACTGTGCCTAGCACAAGCTTAGCTAGACACTCCAGTCATTAGTATAACAATACTATAGTTGCAGATCTCTGACTTCTCTATCCAAAAACTTCAACCACACATCTGTCCACTACTGCCTTTATGGTACTGTCTTTATGGTATAACATGGAAACTGTAATGGACATTTCAGTTTATAAAACAGAAGTTCAAAATTTCCTGGTTTTCAGAATGTAAAACTAGGAAGAGGAGACTCCTTAGGCACTGGGTCTGTAATTCTAAACTCTTCTGTTTGTTCCAAGTAATGAGGCCTAACCCACTCATACGGCATGTGCTTTGGTATTACGCCTTCAAGAATCTTGCCAAGAGTGAACTCCCTTGAAACACAATTCAGACAAAAAGATTATAGAGACACAATTTATTCTACATGATTTACAAGGCTAAATTACACTAGAGAAATCACAAAAGTAGAATAGATTTTAAAGACTCACATTACAGCAAACCTAAGAGAAAACTAAGGAAATATAAGGGGTTATACTTAATTTTTAAAAAACCTATAACTCATTCTCTCTGACAACTCTTCGGCACTCCTCTACCTCCTGAGGCCATGAAATCTGGGTCTGACACTGGCTAAGTACATGATGTTTCAGTTTTATATCTTCTAGGCCTATCCTCCCTACTCTCTGCAGTAATAGCTGGTCCTTCCCAATAGTTACCACGGTTGGTTACTTTAAAATTATCTCATTTATTCATCATGACTTCTCCCTTGGGCCATGTACAGTTTAAAGATGCAGTTTCCTTTTTCTTGTTTGTGGCAAATGAAGAGTGATTCTGCCTTTTTTATGCACAAACTGAAAATTAGAAATCACCAGACCTTGGGACATAGTTGTTTTTTAAACTATAGTTCCCCCTTCAGTTGAATCCAAACACTTTACTTTATCCAACATTTTCAAGCACTGACTTTCTTCAGCAGAGTATTTGGGCATGGGTGACTTTCTGACCAATGGCATAGAAAAGCTGTGCTGGGCTCAAGCTTAGGCTTCTGATCCAATTATGGGCCCCCTTAAGGGCAAGGAGGTGGACCTCTTCCAAGTAGCAGTCCTCCAAAGGCTCCCAACCAACCAGTCTCAGCCTCCTTGCGCAAAGTTTGCTGTACCTCCCTGGCTCCCAAAGTGGCAGCAACCCCACCTAGAAGGAAGTTCTAAGAGTCCAGGGCCTGAGCTCAACTTAACCCCCTCACTCTAGGGTAGCTCTGTCCCTTTTACTTGCAATTTAGATCAAAGCTGGGCAATGTATATTGTGATCTGCCATGTCCACATGCGTCACCACCTTATTACCTATAGGACTCCTGCAAATGGTTCCAATTGAAGTGAACTAAGTAGATCCCTTAAGTTTCTGACAAGCTGCCAAAGAAGCCCACAGTTGGGCTAAGTTTTGTTACACAAGCATGAGAGACATGTAACTTCTGAGAAAATACTATGTGAGCAATTTAAATTTCAAAACCTACAAATGCAAAACATCAAGCAGCCTTAACAGAGATGGGCTTAGAGCTTCCTTTCAGTAAATGTATGTGGCTAATGTCATCTGACTTTTTAAAGTTGGTGCCTGCATAAAGACCCTATTTTTCTTCCCTCTGCCTCCTTTCTAAGTACCATTGATCACAAAGGTAGGATATGGATTTTGAGCCTAAGTACAAAATTAATGGCTACTAAGAGATATTAAATGTTACATTATGGTTGAAGTCTCCCTTTGCTACCTGGGTTCAAATCCTACATCTAAGAGCTTGGCACAGAGACTCCAATCTTCAAAGAGCTGCACCAGTTCAAGTCACAGAAGATTGAAGTCCTAGGATTAGCACACTAGAAAAATGTAGGCAAAAAATTATTTGAACTTCAATTTTCCATCTCTACTCTTTTAATGTGTTGAACTTTCTTTTATTTAACAAAAGTATTTGCTCTTGAAAACTGCTTTGTTGCTACAAAGTTTCAAAGATATCTATTGCTTTGTCTTTTCTTTTTTTTTGCAAAACTATTCTAAAGGCAGATTTTCTCATTTAATTTACAGAACTTGCCAAAGTTTTTCATAACTCTCTATTCCTAATATATTTGATTGAATAGTGGCCTGTGGAGTTATTTCAAATAAACACATGCTTCAAACAAGATTGTAGGGAAATGTAATTTTCCACTTACTAAAAGTCTGGCCATATATTCACAAGTGGAATTTGGCAGGAACCTAATTCAATAAAGTATGAATAGCCACTGCCCACTGTTTTACTGCACCCCCTCCACGGGGCTATGGCTTGGGTCGAAGAAGCCTACAGTTGAAAGGGGAACCTAGGATTCCAAAATTGTTGGAATCCAATATTTTAGGTCAGCAGGAGGACTGGGTAGTTGGCAACAAAAGAAGCACCAACAACACTGTAATCAAGACTCTGAATTACTGCTGACATAATGATTTGAAATCCAATTCTTCTTTTAAAAGAAAGACCTGGCTGGGCAGTTTTTAGTATTGCAACCTACCCTGAATTATTGCTGGCATCGTCCTAACTTAGCTGCATTGGCATATTTGAGTGTGATGGATAGGCCAAGTATTCTGATATTCAGGCTGGGAAGTCCAGTAGTTGACATGTGAAATTAAAATGACTGAACATTTTATGTTTCCTTGGGGGGTTAATTGAAAGGCATTTTGTGTGTACAGTTTTTTTACATATACAAAGCTGTGGAACTATTCATTTGAAAGGGTGAAAATAATAACTGCTGCTCAGAATAGTCCTATGCTGAGTGCTGTTACCTTTCCACTCTAGTGTTCAAAGATGTCTTACAGTGCAGAGAAGCATTCCTTCACTGCATTTCAGATGTGGAAACTGAAGAATGGAAAAATTAAGGGAAAAGCAAGAAGAGAAGTTAAACATCCAACACACTTAAAAACAAAGGGAACTGGGTAGTTAGTCCCTTTGGAACTTTTGAAAATGTCCTACAAGTGACTTTCCTTGGCCACATGGGGAGCCAGTAAGATGATCGCAAACCCATCGATGTTCAAGGAAAGACTTGCATTAATACAGTGAGATATGCAGGGGTGGCTGGTGGGTTTTGAGGCTGGAGGGGCAGTAAGGCCGGCGAGCCTAGGGGCGGAGCCAGGGAAATGGTAGGTGGCATAACCCAGCAGCAAGGAGTTCCCAGGGTTAACATACAAAACATAGTTTGCATGCACATCAAGCTTAAAATAAATAATTTATAAACCCAAAACACAGGCACCCATCCTTGTAAAGCACCCCAGTCACAGCCTGAGTCCAGTAGCTCATGATACTGAGGAGGACTGACAATGCCATGCATTCTACATAACCATGCAAGATTATCATTGGTCCCATTTAAAACCACAGATTGAAACCCACCAGTCACTGTTTTAACACCAGATCAAGGATTGCAACAAAACAGTTTGCATGTGGTTTCTGTGTGGTTTTTTTTTTAAAAAAAAAAAGAATTGTGATTCATGGGGCTTTAAAATTCCTTACACACACAGACACAGACACACACACAGACACACACACAGACAGAGCAGAGGGCAAGAATACTGCTTCAGAAAGAAGGGACTTCCTGCATGTGTGTTGGAGGGACCCCAATCCCTGTTTCAGAAGTCCCTTCTGAAGCAGTATTCTTGCCCTCTGCTGCGTGTGTGTGTGTGTTGGGGGTGCGGGAGGTGGGGTGGATTTTAAGGTCCATGAATCACCAGACTAACAGTTACATCTTAGGATTAGGGATGGGTGAACGCGGTTCGGAAGTTTGGAGTTCGGCCTGAACTTGGCCTGTTCGGATGACCGAACGCAAACCCGAACCCAAACACAAGCATACCAAACAGAACCGAATAGTGAACGGCGAAATGGCCAAACAGTTCGGTCAGTTCGGATCGCGTTCGGGTGGCAAAAAAAGGTTCACTGTAAGGTGACAGGGAGGGGTAGTACTAGTCACTGAGGAGCAGACTTCCAGGCACCAGGGGTGGAGAGGCTTGCAAGAAATGAAA